>SEMN01001381.1:0-63528 GCA_005408345.1 Macquaria australasica
TTTTACAATACAAAACAGGAAGAGGGCGCTGTTCCTCCAGCAGGAACAGAGAGAAAGCTTTCAGGGTTTGTGGCAATGGCAAATAGTTGAACAAGTGAAAGGTTGATGGAAAAATGACCTCTAAAATATAAATCCTCTTGAGCATAAAGAGGAAAAAAAACACAAAGACACACAGAGCAATGCAAGGTAATAAGCCTTTTTTAGTTTCAGATATTTTGACATGTCATTGTAAGAAAAGCACAGGGTGATAATGTTGGCTGCATTCCATTAATTTCAGTCAGATTCAGGGCCCTTTTATTCACTAGCATGGCTTACTGGGGCACTCAAATGGAACCGAGCCAGCATTAAAGTTGTTCCTTACACCTGTGAAAAAGCCCTATAGGGCAAGTAGCAACATCATTGTTACTGGAAATGAGAGAAAACCTTTAATCAACAATACTACAGTATGTACCCTGGTGTCAGAATGTGATATCCAGTCATTTCAGTTCTGGTCTCATTTGTCCACAATTTATTACATTATGTAAAGGAAGCACTACTAATTTTACAACCATATTTGAGATCTTTAAAGGATAATTCGACATTTTGGGAAATACACTTTTTTGCTTTCTTGCCAAGAGTAGAGAAAATTGATTCAATTCAATTCAGTTTTATTTTTCCACTCTCACATCTGTCCGTTATATATGCAGCTACAACCAGCAGCCAGTTAGCTTAGCTTAGCATAAAGACTGGGGGAAACAGCTAGCCTGGCTCTGTCCAAAGACAACAAAAACCACCTACTAGCACCTTCAAAGCTCACTAATTAACACGTTATGTCTTGATTGTTTAAAACCTAAATGTAAAAGCGACAGCATGGTTTGACAGGGGGTTTTGGAGCAGTAACTGTCAAGAAAGGCCTGTGAGGCAGCTCTGCCGCGACAGGCCATCTAGGCAACAGGGGAAAGACCCAAATGCAGACAGAGGTAGGCAGGGAGGCGGAAGAAGTCCAACGATTTATTAACTCAAAAAATAAACTCACAAAAAACCACAGGAACAGACACGCAGGGATTCACTAGGGACATGGCATCACAAGGAACCGAACGCAGGAAACACAATGACGCGACAAAGAACAAAGGGAGAGGACCGGTATATATAGGTAAGGAGACAACGAGGGAAACAGAAACAGGTGAGCACAAGACACAGGTGAACCTAATCAAAACTGGCAGGAAAACAGACAATGACAGGAAGTAAAGGGCACACACGAACACAAGGGATTTCAAAATAAAAACAGGAAACAAGACGAAACACACAGAGTCCAGACAAGAGTCCTTTGTGGACCATGACAGTAACTCTCTGGAGTCTTGTCACCGTAAGGTTGCCAGGCAAACAGCAGAGACTCCAGGAAGCAAAGAAATAGTCCAGCACATAACCCTTGTAAAACCACACTTACACTTTGGGTTTGTACAGATTCATTCAACAAGATATAATATATACGTAATGTTTTTACCTTTGGACAGAGCCCGACTAGCTGTTTATCCCAGCTAAGCGGTTGCTGCATGTAGCTTCATAATTATCATACAGACATGACAGAGGTTTCAATCTTCTCATCTAACTCTTGGCAAGAAAGTGTAAGTCCCAAATTGTCTTTAGCATTACTTTAAAATACAAAAAATAGCATCTGGCAGGGAGTGAAAGACATGCAAAGTCCCTCACTCTGCATGCTATGCTGTGCCGAGGGTGGGGAAAGAATAGTGTTTATTTACCCTGTCCCCCCCACCTCCCCTGGTGGAATTCCAACATAGTGACCCTCCCTCCACCAGCCTGCTACTCTAACCTTTCTCCTACCACTGCAGCTGCCAGCCCAGCCACACTATCCTCACTGTGGTTTCATCTAATAGAGACTTGTAAACACTGTTCCACAGGGCGGCTAGTTCACTTCAGCTGTTCAATTGCAGCACAACAACCAGAATTATTCTGAAGCCGGTTTAAAACTATATATAGTATCATTGAATATTACATATGTTTCAGTCAGTGTGGTCCACCCCTGTTTATGTAGTTTGATTGAGTAATTACTGATGCTATGATGATGGATTGAAGATGTCATGTGACCACATGCACTGTATATTTTGTCACTGAGTGGCATTATTTTCTTTACATATATAATGGCATCTAATAACTCAGAAATTCCCAGATCTCCATGGAGGCCCCGACACAAAACTGTCTCCAGCAGCCCTTTGATATGCCAGGTGTTACTCACAGGCACTAAGTGAGGGTTTCTGTGAAGAGCTTTACTACGTGTCACGTACAGGCCTCTCAGCTCCCTCGCTTTTGTTCTACCTTGGATGCACTGATCTTGTCTGATGTGCACTCTTCACTCTGGTCCCCCGGGACCCCTCCCTCTTTTCACGCAGATCTCCTCCATCTGTTTGCATACACACACACATGCTAAGCACACGTATACACGCACACTCAAATCTCTATCTCTATATCTGAGTTGTCAGCTGTGGCGGAGGATGATCGTAAGGCCGTTGTCACTCAGCCACTTCCTGCACTGACGTTATGATCAGACATGGAGCAGTACCTGGTTACTATAGGACTTCTATTCAGGTGATGAAATCCAGTGAGGCTCAGATAAATTCATTCTTTTTGATGGGAATTGTCTTACTGAATGGTGAATGTGGATACGTAACGCGATATGTGCCATCCACTATTCACTGATCAGTTTCCAAAGAGACACTGCGGTCCACCTTCAAAATAAATGATGATACTGTTTGACTGATTACATCATTTACAACATTTATTGTATAATACATTACATTAGTGTGATTGTTATACAAAGCGACTACTTTTTTCACAATCACTACTTTTTTCATTGTGTTCCATAATCTAAAATCTGTGAAGCTGTAATTCAGACTAGTAAAACCTCAGAATACAGTCATGTGATGAGCTACAAGAGCCATTCACACGGTGATAATAAACCTTTTCCACAGCAGACACTGACATCTTTCAAACACAGGTAGAATTAATAACAATGTAAATTGCTGCAATGCAATGCAATAATCGCAAGAACTGACACATTAATGCTATTACCAGTGCACTAATGCTAGCAAGATTTAGGTTCTAACGTACAAGAGAACCTGAGGAACTTTTACTTTTGAGAATCTTTCACACCTGCATACTCGGAATATTTTCTAAAATTGCTCTTGTTTTTTTTTGCACATTGTACTATATATTGTATATCATACCTGTTACACGTCAGTCAAAAAATATAAACAAGTGCATCGCATATGTTACATTCAGTTTCACTGTCAACATAGCAGGTGAGCCTTGTGTCTTTAGTCTGTAAAACCTCTGGCAGTTTTGGCAAAGTTTTACCTTGCATTTTTCGTCTAAGCAAGAGAAAACAGTAGGATTCATTGGTTACAAGAAACATACAGTTCATCCACCCATCCATCCATTGTCTATACCGTTTATCCTCTAAGAGGGTCGCGGGGGGCTGGAACCAATCCCAGCTGACATTGGGCGAGAGGCGGGGTACACCCAGGTCTGGTCGCCAGTCAATCACAGGGCTGACACATAGAGACAGACAAACATTCACACTCACAGTCACACCTACGGACAATTTAGAATCACCAGTTAACCTAACTTGCATGTCTTTGGATGGTGGGAGGAAGCCGGAGTGCCCGGAGAGAACCCACGCGGACACGGGGAGAACATGCAAACTCCACACAGAAGGGCCCCAGCCGGCCGGAGGGTCCGAACCCAGAACCCTCATCATTTCAATTACTGTAAATAAAACAGTATTAGTTGATTTGTTGGCCACTTGGGGGCTGCAGAACAACCTATAAACACAACAACAAACATAGAGCAACATTCATTCAGCTCTAACCACAAAATCATTGTAAGTCCACTGTCCATGTCACTCTCCTTTTAGCTCTGTTTTTGGTCTTTACCAACTCCTGAGGGAGATATCTGACTCTTCAGTTGCTAAATGTTCCACTACGTTCACCAGCTAGTTGCTAATTTTGTCTGCCTGTCGTTTGGTGCTGGGCAGGTAGAGTGCAGTCAGTTTATCTGAGCTTTTGAGCTAAAAACAGTTGCGTGCTCGAGCTGGAAACAAGGTTGATGAGAGCGGTGAGAGTAAACCAAAACTGTTAAGTTGTGGGCTGTAAAACCAAAACAATGAGCTAAAAGATACTAAAACTACCTAAACTGTCTACTGACAACCGGTGGTAATTCTCTGTGCATTCATCACTAGGAGCGACCCTCTCACATTACACAAAGTCATTGAATCCATTGTTAATGATTAGTCCATATTTAAGCACTGGTCAGATGGTGCAGAAATGTTTTAGCTTTCAATTGGGAGACACTGAAAACCTTTGGGATCCAGAGGATTACAGCAATAGTAATATAATACTGGTTTGACTGTAATACCAAGTTAATAACTACTTTTTAAACTTCACTGAAGGACTTTTGTGTTCCATAATCTAGATCTCAGACATTTTGACTTGTCATAGCAGGAAAAATACAGGTGTAACTAATAACATTAACAATGGCTCAGTTCCATTAAATGTACCAGTAAGCCATGACAGTGAGGCAGCATGCACAATACCAATACTGGCTTACGTAAATGGGATGCAATCATTAATGTTATTGGTTCCACCTGTGCTTTTCCTGCTATGACATGTCACAATGTCTCATGCGGAAAAGGCACTGTGAACTACAAACTGCAGGTGACCATGAAGTAGCAAATGATAATAAACAATAAAACAAGTGGTAACCATTACTACTAAATACCACCCCTCTTCTAACTGTAACCATCATCATACAACTGTCATGAGTGTAGGCAGAGTCAGGTAGTGGACGGAGTCTTTATGTGCTCTCCACTGCTGACTTTATGCCTATAAGTGATTGAATCAACCGCTCAATTGTTCCCCAGGGCTTGGTGTTGTTGTGTGTTTCCATGGCACATGGTGTTTGTTGTTTGATTGTGATGCTTTGGTGTGTGTGTGTCATGTGGGTGTGTTCCCTGTATTAGGTGTGTGTGTGTGTGTGTGTGTGTGTGTGCGCGCGTGTGAGGTGTGTCTTTTGGTGGATGCTTTTGAAGTGCTTTACAGTAGGATGTGACTGAAGGATTATCTTATACCAACACTGAGATAGATAGATAGATAGATAGATAGATAGATAGATAGATAGATAGATAGATAGATAGATAGATAGATAGATAGATAGATAGATAGATAGATAGATAGATAGATAGATAGATAGATAGATAGATAGATAGATAGACAGACTGTATCTACTCATTTGTAAGATGAGTCACAGTGGCCTTGATTCACAACAATGGAAATGATCCCAGAGTGTCCAGAGTGTGCACACATACTATAGTCATGCATATAGAGACCATCCTGTTCACTCCATTGTGCTGAGTCTCTGCCTGACCCTGCTGTACCTCCCTCGCCACATAGCGGACTCATTCTCATGACCCCGACACTGTAGCCTACTGTCACACACAGCTCTGCTTTCAACAATGGTTAACACATGGCCACTATATATTGTATTATATGATATATGATTATATGACGCTAAGAGGTCTAGTTTTGAACTGATGTGGAGCATCTTAATAGGATATTGAGAGTTTGAATTAAATTATTTTCTATAAAGTGACAGGTATTTTGTTATTTTACTCAGGTCTATTCATGCATACTAAAAGGTTGCGTGTTAAAGGCCTTCTATAGACCAGTTGTTCCCAACCTTTTTGGCCTTTAAAATGGTGCAGCCCACGGCCAACAGTTCTTTATGTCTATGTGTAAGTCAATTAAAAAGTAAAAGTAGTTATTTCAGTAATTTTTCAAAGCCTGGGGCCTGTCGCATCAGCTGCTCAGAAGTTCAACCTTAGCCTAGTTATTAAAACATGTTTCACCGCAGTGGTTCTTACACGGAGATGAGTTGTTACTAATTTACACTCAGTAACTTCCAGGTGGAAGTGTTGCTCAGCTAACTGGATGAACTGATTCATTTAATGTTAGCTTGCTAATTTGTAAAAGATATGGAACATGGTCGACACATCTGACATAACACGTGACTATAATGCTGTTTAATAATAATGTAAAGAACATTACATTTCACAAAAATAACACAACATGGCTCAAATCACAAAACGTTTTGCCTGTAATGTCTTTTAATGTTAGCTAGGTTAGCATGATCAGATAATTCCCACTCATTTTAAACTGCATGAATACTACTAACTCTGAAACACACGTACATTATTTCTCCATGTATGCATATATAAATGAAACACATACACTTATAAAAGATTTTTAGTTAAGTTTAATATCGTTTGTCCCCCAAAACTTTAAACTTTTGGAGGTTATGCTATAGCTATTGATGCTACTGCGACTTCCTGTATACATGGTTGATTGCTTTTTATTGGATGATGCTAGATGTTTCCTAGCAACTGAACCAGCTAAGACAGTTCTTCAGTTTTAGATAATAGCTATGCAGATTTAGTTTGAAAATAGCTAGTTGTTACTAAGAACAGAGGAAGGACACAAACTTTGTAATAGATTTAATGAATTTAGCTGCAAATAGCTGGAGCAACCAAAAAGAGGTAATATTATCCTGTATTTCACAAGAAAAGAAAAGCAAAGATTAGAGGAATGTGTGAAAAAAAATACATATTTTCAATTCTTTCATTTCATTATTTGTCTTATATTTATTGTGTAACCCCTTTGTGGGCCCTGACCCCTAGGTTGGGACCCACTGCTATGAACAGCGAGTCGTGTTGATCAATTCTACACCGAATGGGAGATCAAAAATGATTCTATTTATCAAAGTGGGGAACCCTACCTGGCTGACGTGATTTGTCATTCAAAGACCAATGACAGCCTGATATATTTGCTTACTTTACAATGAAACAATAGATTCCAAATGTCAGTCTGGTGCATTCGGGCGAAGATGCAAATGAAGGAGAAGACATGCCCTTTATCCAGAAAGGACTGGGTACATGTGAGTATTTCATCATTTCACATATTGGAGCTCAGTCCTCAAGCAGTCCAAGACCTACAATGTATTGAAATGGTATTGGAGCTAACAAGGACTTACAGGGCTGCCCATGGTGGAAAAACAGTCTTTTCCTATGGCTCCCCTCCCCCTCAGCAGTCAAGACAGCTCCAGAAGGGATGCGGGATGCTTTTCAAGATGCTCATCCCCCTCCTCCTCCTCCTTCTCCACGCTTTGTGTGTGTTGGTTATTGAGCAGCAGTCAGATGGCTGCGATTCAAACCCGGGATTTGGCCAGCAGATTACTCTGAAACACACTGGATGGCCTTGCGAGGATCAAGCCCCCGTGGAGGCTCTCTTTCATCTGCTGTGCAAAAACCTCCTCATTACTGTCTATTCAGCCTCTACATGAAGATTATTCATTGTATGAGAAACCGGTGGGTTGGGTTCCTCGGTTAAAGCCTTTATTTGTTCTTAGAATATAATTACTGTACAGGCTTTTGTGTCTTGAACCACAAATAAAGACAATGACATGGTGATAGGTAGGTAAACAAGGGTTTCAAATGTTTTATTCCTTTAATATCAATGGTAAATATAAATTGCTGCTCCACAATTCATTTTCAAAGGTTTTTTTACCTCCCACTTTTGAAGTGATTTCTTTACAAGACAGTGTCCAAATTCTCAAATTCTTAAAAACTAAGTGCACAAAACGCCCTCCTTTAAGTTATTGTTCAATAAACAGACACTTGACCTTTCTGAGGATAAAGGCAGCAGGCGACGACGACGATGCTCATGAAGCTATGACGGGGGGGTGTCTGTGTGTTTGTGTGTGTTGTTGTGTACTGCATGAAAGCACCACGCCCGAGACTGTCACAATGAAAAGGAATGGCCTTTGTGATACATGTCAATATATATCATATAGACTCATACATATCATATACTTCTGTTAGGTCGTACATTTGTGTCTGTTTTAAGGCATTGTTAGCCACTTTGTTATGCAGGGACAAACATGTGCAAAAACCAAATACACATGAACATGAGTTTCGCCTGATGCTGAAACCTGTAGCTTAAACAACTGGTCTTACTGTAGTCTTGTTCTTTGAAGAGATTCCACACCTGCTTCTTAAGGCAGATGCTGAGAGCACCAGGGTCTTTTTAGAGGGGTGGGGGGGTGGATAGTTGCATGCGATCACCGACAAATCCACTGCACCCCGCCACGCACCCCTGCCTCGACAGTCAACAAGCCATGGATGGAAAAAACGAGGAAACAGGAGACTCCCATGGACAGACATTAATGCTAAGGTTAATACATGAAGTCTTCGTCAAGTGGACTTTTTTTTTTTTGCATTTTACTAGTAAACAAATGAACAGAAAACCAGAACAGAAACATAGCCTTACAATTTTTTTTTCAAACCACCCACCCTCTACCACCCCACAAATCTCTCTCTGAAGACAGTGACGAAATAAACATACATACACACACACACACTGTATACACACATGCACGCACTGACAGACATTTCAGTGAACACACCTGCCCACTCACACCTAATTTTCAATACATTTCCCCGTTAGTCCCCCTTATAGCGTGGCTACACAGTTCCTCTCCGTTTGAAAAGGTTTAAACTTGACCAAAAAAAAAAAGCAGCATTTCACACTGAAAGACTTAACATTCCTATACCTATTTTTTTCTGATTCAACTTCATACCTTAACTGAGATTTGCAAGTGGTGGATGCAGGAGCAGGGAGGTTCCTCTGGCACTGTGCTGCTACACTGCAGGGTTGAGGATGTCTACATTCGAGAAGCTGCAGTCCTCTCATTGCCCGTGATGATTCTGAACCAAAAAACCAAAGGGCTAACAAATCTCACCAGCCGTGAGCAGCCATTTTGTTTGAGGTTCCTATAGGCACGGAGATGGGCGGGAAGGCAGCACGGCTTTGCCAGAGGAATCCTCATCACCACCATTACGCAACCTGGCCACCAGGCTCCTCTCATTTTTATACTTTTTATTTCACATTTTTATCAATTATTCTGTTTTTTTCCCTTCCTTTTATTGCCCTGTTAAAAGGGCAACATGGCTTTGGAAAGAGCTAAAAAAAATTATGATCAACTACAAAGAAAACATTTTTATTTTCTAGGAGCACCATGCCGAATTCTGAACAGACACAAAAGCCTTCGAGGCACAAGAAACATTTCTAAATATTCTATGGATTGACTAGGCTGTGCAAACAAACTACATATAGGAAACTCTCAATAAACTTCACGAGAAGAACATAGGCTATGACTAATTAAATATATTTATATTAATCTATATATTTAGTATATCTAATAAATACATTTGCTGATAGACATAGATATCTTTCTGTAAACTATTTACATTAGAAGGTGTACATTTTTGCAGAAACAATAAATAGCTATGAAGGCAAGGCAAAGGAGAGAAAATCTGTGGTTTTAACATTTTGGTGCTCTTCATACGTGAACACACAGAAAGATTCAGACCTTTCTAAGTGTGTTCCCACTGAAAGGTTAAAGCCAGTCCTTGTGTTTCAGGGTGACTCGGCTCGTCTCAAACTGAACTCTCCCTTCATAAATAATTGGCAGGAACATCCACTCGCAAAAGAAATAATGCTCTCAATCTCACCTGCCTGTCCTCTCTACATAATGGAATGTGCTCCAGTCTCTCGACTGCTCTCAGTAGATAGGCTCTTCCCTTCCCTGTTAATACCTGGTGAACGGGGCAGTGAAGAAGTAGTGTACAAAAATGTACTAGCGCCTGCCGAAATATACCAGTATTCGGCCTGGTGGCTGGTGTTTAAAGTTTCCAAATCTGCTAGTGACCCCTGTCGTCGCCAGGCTCAGATGTGACACACACACGTTATGATAAAAGGATGCTGTAAAAACGCCACAGTCATCAGAGAGAGGCAGAAAACATCAAGCCCACCCCCAAAACCCTCCCGTATCCCCCGGCCAATTCACAATCTCATGCTGCACAATATATTTATTTACTTTTTTTTGTTTGTTTTTGTGTTACTTTTTCCTTTGAATGACAGGTGTGGACAGAAAATTACAGGGTAGTGAGCCTGCCTGCCAAAGCCTGGGTACTAAGGGACGTATTGCTGTGGGCCCCGACACTTAAACACCACACACTGTCTAGTTTAGTGTCCACAAACTCTGCAGCGCTGTACGGCACAGGCAGACAGCTGGCATCTTTTTCAAACACTCACTTCATCTGATAACATCACTGCAACAGCTGTAGTGGGGGCCTTTACGTTTTTAAGAGACAGCGTCTTTGCCTACAAAAGCAAGTTTAAGTGCAAAACACCCTGCACAGATGGGCAGAGCAGGGCCAAAAAAAAGCCCCACATCATGCCAGTGTCACACCTTTGGGAGGACTCTGTCTCACTGGACAACTAGGCGCGATGGAGGGGTGTGTGTGTATGTGTGTCTAGGTATGTGTGAAGTAAGGGTGAAATCTCATAAGTGCTTCCCATGGCTCTTGAGGCATAGAAAAAGAGGCAGTGGGATATTGTGTGGTAACATTCTCAGGCTGAAAGTTGTGTTTCTGTCTTTTAAAATCCTCGTTTGATTGGTGCAGAGCAGAGCAGGTGGCACCCTAAAGACTGACCGCTGATGATGTGCTGGATGTGGGCGGCCGTCTCGGAGGTGTTGCAGTCTGAATGGAAGTCACCGTGGGGACAGGAAGTCCTGCAGAGGCCCGGCTGGAGAAGAGGAGAGGCTTCAGACTTGGTCAGTCCTGGGGGGGACGGGGGAGGGAAGGAAGGAAGGAGGTGGGAAGGGGGTGAGGTCTGAGCGAGACCAGGGAGTGGTGAGACCATCTTGGGACGGGATTGGCTGAGGGGAGGGCGGGAGATGGGTCAGTGACCAGTGCGGTCTATAGGCTGCAGGCCAGCTGCTTGGCCATCTCCTGAGTGTCCTGCAGGCGCTGCAGGCTGGCGCTGGAGTAGCCCTCGTCGCTACAGTTGCTGCGCAGACTGCCTCGCTCATCCCCTGAGTCGCTCACGCTGCTGGTGCTCCACTCCAGGTCACCCAGCAGGTAGTCCATCCCCTCCACATCCACGTCCAGGTCCTCTGTTGGAACGCAAAGACAACATTGTTATGTGGCTGAATAATAATTCAGTACTATCATTTATCTATTCAAGTTTGTCTGAAGGTTGTTGAAACGCTCATATTACTACTTTAATCTTTCCTGAGTAAACAAGGTGGGGTACGATCTCTTCAGTCATTTGTTACTGGTGAATTGAGGACACCAAGACCCTGTACAGTCAGCAACAGAAGGCAGCTGCTATATTAAACTTAAATGTATGTGTACATGATACTGTAGGCTTCACACCTTCAGCAAATCTCTGTTACTAAGGCATTGTGTTCTGCTTTCCCCCCCCCCCCCATGTGTGAAATCCTTGGGGGAATATGGTGATACCTTGACAGTAATCTAAATGTCATTGTATATACATACATTCATTACATTAACGCTTAACTTTAACGGCCATATTGTACAGTGTATCATTTCGTTCAGTGATATGGTTTTTGATTAGTTAGAGCCGAGCAGGCGTATAGTCCTGTAAGACACAGACTTGTGATGAAGGGATCATAGCCTGCCTGACTTATTCTGAATTATTTCTCAAACCCTGATAATAATATTTGTAATACTTGTTTACAGAGCAACAAGTTTGCTTGTTGTATTTAGAGGCCACACTTTGTATTGTCAAATCTTACCACACTTTAACATGCAGCCCCGAGACATCAACACAATCATGTGCCACAACACTATAATACTTTTGCTGCATACTTATCAATTTGCTGCAGATTACACAGATGTATTATTAGTTTGACTAGATATGGAGGAGTTATATGTCAAAATGTATAAATAATAAATAATTTAGCAAATAAAGTTTAAATTGTTTAGTTTAATACAAACTCAAAAACATAAACTTTATTGCAGCAATCTTTTCTGTCATAAGAAGATAGCCGGCTCCAGAGCACTATAATTAATCCTTCTTGTTTTGAATGTTCAGCAGAACAGTCCCCCCCCCCCATGGATTTTACATTATCATTTTGCATATTTTGATTTATGTTAAGACAGTGGTTAACCTGTGTTAACCTAATAAATGGCTCTGGGGTTCTTTGAGCTTCTCACCACACTATGACATCGCTTGCAATCTCTGAATTATTCCATAAATAAAAAACCTTTCAAAAACTTGAAGACACAAATGATCACAGTAACATATTATTTCTTACCAACTGGTGCAGAGTTGGTTGGTTGTTGTCACCTGCTCCATCAACTATTTCATGGAGAGTGGTGAGTGTTATCACGTCTGCGTGCCTGTGTGAGGACTCACCTTGGTCAGAGTCGGACTTGTCGGAGGACAGAGTGGAGCCGGTGCTGTCCATGCGGGTCCTCTCCACCCCCAGCTGCTCCAGACGCCTCCTCAGGTGTCTCTGCTCCCGCTGTAGCTGCTCCACGGTGTGCTGAGCTCTCCTATCGCTCTCCTCCAACCTCTGCAGGGTGGGAAGAGACAAAACACTTAAGGAGAAGTTGTGAAAAATGTTGCTGTGTGTGCGCGCGTGTGTGTTCTCTCAGTGGCTTATCTGAGACATTTTAGTCACTCAATCACACACCCCAAACACACTTACCCACCACAGTGCTCAACAAATTGCCCTCTTCAAGCTGATTAGGTGAGTAGCAAACACACACACATACGCACCTTGATATGATCTTTGGCCTTCATCAGCAGGCTGAGGGTGGTGTGCCTGTTAGCGTCTGGTCCTAAGGGAACGAGGGATTTCAAGCGCTCTAAGCACAGCCGTAGATGTGCCCGTCTGAAGACAGAAGAGAAGGAACCAAGAGAGAGAAACTGTCAAACACTATCCGCTTTTTTCACGTCTCACACACACACACACACACACACACACACACACACACACACACACACACACACACACACACACACACACACACACACACACACACACACACACACACACACACACACACACACACACACACACACACCACCACACACACACACACACACCACGATTTGTTGGCTGAAATTCATTCTTGGCCTTGGAATAGTTTGACAAAAAAAAAAACAAGTAACTCCAGGTCCACTTCCTAACTTTCTGGGCTTTCAACCCACATCTCAGGTCTTCATCAGTGCGCGGAGGAGTTGTATCAGCCCCGTTAATCAAGTGACCTCAGTGTGGGCTTTGGTAGCATGATGACAACTGGGCCATCTCATCACGACAACTCTATCTGCTGATGAAGACCATGAGATGTGATAGAAAGCTTATGAAAAAAGATAGTAAGTGGATCTCATCACGACAACTCTATCTGCTGATGAAGACCATGAGATGTGATAGAAAGCTTATGAAAAAAGCTAGTAAGTGGATCTCATCACGACAACTCTATCTGCTGATGAAGACCATGAGATGTGATAGAAAGCTTATGAAAAAAGCTAGTAAGTGGATCTCATCATGACAACTCTATCTGCTAATGAAGACCATGAGATGCAGTAGAAAGCTTATGAAAAAATCTAGCAAGTGGATATTTATGTCAAATGTGATTTGTAATTGATGCAAGTGGTTTACTTATTATTAGGGCTGAGAATCATCTGGTATCAGTCCCCAAACTCTGGTATCTTAATGGGACTCGTAAAGAAAAATACAAACAGATACCTTATTCAATACCTTACTTTGAAAAGAAAAACACTTAAATGTCAATGAGGTACTGTACATGTATTTTGGTCCCTCTGCTTTTTGACACAAATACTAGTTACTCATGAGTTATTGACATATGTTCAGATCTGAACTCATCATTAATATCACCTGTCCTATAACACCCCCCTGATTTGACTGTGGGCAGAGGACGCACACAAATATAATCTCGCCCCTTGCCCTTTAAAACACACATGCGCATATAAAGCAGTAGTCAGTGGCTGAAACCAAGTTTCTGTTTCTCAGCTGACTCAGTCCAAAGTCCATGCATTACATAGCCATTTCATGACATGAAAATGCCCTTGCATACATTGTTCTGACATAATAAAGGGATCAACAGGGCGAGCTAATGTTTGCTAAACAGCACTGACAAGCAGCAGACTCATGAAACAGCACAGGTCACATGGTGTTTGGAGTGGGAGAGAAACCCTACAGGTGTGGCTGTAACACACGGTGCTATTTCAGCAACAGGTTATTCTGGTTCAGTGCAGTGTGTCAATAGGTGAGTATGTATGTGGAGCTACAGGCTTGTGTCCCATCAGCCTAAGGCCCACTGTGTCCTTTTTAAATGCACACGACTTGCCTGAAAGCACCCGTTTGGATGAATCAAGGTGAATGTGCAAGTCCAATTTGTTGCATAAAAGCAGTTGCAACCGAGTCGTCCCTTGCAGCCCAAAAGTGCAACTAGGTCAGTGTGATGCACTCTGCTGGACCAGCAGTAAATCCCCCTACTTGCCCATGACTAACTGGGAGGAACTTGCATGTAAAAAAAGGCGTGGTGGTGTCTGGAGTCATGTTACATGGACGTAAACACGTACACACACATGCACGCTCTTTGTTCTCTGTGCAACGACAGAGGGGAGGGGAGTTGTACAAAATAGGACTTGTGTGTATGGAGACTTCACTGAGCCAATATTACTGGAGGGGGGGTGTCGTTGCTCTCCTCTGGCTTTGCTAGCAGTGGGTCACCATGAGTAATTACTATCTGCCTACAATGGCCTTCTATCATCAAGCTACTGGTGGGAGAAACTGGCTAAAGGCTATGAATGTTCTCAAGTGTGGTCATAATTTTGACTTACTGCTGGGTATAAGGTGTCTCCACACACGCTCATGCACACACATGCACAGGCCTCAGTGCCATATATTATTCATGCTGTCCACTGAGCTGCTGGATCAACTAGCACAGGCAGGATGGAAGCACTGAGAGTGACGGGGGCTCAAACAGCACCAAAAAAAAAAAAAAAAAAGACATTCATATTCTAGCCTAAAATGTCTGCCTGAGAAATAACTGAAAAATAGCAGCAGTTTGAGTTTTGCTTGGGTCTATTACAACCAAGTGAAGTCACAGTATTACAACTGTGACATTATTTTAGCCAAAAGCTATGATGGTAAAAGTAAGAGGAACAGAGGTGCTTTGAGCTAAATGCTAACATCAGCATGCTAACAAATTTACAATGTCAATGCTAACATGCTGATGTTAAGCAGGTATAATGTTCATCATCTTAGTTTACCATGTTAGCATGCTAACATTTGCTAATTAGCAATAAACACAACATACAGCAGAGGCTAATGGGAATGTCATTAAGTCATAAAACAAACTTTTGGACAAATTAAAATGTTGACCTGATGGTGGTGCTAGAGGAAAAGTCAGGGGATGACCAAAGTGAATACAATTCATCCTCTGGGGACCATGAATGTGTGTACCAAATTTCATGGACATCCATCCAAGAGTTATTTCAGTCTGGACCAAAGTGGTGGACCGACCACTCGTTTCACAGAGCAACATCACTTAACTTTGAAGGATAACTTTACCCAGAATTACCATTAAAAAGGGAAAGTACTCAGGATAATCGGGCCACAATTAAATGTTAAAAAGAAAAATGGACTTTGAATTTGAAAACAAAAAGTGAAATTTAAAATCCTGAAAAAATACATACAACAAAAAACCAAAATGAAAATAGAATATGGCAAACACAAAAGTGAAAAGATAACTTAATAATCCATTTTCTCTTTCAAATGTTCTTATTATTTTTCCTTTTCAATAAAACATTACAATTTAAGCTTTTGTATTTAAGCATTTACATTTAAACTTTTCTATTTTCCATTGCAAGATTTAAAATTTCACTTTATTTTGAAATTACCATTTTACAATATTTTATTTTTATTTTTTATTGTAACATTTAATTGTGGCCTGATTATCCTGATTACTGCAATAATAATTCTTTATTTACCATTTTCCCTTTTACTTTTAATTCTGGGTAAATTCATCCTCCATACTCAACAGTAATTCCTAACAATCATAGAAATGATTTTCCATCAACAACCCATAATTTACAGATACTTTCTATGGTGACAGTGGGGTGGTGTGAGCTGGTATTCTTATGGATTGAGGAACAACTATGCACAAAGACATTTTTACATACCTGTTCTTTTCCATTTCATTGTGCGTAGACCTGTGGAGATATAAAACACATATGAGAAACCACACATAATAACAGAGCCACTGATTAAACAGGTTTCCTCTCTGTGTGCAGTCCAAGGCCTTACTGCAGGGGAGTGAGAGAGACACAAGGCTGTGTGGGAGTTTATGAGCAGTCAGAACGGCTGACAAGATGAGATTCTAGGAAATAAGAACAGGCAGGGTATTCTGATGCCCGAGGCTTGTTCTACTGGCGAAACGTGTGCTGTTTAAGGACTACACTCAGATACGTGATGAGGAGGCCAGGGGTAAACATAGTAACAGTAACTAGAAACAGAAGGCAGGAGCAGGAGTAGACGGGACTATGCCCCTTCATATTACCTGATTATCCACTCTGCATGTTGTGCTGAGAGAAGCGGGGGGTGGGGTAGGAGACAGTGCAGAAGGTAAACTGAGAAATGGAGGTGTGCTAGTGGCCAGCATGGCTCCTGCATTGCAGTGTTAAAGCCGCACACACACACACACACACACACACACACACACACACCCCCCCTCCGTGTTTGACAGCTTACTTTCAAGACTAGGCTTTCATGCCTATGTGTGTGTTAGCTTTGGGTGCTCTCTATCTCACTTGGCCCCCTCCAGCCGGTGTGCATTCCTGTGCAGGGCAGACAGCCGCTGGTGACATAACAGCGCTAGCAGGGAGATGATCCCACTTATTGCGGCTAGATTTCAGGCTCTGAGACACCTCCCACCTCCTGCCCTGGTCCCATAACCCTCTACCCCCTCCACCTAATGCACGCATGACACAAGTAATATACTGAGTAATGATGAGATTTTTTTTATTGTGAGCAATGTGGAATAATGTAGGGTTTGCTCCAATTCCATTTCAGCACATTGCATTGGATCCCTGGTCTACCAAACATGCCCTGGGACCACATTGACTACATGACACTGTAATTATCGCTATATTGTGAAGCTCTATCTAACCTATTCTCTGCAGAAAAGAAGAAATACCTTCCCCACCTATGTATCAAGATGACTGCTGAATGTGGAGATCCAGACGACACTTTCATTAGTTCAACTGACAAACTTCCTTTAGAATGGAACATGAAACTCTCCAGCTACCGGCTGCCCACCAAAGTGGCTGGCAATATGGAGAAAACTTAGCTACAGCCAAACTTTACCTGCATTCAGCTTAGTTGCTGGTGGGGATTCGCTTGGTACTGACTGGTCAGGGCAAAGTCAAGAAAATGAATGACTATTCTTATGTAGTCTTATAACTCCACATACAGTGTAGACCAGAGGTTCCCAACCTTTTTTGTCCGACGTACCCCCGCAGCCCTATCAGATGGGCCTAAGTACCTTTTTATCATAGCCCTTTGATAGAAGGGATGGCTTTATGGTGTTGTTCAATGGTATTTTTTAGTAGTTTTGGCCAAGTTTGCATTTGTATTTGTGACAGAAACTGTTTTCCATGTACCCCTTGTAACTGCAGAACACACACACACACACACACACACACACATATATATATAAAAACCTGTTTACATGCTTCACCTCATTTGCTCTGCATGCTCACCTCCACACATCAGATTGGCAGAGGAGGACATTTACTCCAGTTGATTGGGAATCACTGGTGTAGACCTTCAATCTTCCCATACTGATCCCTGGTAGAAGTCTTACTACATGGGGTCCATGGGCTATTATCTCTTTGGGGGTCCTTGATAGAGAGTTTAAGAACCAGAATCAGATTATAATGGATCACTGAATTGTAGCAAGAGGATTCACCAGTGCACCTTTCCTTCGGCTCGGTCTACAACAAGATTCTTCCACATGAATCTACCTGAATTTTGACTTGTGAAGTCTGGCTGTAGCCTCATTGGCCTGAACAACAACACAGGGAAGTGGTGAGCATGGAGAGACTCCATTTGCCTGCTCAACAAGGATGGCAAGATCATTGTATGATTTCCATAGCGCACTGTAGTTGTGCTGTGTGTGTAGGGTGGGGGAGGACTCTCCATCTATGTAATGGAGGAGCTGGTGCTCTCCACTGCCTGCCAAGAGTGAGAGCGGAGCAGGAAAGACAGAGGGGGGGAGGAGGTGAGGAGAGAGAGGGAGAAAACGCAAGAGCAGTCACTACTACTGACACACATGCACACGTACATGCCAGAAACACGGTGACTCCCCTCCCCCACTGCTCACACATCCACGCCATGGAGAAACAGAAACTGGACGGGCTTGTACATACTGGGTTGAATGACTTCAGATACATACATGGCTGTCTGCCCTACATTTCACCATGTCTCAACAGCAACAAAAAAAAAACCCCAACAACTTATCATGTCTGATCAATTAATAATCCGCTCTTCTGTGGCAGAAATCAACCCCCAACATCACACCAGACCATATCAAATCATCTAGGCTGAGCAGAAACCCTTATTAATAACAAGCATGGATCTGCTCTCCTTCAATGAGTAATAGCTGATAAAGTGCTCAGATCTGATGAGGGTGCTGCTGTAGCTCAACATACCCTTGTACTTAAACAACAATAAATGGTACAAGTAAATGCTGGCGAGCTAAATTATGACTGGAAACACGGACCAACCTGCAGCAGCTAGCAGTCTACGTGACATACAAAGCTAGTCCCACATTTTCTCCACCATGCAGGTCTAAAAATAAAGTGCCACCCAAGCATGTTAAGACGTGTTCTGAGCTAGAAGAATGTACGTTCTTAGAATACCTCACATCCTGCGCCTTTTAGTGCACGGTGGCAGAGGAAGAACACTGAATGTGTCACTGTCATTGACAAAGCCCAACGGACAGAGACAATCCTGGATAACAGGCTAGACCAAATATTTGAGCAACATCAAGTTCCTTTTACAGAGCGGTATTTTCGGCATGTGTCAAGTGTCTTCCTGGTGTGATCGATGAGGTGAAGGCAGATCATTATGGAGGTTCTGTTTTTGCTTATCAAATTGACACAAAGACATGCAGACAAGTTCAAGGGTTTTGATGGTTTAAGACACTGAAATGTAAATTTTGCAAACAGGGCTATAAGTGCATATACAACGACTAGCATACTGAAATGTCGGTGTATAGCAGTGTTATAACTTTAGATCCACACTGGGGTTACACACACACACACACACACACACACACACACACACATACATACATATATATAAAAACCTGTTTACATGCTTCACCTCATTTGCTCTGCATGCTCACCTCCACACATCAGATTGGCAGAGGAGGACATTTACTCCAGTTGAGGGTGGATGATGACTGTGTGGACTAGTGTACTGGCCAACATACCTGATGTGGGTTCAACTCAAGTCTACAATTAATCTGAGTGGGTTAACATCCATTATATGACCTGGCTGCCACTCTACTCTTACTGTAACTTTGCTACATCGTGGCATTTCATTGCTGCTTCCCACCTAATATGGCCTTTATTGTATGTTCTAATCAACACTGGGCAGTGTTTTCGTCAGTCGCCCTTTTTATCCTTTACTCTTATCTTTCTGATGGAAAGAAGGCCTGCAGCAGTGGGTGGCAGCCATATGCCAGTGTTGTGTCTACTGAAGAAGCAGGTTCCCCAATGTCACCGTTTATCTGAAAAATCTATTTTTATCAGCCTTTATTACATCTTCTCTATATTGGCTTGCCAACTTTTCTACCTTAGCCAAGCACAAAACTCTTTTTGCACTAATTAGGTGTTTTTTCTGGTGTTTCCACTCAGGGCCATTCATGTGCATATGTGCATAAATACAGGTGGACATAAACATACTCCATAAAATCTTTTAGGTTGTACAGAATATGGTTCCATTTCCACCAGTGCTGCCTCTGATCGTGGAGCTATTTCATCCTCTCCACTGGAACAATCAATGCACTCAGGAGCTTTATGTTCAAAAGAGCAACATTTCACAATTGCCTTATCGGTGTACATCCTGTACAGGCTTGAACTCACTGCACAAACACAGAATGGACATACTGTATAGAGTGCTGCAGGAATGAGTCCTAAAACCCAGAAATGAGTCAGCATTTTTGCGTCTCGAAGTCAGTGGGTTTCTGAATGGGTTTTTGGTTAGATGCCTGACATAAGGTCTGTGGTTAACACAAGTTTAAGAGATTTTCACGTTTTGTTCTACTACATAAAATACATCAGTAAATACCCCACTGGTGAAGTTTTTATGTGTCTTAAAAAAGGTGGTTTCTAACAAGTGGCTAAATGAGACTACAGAGGTTGTCGGGGACATTAAACGTCATCTCGCAGCACAGAAACTCATCCACTCACTCGTTCACCTTTACAGCCTCGTGTTTATACTCACAAACTATTCTAACTCAAACTTTTCAGATTACAAGTTAGAAGCTTAGTGGTGGTGACCGTGGTGTAGTTTGTTTAGCCTAACATTAGCTTTTTTCTTCTGGTGATTGCATTTACGCTTCAAAAATCATAAAAGTGGAGTTCATTTGTGAAGATTGTCTTGCTTAACAAAACGTGTAAGTATCAAAAACTGTTTTTTGCCACAGAGCTTATTTTCTGCAATAATCCAAAATCCAATAGAAAAATCCCATTGGTTTTTTGCCGAGGGAACCAGGGTGATGCTAACTTCCGGGTTGGCCTACAAAAATACGTCATCCCTGCAGCACTCTATATCCTCCTGCATCTACTCACGGCGCACGTTGATCTGTGGGGAGTGGATGCAACACAAATCTGTCCCGATATGATTGATTTATGAAATTCCGGTTACAGACTCTGACTGTACACTACTGAGGTGACTGGAGCTGTCAGGACATGCCCCCCTCACTGAAATGTCTTCTGCAGTCACCTTGACTGACCCAGTTTGCCTTACAGAGTGGCCATTCGCTCGGAGCCAGACTGATGTTTGCTGCTGTCAGTCACACGGTTTAAAGAAGACAAGGGGGAGTCAAAACACGGCCTCAACCCAACAGACTCACACGTACACAGCTTGCAACATCAGAGGACCTTTTCTGTAGCGTCAGGCACAAATTAGCCATTAGGGCCTAGAGAGCTGACAGGTGTCAACATTTTCACTTTGTGATTCTGACTTAACAAAAACAAAATAGCAACAAACCGTTGCCTGTGCCCTCCAAATACATAAATGGGCTATCCGTATCTACAGCATGTATTGTTGACAGATTACCCGTTATGCTTTTGATGCTATACCGCCCCTGACTTTGGGTGGAGAACCGACACAAACACACTCTTGTGGTCACTAACTTACACAGCTATATTTTCTCCAAAACAAATGCTTAGGGTTGTACCAGGTTCACTCAGAACTCCACCAAATATTGGTGTTAGCGACTTTCAAATGTCTTCCCTGGCTCGGCGTTATGGCAAAAAAAAAATCTGTATTTTTTAAGCATCATGATTACATACAATATATATCTCAACAATGATCAGGCTGCCATCTTTAGACCCTTTAGCCCACCCCCATTTAAGAGGGTGGTGAGTTGAATTTCATATTACTCTAGCTTAAAATATGTATTTCTAAGTGCAGCACCCCAAAAAAAAGCAAAACAAAATCATGTTAAATGTGGTTCTGTCACCACAAACGGCAAATTATAAGAAAAGAAAAGAAAGAAAAAAAAACAATCCAGGGAACAATGGATTAATCCTGCTGCACTCAGTGGGGTCACACTTGAAGAGGAGATATTATGAGCGCATTGTTGCAGAGCTGAAAAATGATACAGTATGTATTTTCTGGCCACAAGCAGTGGAATGGCCTTTACCTGCCACTTGTGTTTTTCTTGCTTTTGCTTTTCCTTTTCAAGCTTTCCCTCTCCCGGCTGCTGATGAAGGGCGGCATGGAGGCATAGCCGTGCTCAGCTTCTGCAAGCAAACAAACAACATAGTGGGTCACATGTCCAGGTATCTGGCAATGCAAAATATAGCCACATTGAAAAGAAGCCAAACTGGGAGCAGGGCGACTGCAAAATGTGCTACATTTGATCTTGAGCCTTTTGGAATTCACTAGCAATGTCTTGTGGTGAAGTGCAGGCATGCGATGAATGGGTTTCATGCAGTATCTTTATACAGTATTTTCTCCCCTCTGCCTGGACAATGATGTCATCTTGAACTGGAATAAACCCCACTAGCAAACCACAACAGAGGGAAAGGAGGGGCCTCCATGAAAACAATGTCTCCCTGCACATCTGACTGCATATGCATTCATTCTTACATTATCAGATGCACGTGTGTTTTTGCACATTTGCAGTATATTCCAAAAATGTCTGAATACTGATTAGCAGCTATTTTGGATGATGGATGCATTCTGTTGCATTGTTGTGCAAAATCCGATAACGTGTCTGTATTGAATGCATGGCCCGATTACTCCATGTAAAAAAATAAAGGGATTTATAACAGGAATAACAGGATTTAAGATGGCTTTAAAATGACAGGTGCATGAATTAGCGTGATTTGGGGGAGAGGGGTGCCGCTGTAAATTTTCAGAAACATAGCAGACCGTAGAAAACAACACAATTACACTTTACCTCGTTCCCTGCGATCAAGGTACTCGGCTGCTTCGATCAACATCTGCACCAGTCCGATCGCCGCCATTTTCAACAATAACACTGCTAATATGACAATCCGACGAGGGACTCCGTGACTGTACACGACCTGCTCCAGGTCCTACCACTGGCTCTCCTCGGTCTATTACCAGTTTAAAAGGCGAGCGGTAACGTCGTCAAAGGGTTCCTCCTGCAGTGTATCAAACGGGCTATTTAAAAGTTAAATGTCTTGGATGCAGCACCAAACAGTTTTTAAAAAAGTCTCTTCCTTAATGATTGTTAAAATGGTTCAGGTAACGTTGAGGGTTTAGTGTTAGCTGGCTGGTCAAGGCTGACGCCAACACTTCTTCAACAGCTAAGGCTGCTTTGCCCTCTTTATTAAGCAAACTGTATGCTGAATATTGTTGGTTTTCTAGGTAGTTCTTCGAGAAAAAGCGCGAATTGTTGACAAAAACAAAACGAAGGGTTGCTTGACGTATAAAAACAAGCCGAATATTGTCGCTTGGCAAACAAAAAAGAAGTTGGCTGCCGTTAGCGCTAGTGACAAGTTGCCAAATTAACGATAAAAAGTTCTTGCTAGCTCGGTTGTGCCGTTATATTGTCAAGACTCAGCCAGTCAAAAAAACACAACGTTGGCTTGCTCAGCTGTCACAGACTTGCCTGGTGTGAAATGGGTAGAAAAACGAGTAAGCTGTGTTAAAGTTCAACCGCCGATGTCATCCAACCTGGTCGGTTCAGGGCTATGTGGCTGGCTAGTTTTGTGCTGGTTTATCGCTGATCACGCGTGATACGTCTCGCTGGAAACGCAGATAGCGACTGACATCGGCAGAGGAACAGTGAGTGTTTATCAAACTGCTTCCAAAATAGTGGCTTGTTGATCTGGACGACAGCTAACTACTGTACTGTACACCACAACGCTTCTGTGTGCTGCGATGCGATTGGGTACAGGGCACAACAACTCAAGCTCCTATTGGGCGTTGAAGCTGTCAATCATAGAGGGGTCGGCACTAACTGCCACTGAGGGCCTTGTTCAGCCATTTTGGTTCTAATTCACACTGGCTGAGCCACAAGAGACTGTTTCTGCGCTACTCACTCGTGCACCGTGATTGGTTGCTTTCTGATCAACTTGTTAGCTATTGGCCGCAATGCCCACGAGCTAAAGTGACAACGCCCGCTTCTGACAGAAGACACGCCTCTCTGCCATGCTGTTTCGCGGTGTATGGCAATGATTGGCTCCCGTGGTGTTGTCTTATTTCGTGTTCAGAGATTGGCCAGATTCACATGCTCTCTTACCATTGGTCTGGCGCCCCTCCTATCACAAAGCATATATCCGCGCAAGCCCACTGCTTTCCCAAATACCATAGCTAGCTGTAAAAGCCTGCTTCAGGATGAGACGGATGTCCATTTTAAAGCAGGAAAAAACCCTGGACCTACACTGACGACAACATGGAATGGGTTTATGCGAAACGTCCTTCGTCTAGGACTAAATTTAATCCTTGAATGAGAAACCAGCCTATAGCATACGCGTGTAGGGAACACCAAATTACATTAAATTAGGTGACACCAGAAAAGACATACAAGCAAGCTAACACAACAATGCGTACCAAAGAAATATCCGAGTGTAGGATAAGTTAAATTTAAAAAGTCAGTTGGACTGGACTCTGTAGTACTATGATTGCATACATCAATTTACAAATGTTAAATGTCAGTGTTAAGACATTAACAAGTACTCATCAGCAAATGTTCCTGCACATCATGGCAGATCTAAGAGGCAAAATTGACTTCAAACATTTTTTTTCAAAGTCAGGAATGCAACCATACATTTTTAAAATGCTTTTATTTCAAATTAAACCACATACACCTCAACAACATGCATTGTGTCCACAGTTGGTCTCCTATCAATACTCAGCTGTGGCTTACTTCAAGCACTATTATTTACATTTATGTGTTCACTCATAAATAGTAGGTGAGAGAGATATATATATATATATATATATATATATATATATATATATATATATATATACAGGAGGAGAGAGAGAGTAGAGAGAGAGAGAGAGAGAGAGAGAGAGAGAGAGAGAGAGAGAGAGAGAGAGAAGCAAACAAAACAGGTTTGAAATAACAGGAAATAGCACAATATCATCAACGGTACTGTGAGGGGAGAATGGAGGTAAGCTTCTCGGGTATCACAATGAGTTGTTGATACTTTCAAGCGATGAAGTCCAGTGGTCTGTTGAATCCACCTTTTCTGTTCATGTACTGCCTAAAAAAATAAATATATATAAGAAAACATTACATCACTGTTACCCTCGCAACACTTGCAGATTACATCATCGAGCACCAATGGGAGAGCCAGGATGTCTGCATAGAAACACCTGCAGAGGTGATTGGCTACAATAACTGTGGTTGATGCTGAGAGGGCTCACTGCCAGGGGACGGAAAAGGTGACGTTTTAACTCAGCATCCTGACCAACAACCAGGGTTCAAATAATAAAAGATCACTATATAATAAAACAAGGGCTTATCTCATGATCATTTCCAAAAAGTGTCTGTGGCTATGTGCAGCACTGTTGAGCGTGAAGCAGCATGATCAACAAACAGCTCTATGCAATTGGAAACAGTGTGTTTTGCTGTTGACGTACCTGTATTTTCTCTTCATGGACACATTGATAGCATGCGCATTGGCTGATCCGTCACTTTTCTTCCCCTGTTTGAAAACAATGTTACTGCCTCTCACATACAAAACACCACATATTACATATCATGTTCAATAGTGACACATTACTAATTAACAAAATGTAGAGGTCTCTGCTTGACTTCCATTGCTCCTTTTATCCTCAAAACTAATTAGTGAGGCTCATAAGGAAGATAAGCCTTTGCAAATGTTTAATATCTATTCTAAACTACTGGAAGCTGCTGGAAGGATTTCACTGTAAGGCAGTTGCATGTCCGATATGATGTAAATTAAGTTTAAAATTAGCCATGGAGGGCTAGCTTGTTGCCCAGTAAAAGTTATTCTAAATTTAGATTTGTACAATTTTCAGCATGTTTTTGTCAATAGATAATATCGCAATAGAGGCATGACCTTCATCATCCCTTCAACAAAATAAAGGGGAAAACACGTGAATAGTGACCACATATAATCAGGAGCTGCCAACTCTGTGTATCCCGGCTGCTCTGATACTGCAGATGTTCACCATGTATTTGTAGAAATTCAGAGCACAGTGGTGATAAATTAGTCACATCGAGCAGGCCCACCGAAATGAATGTAATCAACAGTATGCCTATTTTGAGCTCAGCTGTAGAACGCCTTGAACTTTATTTGAAATAAACTGCACCCCCCTGTGGCTGCACAACATAGGACACCCTTGTGCTCTCACCTTGGTGGTGTCAAAGGAAGAAAATCCCATCAGCTTCATCATCTCAATTTCCTCTTCTGTTTTGCCCTGCATGTCCTCCGCTGTCAAAAAATGATGGTATTGAATTTTGGCAAAAAACATAAATGTTGCACTTGGAAATGTGAAAATAAGCACTGGAAAAGCTGATTTTCCTCCTTGATTTATGTGAATTTAGCAAGAATAGACGCACATTATTAATCTAATACCTGAGATCTGAATGGGCTTTGTTGGCTTGTCCTTGACTTCTTTGCGGTCATCGTCACGTCTGTCTTTCTGTCTCGTAGGAGAGAGGGAGGAGGAGCGCTGACGTCTAGGAGGAGACCTGCAGAGGGAAAAGAAATATGGCTGCAGGACGGGTTACCACGACTACTGAGGGCAGACACATTGCAGATAAATGTGTTTGTTCTCAAAGGGCAAAGAGTACCATAAATGCACTGCAAACAATCTGAAAGACAATGTTTTTCTATGACAACTCATTAGACCCTGTCCGAATTGGGGATCAGTTGATTGGGTAATTGTAGGTTGACACTAATATTTGGTGACAATACACATAATGTCTAAGATTTACCATTTATCAACACAAGACTGGCCACTAAAAACAGAAACAGTGGCAAAGAGAAATACTATCCAGTGTTCCAAAACTGCAAAAAGTGTTTCCTCACCTCGAACGCCTCCTGTGAGGGGATCGTGAGCGGCTTCTGCGCCGGTCGCGGTCACGATCTCGTGAACGAGAGCGTTCCCTCTCCCTTCGCCTTCGCTCACGCTCCCGTGAAGCTGAGCGGGAACGCCTTCTCTCTGCGGGAAAGGAGGAAACAAGATAATGACATTAGCAGTAAACTGGGGGATTATATACTGGCCATACTGGCATCCACACACTGAAACAATCTTCTCTACATTAAGGATTTAAGAGGTTTTGTTCTGTAAGATGTACCTGCTGTCATTGGCCCCATGTGAGTCCTATTTTAGTTTTTTTTTTTTACAAACATATATAGAATTCAAATAAATGCCACAAGGCAACTGAGTTATTGCTAGGTGACCGACATCAGAATTTGGATAGTGAAGAAACATGCTCTGAAAAAGCCGATACATTGTTCAGGTATACATTTATTATTTTTTATATAATTACAGATACTACAGCATTGTCAAGATACATTTCCTTTACAGCTGTTGTCCTACATGACAGATAAGGCTCTGAACACAACCAATGTTCCTTGGTTAGGAATACAATCGCTGCTTCATGAGGTAGTATTCTGTAGTTCAACCAGTATTCTGTGAAACACCTTTGTGGTTGAGAAAGTTGTGAAGAATGCTGCTGTTCATGCTCTACACTGTATAGCAAGTTTTTTTTATACGAAAACTAACTGTAGACACTTCAGCAGCATAATTTCGCAGATTTAACCCTGAACTATCACCACCAGTCTTTGATGTCAGACAAACCCGAGACAAGATGATATTTATCTGTAGTCACTGTCTCAAATGGCAAACAGGGATGCACAAATAAGGTGTATTGAAACCGATAACAATATCTGATATTTTACCACATGTACTGGGCTATACAGAGTCTTGGTACAAGTGCAGGAGCCACACAGGTTAAGCTCCCCAGGCTTTAACTCTGTGGCTAATGTGAAACTTTTATTTAGTGACACTCAAAAAGACTTAAAAATACCAACACTAGTAACTACAAAACCAGCCAAATATCACTGATAGCTTTGGAAACGTATCAACACAACGTTACACACAGTGCGGAGTTCACTAAACGTATAGAAAGGAGACATTAATGTTATACATAATGAGTCACATTTTAAGTTGTCAGGTCAATGTTAAGGAATGAAAATAAGTTAACATTTTCTCATACGCATATTTGCTTTCACCAAGAAGAGAAAACAGCCAGATAATCATAGCTGCGTATTGTTAACGTTTATGTTAGCTACGTTAGGTAAGGTAGCTAACGTTACTTCTAGTTTCTTACCTCGTCTTGGAGGAGTTCGACTCCTGCTCCTGCCCATGTTTCTAATAAATCAAATGTTACCCTCGTAGGTCAACTGTACTAAACAGAAAACAATTACTGGTGGGAAATATGAACAAACTGTAGGTTGTTTGTATACCCCTAACGTTAATGGCTGCTGCTTCACAGCAGGCTCTTCCGTTGTCTCTTGTGGTTGATCTGGAGCTTCCGGTGAGCTTTCCGCGGAGGAGCGCCCTCCACCGACCCGGAGGAGGGTCTTTGGCTGTGCTGTTGTACAGTATGCATTTTAGGATATGGCACACAGAGCCGACATACAAAATTCAGGAAAAATAATTAGAAACCACTGTTGATCCAATACTCCAGCAGCGGTTAATAATGGATAGTACTCAGGCTAATGTCAGCACTTTCAAAAGACCCATTTGTAAATACTATTATTTGTTAAATTAATAGCAGTAATAATACTTTAATGAGGACTTTATGTAGGTGTAAGAAACTGTACCAGGTTGGCTCCCAGATGCTGTTAATTTTTTTGTCAAGTCAATGAATTGTAAGAAAATGATTCACACACACAAAATGGCTCATACTGTCCAACATCCGGTCTAAATTTGCCTTTTGCAATCATACTTGTGTGGCATTCTTAAGTCTTTTCACTCTCCAAGGCTACTTTAACAAATCAAAGTGCCAAGTGGTAAACACAGGAGGAAAAAAAAGCAAAAGAAAGTCAAGCAGAGAAAGATAGACGTGAACTAGATGTCCAGTTGGTTTTAAATCAAACTTGATCTTTAATGACCGATACATGGTAACCTTGCAACACTCACTTATACATTCTAATATAAAATAAGTTAAAACAATGAGCAAACATCACACATCAGCATTTTGATAACAGCTACTGGTTAAAACTCAAAATAATTACAACTGTTAAGAGGTATTTTGCACACATACATTTGAAAGAAAAGTGGAATGTTTAGTACCTTCAGTATCTTCTATTACTGGGTTTCAAACTGCATTGGCAAGCAACAAATACTTTATGCTTTAATCCTTTTTTGGGCAATAGTGGCATTTATAGCGGCTTGTGTTTTGTTGCGAGCCAGTATATTTTCCCCGCTTTCTTTTTTCTTGTTCATCCCTGCTGTAATAACGTCAATAGACAAACACCAGCATTCAGAAGAGCACAATCAGTAGCTATCAGTATATTTCTGCATGTTCTGCACCTGTGCTCACATTGTTTACCTGCAACATCTATCTGATAATTAGAACCAAATCATGACTAGAAGATGCCTATGATGAACAAATGCAACGTACTAGAATGTCAATATACATATGTCAAGTGCCTATACATGGATAAGGGGTGCATAATTCAAGGGGTCTTAAATCTCCACCGTGTCTTGCAAAGTTGTGGATAAAAAAAAAGGTATGAAAAATTCTGAGCGACAAGTGCACACTGGTAATTCCAGCTTTAGAAAGGAACATGTCTGACTGCCTATACAGTGAAGTTAAGTAATGGTTTGATAGCACAGCAGGTGAAAATAAGACGTGAGTAATACGGGGACTGTGTGTGTGTGTGTGTGTGTGTGTGTGTGTGTGTGTGTGTGTGTGTGTGTGTGTGTGTGTGTGTGAGAGACAAGAAGTAGTGCGTCAAGATGTTGGTGTGTATCCGACCTGGGTCAAATAGTATGTGAAAATAATTATCAGTGTTTTTTTAACCTGCTTAAGATGAATCACCACAGTGTTACAGTATTTTAGAGTCAATTTAGTACACCATGCCTGTGAATGTCATCTTATCTCTGACTGTGTTTGAATAAGTCTGATGTGGTTAACTCATCCGCTACTCCGTCATACACTAAGAAATGTTTCACAGTAGTATTTCACCGAGGTCTGGGGTGTCTGGACGCCTCAGGTTTCCGCTTTCTCCTTCTGCTTCTTGCTCTTTTTCAGGAACGATGGCGGCTTGAACTTCTTCTTCTTCTTGGAAGGGGACTTGGAGGGCGAGCCCTCTGGGGTACCGCCTTGTGGTTTGGCGGGCGGAGCAGCAGGCGTGGAGGTGGTGTCGTTGGTTGAGAGAGCCTTCATCCCTTTCTCCAGTTCCTCTGTTGTCTGCTTCTCCTCCTCGCCTCCATTCTGTATGGCTGGAGTGTCGGTCGTTCCCTCTTCTGCTCAAAGTATTAGTAGTAAAAAAAACAGAATATTCAGCAACCCGACAAAGAGCCTTGAGTGGGGCGGAGCTGCAAAGCAACATGCTAGACGTGTCACTGCAGATGAACATGCTTGCTTAATGAGAAGTGGGTTGTCATACTGTTTCTCTGCACTTACTAGTGAGACAAGACCAAAGCACCAGAAGTGTGCCCTATGAATCAGTGAGAAGAAACAGAAAAGGGCAGACAGACAGACAGATACAGAGGGAGAGAGTACAACAGATACAGTAGGTACAGAGACAAATGGATTTCCCTACAAAAGGGCTGAAATGTGGCAAATGTAAGTCAAACAGTAATGGCTAAGACAATAGACTTGTACCAGGCATTTTGACTTACACCAGTGTAACTAATAACAGAAATAATGTCAGCATTAGTAGAAAATAGTTCCAATGAAAACTCTTTGCAGTGAGGTCTGTGGATTGCCCAGAGGTCCTCTTTATCTCTAATGTCTATATTTCTGTATTGTGAATATTACATTTATATAAAATGAAAAAGACAACCAGTGTTGTTAATTCTATATTTCATCACTAATAGATGGTGCTTCGATTCTGATTAGTGCTTACAAAAACATATTTCTGTATTGTATTACATTTATATTGAATAAAATATAAATAATTAAATGGCCTAGTTGTTTCTGAATGAGTGTTTAAACTAAACATCATCTAAGCATCTACAACTAAGCATAAACTGCATATGAGAAGGTGTAACACGGTTGGCAGAGAGCATTTGAAGCACAAGAGGCAGAAGCACATGACTGCATGTAAGACTTGGAGCAGACTGCTGGTCAGATAAGGCAGAGTGCAAGGCAAGCAGAGCAGACAGTCAGCGCTGTGCCAAGCCTCACCTGAGAGAGGAGGGTGGCAGGGCGGAGGGCCCTTTGTGGGGGAGGTAGCGGGGGGAGACTCCTTGTCATTTGCCACCTCCTCCCCTACTTGCACAAACACACACACAGTGAAGGACAGTGAGGGTTCAGCTGTGCAGAAAGTTAGATTTGTGAGGTGAAGAGAAGTGAACACAGTTCACACCACGGTCACAAGTGAAATCAAGTTTGCTTAAGGGTGCTGTGTGAAGCATTTTAACTTTGAATATCTTAAGTAGTATCTGTACATTTTCAAACGTCAGTTAAGGACAGTCTATCAGCATCTGTTCTGCATTTTACATTTTGTAACACGAAACAAGGCTTGAGCAGGAAATCTGCTGCATGATTTACAGCATACAATGGAGGAGAGCGAAAGACAGCACAAACAGAGCAAACGATTTCACAGTTTCTTACAATGAAAGATTTTGGAAAAAGTGAAAACCTGGCAGAAATGATATTACATTTGAAATTGATAGCCTATATTGGCATTTAAAATGTTACACACAGCACCTTTAAGAAGGTTAGATGAAAGTGTGCAATGCAGTAATAGTGAAAGTGAGGGGTAGCATATTAAGCTGCCTTTACTACACTATATAGACAAAAGTATGCAGACAGTAAAAGACAGTAAAAGATTCAGATGAATCAAAAATTAAAATAAAAAATAACAAAACTTAATTTATTTTACTCTTCTGTTTCTTTTACGAGCTCTTTTCCCCCTTTTTATTTAGCACACATTTAATCATGTATCTATTCCCCATTTTCCCATGCAACATTTCCTGTTTCCCTTAGCACATTTCCATCGAGTGTTTGTGTATCTTCAGTGGTGAATACAGACTCGAGCAATGAGAGGACTGTGTGACTAACCAGCTTACCTCAAAATAGTCGTAGCTAACTTGCTAACTAGCCAGCTAACACATAAAGCACCAGTCTTTCCAGTTAGCTACCTTGCTACGCAGCTAACTTTAGCCATGAAACTCCTGTCAGATTAATTGGAATGCCAACTCTTGAGACTGAGGTCTCATCAACCGACCTCAGTAGCCGACCTCACTAAGCTCTTGTGTCTGAACAGAAGCGAATCTCTGCAGCCTGGTTCCAAACATCTGGGGGAAGACCTTCCCAGAAGAGTGGAGGCTGATATAGCAGCAGATTAATGCACATGGTTTTTGGAATGACATGTTCAACTATCACACATGGGTGTTTGCCGACACACTTTTAGCCATATATAGCACATGAAAATAACATTAAATCTATATTCTAGCTATATTCTAATACTGCATTAAGGATAAATCTAGTTCTAAACTTAAGAATAAACAGACATCTACTGGATACAATGACTAGTATAGTACTGTAGATGTATGGTTAAGAAACTAAATAGAGTAAATATAGTCACATAGCTGACTTGAGTTTAACTAATCATACCATTGGTCCCTCCATCCCGTTTCCTCTGCACCTCCTTGCGGTACTCCTCCAGCTCCTGGTCTGTCAGCTGGTTGAAGGGGTTGGGAGGTTCTGGCTCTGCTTGGACTTGAGGTGGGCTGACTGGAGACTAATAGACAAGCAGAGACACACAATCACAGATTTTAACTCTGCAGCTCAAGAGGGTCCCTCCTCTTGAGCTGCAGAGTTAAAGGAAAAGAGACGAGATGTTTGGTAAGCAGTGAGGCTGCAGTTTACCGGAGGACTGTCAACTGTTATAACGCTGGCGAGGACCTGAGACTGGGGTCCGGCTGTCTTCATGTCCTGACGATTCTGCTGTCGGATCTGAGGAGAAAAAAAAATGCTTGTATGACATCTCTGATTCATGTGACAATAAGCAGACGGCAACGATAGGATTGTGAGAGACAGAAAAGGCCAAACGCAGGGAAAAGTTACCTTGTTTCGAGTCTCAATCACCTCTTGAGGGTTGGTGAAAAGAGGCACAAACTGGTTTGGGTTCTCCATCTTGATGGATGTGCTGCCAGCTTGTGTCACCTCTTCTGTCTTCAACCACTAAAGGCAGGAAAAACATCGTCAAAACAATCTGATAATCCACGTTAAAAATAAAATGAGCAGAATTTTATGACTGTGTGTAGAGGATCCTGTCGGTTATTTAGTCAGACTTCATTATAAAGTATGTTTTGATCAAGCAGCTTTGATCATATGGGTGTGTGTCCACCAGAGGGCAGACTCTGCACTGCAGTAGTCAGAGAGCAGTGGGCTTTCCCCTGCAATGCAGAGAAGAGGAGAGGAGAGAGAAGAGGGTGGGAGGGACTGGAGGAGGAGAGAAAACAGAAAGGGAGAGCCAAGCTCCTCTCACTGATGTAAGACTACCAGTCTCAAATTGTTTTGTCTCTAAAAGGACTCATCACTGCAGCTCTGCTTCATCTTTTCTCTAAGGTACATAAAAATAAAAACAAACGCTCCACAGTGTACATCAAGATCCACATGAATCAGAGGGAAAACAGAAGTCCTCTTAGTTGCACATCAAATATAACCAATTTCTTTTCAAATCATCAGAAAGATGGTGAGTTAACTGCTCTGTTTCTGTGTCCGTCTCCTCTTTGCATCAGTCATCTTAAAACATAGCTCCAAACACTGACAAGTTTCAAGCCTTTTCTTCCTTCCTCCTCACAGCTCACTTTAATCTCACCCCTGGTTGTGATCCCTCTGCTCTCCAGCCACTTTTTATATATATTTATATATGTATTATTTCTTATACCTATATACCACTACAGAGAGTCTACCCTCCCTCTTTGAGCGGGAAACATTACATAACTTTTAGGTGAAGATGGCCACATTGTAGTACAGCGTTGTGGATGCTGCAATGAAAAAGTTTTTGGACTACTCCTTCTACAGTGTGATCTGTTCAGTAAATCTAAAGTATTGATTCCTGGAGCCTCACAGTGCTGCGCTGGTGTCCCGGGCTGACTTGCTCCTGGCTGACTTTTTGGTAGGTGTTGGGGGTGTTGAGCCACCGAGTCCTCTCCTGCTGCTGGCGGTGGGCAAAAGGGTGCTGCCTCAGAGCCGGGTGGAGTCCGTCGTCGTCAAACTGGTGGAAAGCTGTGGCGGTTGCGGGCACCTCCACCTCTCTCCGTGTCCGCGATCGCTCCAGCAGCACAGGGAAACGGTAGGCGTAGCCTGTACGGTAGCCCTGAAAAACAACCGAAGAAAGAAGCTTTAAGGTGTACACATGCTGCAGACAACTTCCACTCACACTTTGGTAGACAGAATGGTGCAGAAAGCAGGTCTGCCTTCCACTGGTCTGCTATAGTACAAGTTTGCTGCACCATGTCATGTCAAATTGTAATCGTACACGTTTCCTTTATGCCTCTTAACCGAGTTGTGTCATTGCACTTAAAGGAATAGTTCAGCGTTTTGGGAAATGCGCTCATTTACGTTCTTGCTGGTAACAAAATCTGCCTACCAGCACCTCTAACGCTCACTTATTATCACATTATATCTTGTTTGTTTAATCCATACAAAAACTGAAGTGTAAAAACAAGTTGTGGGTTTATATCTTGGCTGGGAGCAGTGACTTTCTGGGAGTCACTGTGAGGTTGACAGGCAACCAGCAAAGACCCTCGTACAACCAAAACTTGTCGATTTTATGGTTCTGTTTTTGTACGAATTAAATATGATACAAGATAGAATTAGTGAGCTTTAGAGGAGCTAGTAGGTGGATTTTAACTTCGTACAGAGCAAGACTGGCTGGTATCTGCAACTGTATCTGCTGTTAAGTTACTGCTGATGCAAACTGAACATTTAAAGCTTTCCATCAGAAACCACAGGAAGGCTTTTATGCTTTTATTGTGAAGCCGCTACAGGAAACGGAGCAGTGTTTATCACAGCGCTTATGCTGCATTCACATGACACAGGATAGATGTCATAGATGGGAAAGAATCCCATGTTTCTGACTGGCAAGCCTTCACAACTCAAGACGGGCGCAGGATTGCAAAGTTGGTCATGTGAGGGTTAAAAATACTTGACGATATAGCACTATCCATTAAATTTGGGTTGAATTACCTTGAAGGACTTCAGCTAATGTGAGGCATTAATAGTTTGTTTGTCTCACCAGGCACTCTGATATTATTAAAGCATCAAGCAGGACATATCTAATCTATCTAATCTATCTTTCCCAGTCATAGTTATGACTTGGATGTTGACATGAATGGTATTTACCATTCAGACAAGAGTAAATACGGTAACTTTGAACTAATGTTCAATAAAAGCTGGTCTACACAGCAATATATGGACATTTTCAGTGCTTTCTGTTTGGGATCAGTTTTTCATATTGCATGGGTGGAGTGGTAAAAGGAGCAGCAGCCACAGTGAGCTGGTTAGTTGAAGAGCTGCAGCTGACAGACCTCCTGCAGTGTGTGTGAATCAGCCAACCTCCCACACTCACCAATGTAAGTTAAACCTTTTAACGTGCCATCCTTATATTTCAAGCAAACCTTAAAGATGGGAAATATAGCAAATTAGTATGGCACTGCCAGGATGGGGGAGTTGAGATTATTAGTTGAAATTATTAGTTAGTTAGTTGAGACTGAGATATCCTGGCTTGTATTCCTGAGTTTGGGTCAAGCTCCAAAAACATTGGATCCTACACTTCCCATAATGGAATTCAATAGCTTCTTTCATGAGACATGCCTGATAAATGCCTTTCAAACTCCACACTCCATGCCCTTGATGCCCCCTTTGATTTATTGTCATAGACTTTATAAAGCTCCCTCATGAGCCACAGAAGACATTATACAACTGTGTTCATAGACTGTATGGTACTCCTTATGACGAGTATTGTGAACTTCATGGAGTGGAGATTAATCCTCAATCATTCACCATACACATTGTTTCAATTTAGTATAACTGTCACCTACCAAGTTATCCAGAGTTCTCATGAGGGCTTCAAACTCGTGCTCCCCGATGCGGCTCTTGTGCAGGGGTCCAAAGGTGGAGCCAGCCCAGCCCACGGTGCCGGCTACGCTGGGTTTATGAGTGGTCCGGTCCAGCAGAATCAGGTTCTGTTCACCACCGGCACAGCACAAAGCTGACACCTGGCAAGAAACAGATTTCTCTTAAGCACAAAGTTACTGAGCTCATTTTCTATATTTCTCAGCAAAGTTCTACCTCTCAAACACACATTTAAATTCAAGCCAGCATCGTGCCTTGCTCAAAAGCATCTCAACCTATATTAAATGTGACTGGGGGAAATATAACACATCAAACTCCACAGATTTGAAGGATCAATGACCTTACAGTCTGTGTCCCTACAGGCCACTGTTACTGCAGTGTCGCTTTGGCACGCGACACTCCTGTAGAGTATTATACTGCAGTGCAGAGCTGCCGGCTGAATTACAGTGAAAGGGTACCAAGAGAAGGGCAACTGCCCTGGTGTAAAAATGGTGCATCTACTTTATGTACACATGCCAGCTCACTCTCCCACTCATACACACGCAGCGGCAGCACTTTGCCTCCAGTACGTCAGCTGTTAGTCAGTATAGTGTGTGTGTGTTACCTGGATCTGGCAGGCAGCCTGGATGTGGTAGATGGCATAGAAGGCCTCCTCCACAGACTCCCCCAGAGCCACAATGCCATGATTCCTCAGCACAAGAACCTACACATCATGAAACCAACACACTGGAATGAAAACCACCTTCATTATTTTAGAACAGCTGCAGGTTATTGAGAAATGTCATTGGAGAATGAGAAGGCACACTAACACCAACTCCCAAGTTTAGTCTCCAAGCAGCAGCACCAGCTTCAATAATTAATCCAGTGCAAGACCCCTTCACCATCACCTTATCTCTTTTCTTTCATCATTCATAAAACTGTAGCGCCCCTGTGTGGGAGCAGCAACTGATTAAACAGGCAACGATATGCACGTTTCAGATACAATGTCTTCTCTCTTGTGGTCCGCTCACCTTACAGGTTGGCCCCAGGCTCTTCTGCAGCTCCACTCTGTCCTCCTCCTCGTCCATGACTCCATTGTAGTCGTAGTAAGCCACATCACCAACCAGCAGAGCCTCGTGGGACAGCGGCAGGAGGCCGCACTTCATAGCTGAAACCTGGACACAGCAGTCAGTCGTAGCAGTAAAGGTCATGAAACGGGCTCACATTCACAAAGTCACAACGTGCTTTACAAGCAAATCCATGCTGGACAATGATATCATGTTATCAGACTCAAACAGAACAAGGCGACACTGCAATTGCTACAACTATGAAATAATATCCAACATAGTTAATCACCAGTGATCTAAAATGTGTAGTAAAATGTGTTATTACTAACTCCCTCATTCTTCCGTGTGTATCTGGATGTGACCAGCTGAGGTGTAATGGTGTCATCTTTAAACAGCAGAGGAAAAAAGCTGCAAACTAATTCCACCTCTCCCCTGGCATGGGTCCAGGCTGACTCACCGCAGCCGTGGCCGGCGTGTGGAGGTGAAGCAGGCAGCGGACATCTGGCCGGGCCGAGTAGATGGCCGAGTGCAGACTGAACTTCTCTGTGTCCACGCCCAGGTTGGTGCTGCCCTTCTCCACCACCTCACCTAGGATATTCACCTTTACCTAGAAACCACACAGCACCATCTTCATGTGTTTCTCAGAAAAGTCTGATTTGGCAGTATTGCTCCCAAATGAGACAGATGTATGATGTTCAGGAAGCAAAGTCAATCAATTCTATAACATGCTTACACAAGTGAAATTCTTCTGGAACATAAAAATAGGTTTTGGGTGACTGAATGCAACTTGCTTCAAATTCAAACTTATTGTTGACGAGCATGATGCAGCTGAACTTCTCCAAACCCTGTTTTTTGTTTTTAATGCTAAGTTATGGATGAAACTGCCTGCAGCCAATGTTTGTAACTATATCATCATATAATTCCACATTGTTTTAATGTTGTGGAATGATATGGTGATCACCAGGATTCACTTGTTTCCGTCTACTCTCTTATTGTTAGGGAGGAAATGTGTCTAAAAGAGCACACAGACCATGGAACACTGAAAATACTTATAATTACAGCTGAAACGATTAGTTGAATAATTGTTTAGTCAATCGGCAGAAAATTAATAGTTTAAGTCAATTATCAAGGAAAAATGTCAAATATTGCCTGGCTCTAGCTTTCTAAAAGTGAGTATTTGCTGCTTTTGTTTTTAGTATATTTTTATTAATGAGATTTTAAGATTTGATACAGAACTATTTGAAGTCAGAATTGTGAAGATTGAGAAATCATGACAGGCATTTTTTGCTATGTTCTGCCATTTTAAAGAATAAATGATTACTCATTTAACTGAAAAAAAAATACATTAAATCAGTTATCAATAATAATGCAAGAATACAAATACTGTAATGCAGAAAACCAATTAGACAATCCCACAGACATCACATAATTTTATTACTGTATAATTGATCAATTCTGTTATAAAAATGTAATCAAAATAGCATTTCAAAAACATTAGAGGGCTAAAGGCACTTAAGTCAACATACACTCAGTGCCCACTCTATAAAAAGGTATACGCTGTTGTATTGGATTGCAGTAGATTGTACAGGTGTACCTAATAAAGTGGCCCCTGAGTGTGTGTGTAACCTTTATCCTGACTATGATTAGTCTCACTCACCAGACTGGATCCAGTCACCTCACTGTAGGCCAGGCCGTCTGGAAGCACCAAGAAGTGTTCCTGTTCTTTACTAACACGCAGCTGTCAGGGAGGAAGAGGGACACCAGTACAGACAGACAGAAACAAACAGACAGGTGATGGAAGTTAAGCTGAACAATATGTTGTGTGAAAACCGGTCCCTTAAAATTCTGCCGTATTCAAATTTGCACTTCAAATATAGAGCACAGAAACATACTTATTATCTGATCAGAGGTGACAGATATCTTCCTGCCCCTGTTCAAACAGCACTTTCCTTCAATATCAGTAGCTCTAAAGTTCACTCTTACCTCCCTCCATTACTTTGAGTTGATTAGGCTGATTTTGTTAATAAACAAATTAGCAGCTTTTTCTCTGTTCATATTTGGAAATCACCCTTACAGTGCTTTAAAACTAAATTAACAACTTACAAGTCCAATCTATCTCTTCTTGTATCTGTTGCATCAAACCAGCCTGATCAACTCAGTTCATTCCAGATATTTGCTACACTTCCACAGAAAGCTGCTGACCAAAGCTGATCTTATGGTGGGCTCTGACCACAACAAAAGGAAAAGATTAAGTCAGGAATGTAATGTGAAAAGATGGTGGGACTAACAGTGAGACGGGTGCGGCTGATCTGGGCCCAGCCGAAGAGGTCAAACAGGCGGTGGACGCTGGCCAGCTTGCAGCGCATCAGCCTCTCCCCCTTCACCATGCTGCCAGGCTCCCAGCCATGCAGGTCATTGATGGGTGTCACCATCATCATGTCTGTGGAAGGAAGAGAGAAGACCAGACACAATGAAGATGATGGTCTGCAGACAAAAGAGCTAAGTAGGAGAGTGATTGATTGATTCTCTTAAAAAGGTACTCATTTCAACATAAGGAAAATGGCAGTGATGGATAATGTCTTGTTTATGTCATCGTCTTCTGATTTTATGAATGTGGGCATGTTTTCCTGTTGCTCTGAGTGTACATGTTCTGCTGTGTGATGAAAATCACAATCTATTTGCGATGAGGCTTAAGCAAGTGTTTTTTAGTACATGTCTGATTAAGTATTCAGTTAAACACCTTATGATTTCAAAGCTCTGAAAACCAGTACCTCTCCCTGACTAGGCAGGGCAACTTGAACATTTCTCATTATCATTAGCGCATGGACTTTGTTGACCTCAGATGACCCCCTGCATAACTCTGCCAAACTTCAACCTGAGCAGAGATCTAATCAGCCAGAATTGCAAATACCTGTGTGGGTGTGCAGGGCCTTTTAACACTAATGAAACAATTGCACAAATAAATTGTGATAGTTTTCTCTCTTTGGACAAGTTACATATTGTCAATTAGTTGCTTGTCATATACACTCTTCCAATACTTTTACAGCTGATTTTTTTCTTTGATCATAATTTGCAAATTTGGCATAAAGTTTTATGTGGATGGGAAAAAAAGGCTGTAATTTACATGTATTCACAATAAATATACAACCATTTGGTTCACTTCAATTATTTGAACTTGAGTCATTTGCTCTGCCTGCCCATCTTTCTCTGCCAGCGATCCCATGATGCTCCTTGTGAGGAGCCTGCAGCATTCACTGTGTTTCTCCCCTTCGGTGTGCTGGTGAACAAGTATGCACAATACCAGGTCCAGCTGTGTAAATGGAATGAGCCACTAATTAATGTTATTAGATACACCTGTGCCAGACATGCATTAGACATCATCGGGTCACCCAGCAAATGAAGTGGCAGTGAGGACGGCAGTAAGGTGGAAGCTGATTACGTCTTGTTTTTACTTTTGTATGTATCCTGTCTAATAATGAAAAGAACAAATCCGGATTAACGTTAAGTTGATTGCCTAATAATGGATCCAAAGTTAACAATGGAAGACCCAGGCTAATGAGAGAATGCCTGGTTTAAAAATGAAGTTTAACTCATGCTAGCTCATGCTAACTACTACTGGTAGCTCAGGTAGTTCAATGGAACGCCCAGAATAACCATGGGACCTCCGGGCTAACAATGAAGTAAAATCACCTGGGCACACCTGCCTACTTCATCGTTTAAGTTTTTGGATGCTCTGGTACTTTATTTCTCAAAACGCACTAGTGACTTCCTGTGTCTATTGAGCAAGTCTGTCCATGGCAAACAGTGTTTACGTATGCAAATAATCAAACTAACAATGAAGCAGATAGATACACCTGCACAATAGTGGATTAACCAGGGCCATGCAAACCCTTGAACACCCATTTAAAACAACCATGTGACCATTCCACAGGTGAGTTCAGGCTCAATGCAAAGTTCTGGGTGGCTTTGTATTGAGGCGAACACACATCCACACAAACTGAAAATGTTTAAACTTGAAAAATGTGTCCTCATCCCAATGCTTTATGACTCCAATTAATGAATGTTTAGAGACAATAAAAAGGAGAGGGTCTGGAGGAAAATAACAGATAGAAAGGGAGTTCCACACACACACACAGCTAATATCTGTACAGTTGATATACTGGATGTTTGGGGTGAGTTAACTGAAAAACAATCCAGCAGGCAAATAATGTGAGGTGAAAATTCACTTTGCATTCAGTCTGAACATAACAGTTTAACAACAGAAAGAGCTGACAATAGAAAAGTGTTGCTAAAAATACATTGCTCAGGCACTAATGAAACACTGGGATAAATAATAGAATACCAGGCCTAAAAATGCCATTGTATATGATAGTATGTCAGAGGTTTATGTAAAAGTCTTGTGCACATACTAGAAGGGGAGACAGGCAGGGCAGCTGGAGAGCCATGCGAGGCCATGAAATCAGCCAGCTGTCTCAGTGCCCATAGGTTGGATGAGCTGCCACCCTTCTTCATCTGTTCCTGGATCAGCACATCCAGCTCCTCCCTGAATGACTACACACATACACACACAAAATCAGATATTAACATATTATCACACATACATGTATAACCACACCACACATTACAAATTATTTCAGTTTCATGATCATACTGAATTGAAGTACCTATGCGTAGGATTTGAACATTTCTGTCTTTGGTGACCTCTGGGTTGTCTCATGTTTCCACAAAGAAAAACACGTGCCGTCAGAATAATTTAACAGAAGCTACAATCACATAAAAATTAATGGGGGCTTTGAACACATGCACTGATTAACAAACACTCCTACACTACAGGGGCGAGGGTGAGCAAACATATTTAATGAGTCAGTCCTTTCACTTCATGGTCACGCTCTCCACTTCACACACAACTTCATCAACGTCACTGTCGCCTTCCCATATGCAGAAACACACAGTCATGCACTCAGAATGGGGTCCAGCACTGACTGCAGCCCAAGCTGTCAAGTGGCATTTGAGAACAGATTTATTCTAATGTGAGGAGATAACCTCACCGAGAGGAGAGGAGACACAGAAAGTAAGAGGAAAAGGAAAGAAGACATTAAATCATACACACACAGACAAACAGCCATCTCACCGGACTCTGAAGGAGGCTGGAGATGCGCTTCTTATGCTGGGGTCCAGAGCCAGGTGTGGAATGCTGAGGAGACTGGAGGCCCTCAGGGACCCCATCACTGGGGCTGCGCTGCACCGGGGTGCCTTTGGGGGTGGGGGACTTGCTCATCTTCTACTGTTTTGCAGTGGGTGTACAACTAGGGGTGGGTGGGGAGAACTGTAGAGAAAGAGTGTCAGTATTATAAATGAAACAATGAAATAAGAGTAAACATTTTGACAAGATCAACTAAGGCTGTGCTAATTTAATTTACACATTATAGACTGTAAATGGCAGCAAGAGGTAACCATTTTAATGGAATTGTTTGACATTTCAGAAGATACGCTTTTTCGCTTTCCTAAATGAGAGTTAGAGGAGAAGATCTATACCACTCTCATGTCCGTCTGTTAATTATAAAGCTACAGTTAGCAGCCAGTTAGCTTAGCACAAAGACTGGAGGCAGGGGGAAACTGCTATGAGTAAAGAGTATATGAAGTTGCGGTTTTACGGGGTATGTACCAGGCTATTTCTTGGCCAAGACTTCCCGGAGCTGGACCCGCCCTGGTTGACAGGCAACTGGTTGACTGGCTGATTTTGTTAGCGCAAAGAGTGGAAACATGGGTCCAAAGCTAAGCTAAGCTAACCTAAGCTAACTTGCTGCTGGCTGTAGCTTCATAGGCATCTTACAGATATGACAGTGGTATCAATCTGCTCATCTGCGTCTTTCCCCAAATGTCTACTATTATTCCTTTAACTTCACTTAAAAACAAAATAATGTAACAACAATCGTTTGTTTTGTTTTTTTAATATAGGCATAAAAATATATTATGATTTTTTCCCCCAAACTGATGCACATCGTTTGATATGCTTAAAACATTTTTTTTTTTTTTTTTTTCCTTCATTCAAATTTGAGATACCGTAATGGACAAAGTGCTCTCATTCACACACACACACACACACACACACACACACACACACACACACACACACACACACACACACACACAGATCTGCCATGCCAAGCAACTTCAGTGGGACACTGACAGGTGGAAAAAGAGGAGCCAGGGATCGAACTGCCCAACCAGTGATAGTAGACAACCCGCTCTACCTCCACAGCCACAACCGCTGGTTCCGGCTGCAGATCAGCACAGTCCAACTTTCCATCCCTGACTTTGAGTATTCTGGCATTTTCCAGGGGCATGGCAAAAGCTGGGTGTGGCAGAATTCACCACTTTTCACAGGCTTCCACTCCTTTAGACATCGTCCTAATTTACTTTACAGCATAACGGGAAAAATACAGTGAATTCAGTTTGAGAACAGTGTGGAGATCAGCTTGAAGGCACATCACGACACATCATAAATCAGATTATAAAATTGCACCCCCCCGCTTATTGGAAAAATTCATGGCAACTGGACTGGCCTTTCCTTATGGCAGGGGCTTCAGACGGAGTCTGAGGTGCCTGAGGACAGCCAACACACCTACTGATGATGCTAACAGAGAACACAAGCTGACAACAAAGCAAGTGTGGAGCTTTCTCTTGCCAGAGTGTTGCTCCATCATGGATTGGGACACAGTTTGTTTTTTTAAAGGACACAGTAAGAAATTTTTCTCAATTTATCACTTCCTGTTCATACCCAATATGAAATAAACCGAGCGGGTAAATGAGGTCAATGTACAGTACAACAGGGATGGGGCAGATATGATTTTAAGATTAAAAAAGGAAAATAAGAAATTAAAAGGCCTCACAAAAAGCAAGTCTATGAAATTAAGTTTTAAGAAAACAACAGTTGTAATCATACTAGCCATATGCTTCTAAAGCAGCAGCCATAATCCTGGATGAAAAATTCATTGCCATCATGGCTTATTCTAAGAAACTAAGTAAATGTGCAAATGGGAGAAGTGCAGTGAGCAGAATATTATTTTCTAATCTTCCTGAGCATATGCTTTCAAGAGTCCACAAAAGCCCTGCCTAAGGATCCAGTGGTGCACATCAGCCCAGAGGGAGTTAAAAACTATCAAGAGATCCAGCAAAGACCATCAAATATTAAATAATTGCCAGTTCAATCAATATGCTCACTTGTGTACAATTCAACCCTGAGCAAATCATTTTGCATCTTGCATTAACATCAAAGCTTAGTTTCTTGTTGGCAGCAGTAGCCTACAAAAATAAACAGTATATTGCACATTACGTCTTGATTTCTTTGTATTTTCAAATGGCAGCATTAAGATGAAAAACCTACCCTCACATTAAGGATGTTGTATTCCTCAGGGCACTGGCCAGTGGAAGTGCAGAGCTCTAGAAAATGCAGCATTAGCAGTAAGAGCTCACATGTAGACGGCAGCGTCAGAACCACTAACAGGAAGTTAGCTGGTGATACGGCTCGGTAATTGGAGAAAGAGTAAAGAGTTACCGTAAGGATCTTCAGAAAAGAGCCGGCCACTCCCCGAATCACACACACACACACACACACACACACACAGCTGCAGGGAGCAGATAAGGTCCCAAACAAACCACACCCTCTCTCCTGTGCTACATCTCACTAACTGATTCAGTTACCTACTTGATTAGTTGCATCACTTTAACATAACTATTTGTGCATCCCTGATCACATGCATTGTTAATCCCAGCCCTCATGTCTCTAACATCCAGGGCAAGCTTTTAAGATGCTCACTCCAATAGAATAAAAGAAAGTTACATCAGATCCATGTGCATTACTAAATCTTGTTGCATTGCACACATGAAACTCAGACAGATGACTAAACCTTTAATGGAGTTCCTGGATAAACGGGGCACTTTATCCCGACAATGTCAGGCTTCCTGCGCTCAAAAGCACTGAAGCATTAAATCAGTGATCAAAAAACATCAGCCATTCACTAAACTCCCTAAACATACACGGACATTCAAGTATTATGTTGTTTGCAAGCCAAACTGCTCCTAGATCATTACAAATATCTTTTGATAATTAAGAAAAAACTGCTCTGTTTAACTTACCATTGAATCTACAGCATCTACTTTCAAAAAAAAGATGGTGTTTTCCTTTTAATTTGATAGTTAGTTTTTGGTTTTAAGTTAAATGTAATAGTCAGTGTATAAATGCCTAAATTTGAGGCAGCAACTCTCTGTCTCTCTCACAATAAAGGTTGGTTCACAGTGTATGTGACTCTCTCTCTCTGGGGGTAGACGGGGCCCAGCTGCTGACAGGCCGCAGAGAGAAAGCCTCTCTCTCCAGGGAGGGTCCTAATGAGTGAGGGGAGACAGATCTGGCTGCTGGCCCCACCATTGCTGCCTCCTCCTCTTCTCCTTAGTCGCACTGTGATGGCTGACCATGCACACAATCATAAAATCTCAGGAAGTAGGGGAGCTGATTTCCTGGCACTCTCTCCTCTTCTAGAGCTGGGTTCTTACCAAACTGCAACATCTGAATTTCAGTATTGCTGAAATAGTTAAATACCTTTACAAATATTATTTGCAGCGGTATCCTTCACCAGAAAGCACTGATCAGCTAATTTAATGCTGCTGCGCTCTGCTGCAAGATACCGAGATCTTTGGCCTAATCCCCACCTTAAAAAGAAGTGAGGTCAATTTTCTTTGGTGTACACTATTTTCCCATATACACAGGTTGACTGCTGTAAATTCAATTCAATTCAATTCAGTTTTATTTATATAGCGCCATATCATAACAAAGTTATCTCAGGGCACTTTTTCGAATAGAGCAAGTCTAGACCGACTCTTTATATTTACAGAGACCCAACAGTTCCCACCATGAGCAAGCACTATGCGACAGTGGCAAGGAAAAACTCCCTTTTAACAGGTAGAAACCTCGAGCAGAACCAGGCTCAAGGTGGGCGGTCATCTGCCGGTGGTTTTAGGAGGTCTGTGTCTGAGCACTGACATCCAGCAGCGAGAGGGATAGGGGTATAATTACTTAAGTAGCTCTCGATTGATTTTCTTTGGCTTCACTTTCATTAGGTTTATGTCGTAATGGCCGTCAGTGGATCCCGACCAGTTATGTAACTAGTTTCTAACAAACCACTACCTTTACTAACAGATTTTCAAAATAAGATAAAGCTGAATATGTGATCTTGTTTAAACCTATTTGGAAATGTTTCACAAACTTTTTTCAAACTCATTCCTTGAGTTCATTGGCTAAAATAAGCAAACTCACAGCAATTCATCATATTTGCCTGTTAATTTTATGGTAAACAACTCTTCATAATCCAATGTAAGACCTGTTTAGATGTCACATATTAGCTTGTTTGAGAATGAATGAGAAAGTCCTCACTACTTAGCCATCCAACCGTGATTACTTAAATTAAATACACCTACAGTGTCACTGAAACTCAACTGCATTTGTATTAAACATAATTTATTTTCAAACATCTTATAACGTCTTTCAAAATGTCTTTTCAATATTCCTGCCTAACAAAACAAGACTAAGGTAAGCATACACAAAACTAAATTATAATGGCATGTTTTTATAACTTACATGGGCAACTTTGCTGTATTCAACCCCCAAATAAATGGACTCATTAACTCTAAACATCTAGCAGACCGAGTGCTTTACAGAAATGCAGCATACACAAGATGAAAATGCATCAATGCATGAATGATGTAGAGGTATAATACACTTTGTTGACTCTGTGCAGGAGGACACTCTACAGCCTCTAATGGGAAATTTGGCTTCCGCCTTGGCAAACAGCACTAAATGTAAATAAACAATATTAAAATAGGCTACACTAAACACTTGTGTAGGAGCAAATAGAAAGGCAGCTGAAGGCAAGTGATGGAGTCCATTACAGTCAAGGGAGTTTTAAAGTTCTTTTTCATTAATTACATATTATTGGATTACTATTCTTTATGTGACAAACTGCACAATTATAATACAAGAACGCCAAACAAACTGCATATATGTATAGCTTATTAGGCTTAATTATAGACCATAGTGTCTTTTGGTGAGAGTGTTACATATCCCCTAATCATTGTCATTTGTTTACTTGCCCCTTAAAATCTCATGTTTGATTTTCAATAATTACAAACTTGATATTAAGGTGTTTTCGACTAAAGAAAAAAAAAAAATCCTGATTTGTTTTGGACAAGCCATATTGCAATGTGTAATCAGTTTCTATAATTAGATAATTTTAGTAGGAACAATGAAAGTATTGATTTATGTATGACACCATTTAGTAATTCACCACATATGACATTATATAGGGCCAGGTGGTTAATAATAGAAACTAATTTCCACTAACACTGACTTTAACGTCAACCTCTGCACTGCTGTGGCTGAGATGAATCCATCCAAGGTTCAATGTTTGCCATTGTGCTGTGGGAGATAGAAATCTGCATGCCCCACTCCCAAAGAGCCTGTGCCACATGGGGGACGAAGGAGGGCAGGATTATTGATCACAGTCATGCGAGTGCAGGACACCATATTGTGTATCTACAGCGCCATATTTCAACGTGAATGCACAGTACCGTTTTATGTGTTTTTAACATCCTCTGTTCCTCCACCCGCTAACGGCCCGCGCTCTGCATGGCTGCCTAGCAACATTCGCAGGCGCTGCAGCCTCAGCACCAGTAGAGCGGAGGATCCGCTAATGGCCACCTGCAAAATGCAGAGGCCAGCAGCCGCGGTACAACACTGCACGACTCTCTTCTGTAAAGAACCGAGTGAACGCGCATTAAAACCCCATCACATTTCAAATGACCTAAACAGCTATACGTCCCGCATATTAATCCTGAAACAGTCTGGAACACAGACTGGTTGAGCTACTGTAAAAACAAAAAAACCGGCTCTGGAGCGCCAATGAGTGAGATTAGACGCTGCATGGCTAAAGCACTGCCATCACACACTCGGTCTCACTCTGAATACACGACACAAACTGCACATATGGGACCGCGCACTCATCACGGGCCTTTATCTGCAGAGCACAATGAAGAAACGAAAGCATGGGCAATGTGGTGAGGGTGCTGTGCGCCTAAAACTATGCAATTTTAATCATTTTATACAAGCACATACTACAGTCTATCGGGAGCGGGATGCACAGCATGGTAAACATCAGGCAGTAAGGACAGTAGGCTACCGTGTCAGACAGACATCGGTGAAATGCGCACACACCGCTCATGCACGCGTCAGGGAGGACCCTGTACTGCGCCCAGTCATTTAACCATGATCGCCTTGTTCGACACAACTGAAGACAAATATTAGCAGGCAGTATACTCACCTCAGTTCATCCCCAGGACCGGGTCCTTTGTGTGGGTGCGGCACACCCACAGCCGTTCTCAGAATAGGCAGATGTGGTTAATTACAACAGATCCATCAGGAGTGGCTTGCGACGCCAGGTTTCCTTTGTCAGGCTATTTCAGGGCCCCAGCTGATACCAAGTCAATGGACCCTGATGTTTTTCATCGCTCAGTGCGCCTGGACCAGCCCACTGCCACGCCTGTCCTCAGTCTGACACCCAAGCGTTCCCACTCATGCAACTACAGTGGGAATCACTTAGCAGTGCACTTGGTTATTGTGTTCGTTAAGCCTACGTACAGCCCAGGTGGATTTCTAATGCCGTCTCCTAAAATGTTGTTTAGTTGGCTAGGCCCAGTTCAAAATATATCACACCAAACAGGCGCCACCTTCTGTTCTAATGGAGAAGAGCCTGCACACATTTTACATGGCTTTGTGAATTGAGAACACCCCCCACAAATAAACAGTGGTATAAAAGGAACTGTATATTATCACAAGTACTGTACTTAAGTTAGAGGTACTTATACTTTACTGAGTTTTCCAATTTCCTGCAACTTTATACTTCTACTCTACCTTTCAGAAGGAAATAGTGTACTTCTTACTCCACTACATTTACTTAACAGCTGTGGTTATTACTAGTTCCTTTGCAACTAAAGATTTTACATACAAAACATAGAATATACAATAATATTACTATTGATCATGAGACTATTAAAACACCACAGTAAAAATGCATCAGTAATAATCCATATCCATCCATCCATCCATCCACACAGTATATAAACATTCTGCAATGGGCCATTACACATAATGAGTACTTGTAAAGACATGCTCATGACATTTTTACTTAAGTAAACATTTGAAAGCAGGCCTTTTACTTGTAGTGGAGTATTCTTATACTGTTGTAATGCTACTTTTACTTAGGCTAATTGAAAAATATTCCAATTTAAAAACAAATATTAATCTGGACATCTGTCCTAAAAGACATTAAGGATTAAATAAAAACACCAATTATAATGGGTTATTACAACATCTCATACATTTTGATATTGCCAGTTATGATCGGTGGTTGTAGCGTGATGAAAACTAAAAACCTGAAATTAAAGCTTTTAACATGAGACAACTTGGCAAACAACATTCAGTTACATGGACAAATTCATGAATGCTGATATTCATTTAATATTTACCAAACATAAGTCTTGGTACCATGAAGTGTGGATGCTGAATGAGAAGGCATCTATTAGACTTCAACAGAAAACAACAAACCCTTTCTAACTGAAATTTTAAAGACAGAAGCTGTACTGTCAAGGATACAGTTTGTAAAATGAAAAACATTTATATGTACTCATACAAAATTTAAATTTCAAAATTAAATAGGACAAATAAAATTGCATTTTCTTCAAGAAAAAGCCTTTCTTCAAAAGCAACAGGCCCCTAAAAAGGAAACAAGAATTAGTTTCTAAAATAACACAGTTCCTATTACACAACTACAGTTAGTGACTTGTTCATAGAAATGACATATCTGAAGTACCCACCACCACCACACTGCACTGCAGTAGGTGTTTTTAGTACACCCTGAGGTCCCTGTAAGTTCAGGTTACAGGTGCAACAGAGGACACCACTGATCCAACTTAACAGTGATGCTGGGTGAACATTTAACCAGAAGAGGGCACTGTAACAATGCATTTCAACTCAGTGGGAAAAATTACTCTAAAAAAAAAAAAAAAAAAAAAAGGTGTTTTCCATTGACCTCCAGTGTTAAAAAATGAAGCATGAAAAAAAGTCAGAGGGTTAATTACCTCTATGCAAGAGCTTGGTGACGTCAGCAAATTACCAGTCACATCTAATTTCAACATGAGCAGAGGTCTAATCAGCCAGAATAACTGAAAACATCTGCGTCAGTGTGCTGGGTCTCTACGTACAGTGGCAGTGAAGTGGTGGAGGCAGGAAGATATAAGGATTTAACACTAAAAATACAGTTCAGTTCTGAATAGGTCAATTAACATACTAACATTTACTCTGGTCGGAAAAAGTAAGTAGCCAACTGAAAGGACAATATCAAGCAACAAGCCTTTTTCAAGCAGACATTTTGACTCGTCATTGGAAGAAAAGCACAGGTGTTGCTGATAAATGATAAATAACGATGGCTCTGTTCTGTTCAAGTGTCCCAGTAATCCGTTACAGCGAGCCAGTATCCAGTAACACCAGGACCCTGAAACTGAAGCAGCTGAATGCTTCATTCATTTTATTATTTACACCTGTGCTTTTTCTGCTGTGACATGTCAGAATGTCTCCTGTGAGGAAGGCCTGTGTTTGTTTGGTGCCAATTGTCAATGTCATCAAAATGGCAGTCATCTTTCAGACCACATAGGGGCAACATCTGTGCACTCTTGGATCAATGTTCATATTTTGGTCTGGTACTATTATTATTACTACAATTCATTATGATAATATAAAACACACCAATAATTACAATATTCATATTATAACCCCCAATATAACCTACCTGATATTTACAGTCTGTGTTTGACATAAGCATTTACACCCCACAGGGTTAGACTTCGAAAAATCTTCCCAACTTTTGGTATGACTTCAGTAATCTATACTTTACCTGAAAATGGGTTTCTGATAACTGATATTCATGTATTGAAGAAAAAAAAGAAAAAAAAACAAAAACCTGGCAGGTTTCCAGTATTGGTCCAAGCCATCTGCTCTAACACCACTCAGAAGGTTTGAGGCACCTGTTGAATGAAGAACACAGTGGTGACGTCTGAGGTCTTAGTGTTAATATTTGTTCTGGCTGAGACTTGATGGAATAAAAAGCATAAAGAAGCATTACAATTCATTTGCCATTAATTACACATTGTTCAGTTGCTTGAGGACATCTCTTGCGCTATTCAACTTTTCACTTCAGATTTCCTCATGTGAGGCTTGTTTACCCAGACAAACAGCTTTTGTGACAGACACAGTAGGGTTAACACCTGAACAGCACGTCATGCCAATTCTGTGAATGGCATGGCACAAGTGTGGGAATTATGGAAAAAAAACAGTCTTGTCTTAACCAAATCTTTTCACCTTGAATTATCCAATCAGATGACGAGGTACTTGTGAGGACGGTTTGAATGTCTCGAATGTTAGGGCTACACTGAAGACAATCAAATGCTGCGTGTTGATTGCCAGTTGTAATCGTAGCGTATTCCTGCCAGATCATTTCAGGAATTAAACATGTGCCTGATTGCCTATTGTTTGAAGGGTCTGTCTTTAGACTTGTCTATGAAGCCTGCCTACCTTGGGTTCAAAAGGTTACACCATTTGTCTACAACTGACAGAAGATTTTGCATTCACTGAATTATGTAATTATGTAAGTTCTAAAATAAATGAAAAAAACACGTACATAACAACTGACTTATTCTAAATACAAACTGTCTTAAAAGCCTGGGGGAAACCATTTCAAGCCAACATAACAAACAAAACCAATGGCGATAAAAGAATATTACCTCAGTTTCACAACCTTTACTCCAATAGCTGCAGGAATTCCTTTGACATTTACTTAAAAATAGCTCCAAACCTCAAAATGTTGTATGGAAATGTTTTATGAAGGTGAAAAAGTTGGGAGAACTAATTTAAATAAATATGCACCTGTCAAATTTCTAAATTTCATAAAATATTAATTACATTAAAATTGTGATTTGATTATTTCCACCTTTTTTGTATAGTGCATTACTCTTACCACCCAACTGTATACATCACAGTATAAAGGTTTATTTTACTACCCGTTTATAAGCTGTTATAAGCTTTATATCCATCACAGTATGTATACACACATCTACAATGTGTTCTCATTGTGTATATACTGTACATACTACACATCCTTTTACAGTTTATAAATTTTACTATTACTCAGCAGGCTACTGCAATGTTATATTTTACATTATTAATCCATTTTTTTCTATCTATTTTTTTTCTTCCTCTTCTTGCTGTGTGGATGACAAGAACATAAATGTGGTGGACAGAAACGCCATACAATCTACAGTACAGTCAGGCAAACCATTTCCACTTGACACAGTCTCAATACTGAACATTAAAACCTTCACAATTGTAGTAATACAGGGCCGTTGTATTGCACTATATTATAGTGTACAAATTGTGCCGTTAGTGTTTTCTCTTCCTGCAAGCAGCCAACTATCTGTCAAGTCCCAAACAGTTTGATCCCAGTGTTCTCCAAAAAGCCCTGACTTGAATAGGTATCCGATTCATAGGCATTTCTGTAACGGCCATTACAGATGGTTGTTTATGAGAGGGATGTTCACAATAAGGTGTGTTCATTTCCTTTTTGAAAATGAAAACGGATCATTCAAAAATGGAAGTGATCTGAGCACTTAATTCATGCAAATTTCCCTGCTGTGGGACAATAAAGGCTTATCTTATCTTATCTTCTTTTGAGTTATTCATTATATGATATTGTGATGTTTCTAATGTTCTGCATCCCCCCCTCATGTATGTAAATAGAAATATATACATAGCACCTTGTCATTCCTGAACCGGGGACATAGCGATTAAAGGTCTAATTTAATTTAAATTAAATGTTGAGTTCTTGTTAACACTGTCACACCCCCCATCATGATGGAGACCTGTGTAAATTGTGGTGTAACAAATGCTAATCAAATGCACAAATTAAGCGTCAAAACCCTAGGGGGGAAACATGTATATGCAATGATACATGTCTGTGAAGTTCCTTTTTCTGAGTTATGACTGATTATTTCTTTTGACTAAGAAAATGTTTGCATAACATTGATTCATAACCAACAGCAACAGTCCATCTTCATAATTGCTGCACTACAACAGCTCCCTGGCCAGCGTCAGAAATGTGGCTGAATGCAGCTGATAAACACCAAGCACAAAATGAGGTAGCAAAGTTAAATGAGTTACCGAAGTCTGATCAGGCGCTACTTGGATGATGAGCTGGTATGCAGGCATCACACAATGTTGCAACACCAGCCTGGTCATATCTCCGTCCTCTGTTACCGGTTCTGGGGGCAGAGTGAACCCATCTTCCATGCACTCCTCTGACATGTTCAGCAACTGGCAGGAAAAAGCTTCTCAGTAAAAATATCTCTAAATATATCCTTCTACTATCAAATATTCACCTGCTTCAGGCTTGAAAAGTGAATCCATGACAGTTACAAGGTAGAAAAAAGTAGGACTGTACAACGCCAATACATTTTTACAAAAGCATGACAACCTCCATATGCTCAGAATGTACCAAACACTCAGTTTTATCAAAATATGGCTAAACCCCTGCTTCTGTTTTCATATTCAGTGGAGTGGTAACTAAATCAAACTTGTGTAGTTATCACACAAGCACAAGAAAATAAGGAAAACTAATTATAATATCTGTTCAAATTAAATGATGAAAAATGTACTTGGAACATAGAAATCCAATAGCACATTTGTGACACAGGCATTTTAAAGAAACAATGGAATCGTATCTACATCCCTAATCCAAGAGTTCAAAATTAAAATGTAATTGAACAATTCTATTAAAAAGGATCTTCTGTGACATGAATTTTGAGGGGTAATGAGGAATCATTTATTTGCCAAGTTACAGAATAGAGGACGGGTGACAGGTTCAACTATATTAGACCAGGGCTGGTATAACCAGAGCCAAAAGACAAAATAAAGCTAATAAAATAATTAATTGACCCTGTTGTAATTGCAGCCAAGATAAAAGGAGTTTGTTACTTTTTAATAATCCATCAAGTCTACAGTTAAAAAGAAATGTTAAATGGATTTTGGTCCAGATGCACAGCAGCCGTTGGCGAGTGATTGAGCAGTCCATTGGAAACTTCACCCTGATGAATTTTAAAGCTAGCTGTAAGAGGACAATAAACACAAGCAAGTGGGATTTTTCATAGCCTTCAACCCAAATGTTGGTCTTATTAATTCTTTATTAATAACCTATAAAGCATGAATAGATTAATAAATACTTTGCCTTATTAGAGATACTCCTAGCTTTTTTTTTTGTAACAAAAGCACCAAAATCTGCAGAGAACAATACCAGGAGCGCCACGTGAAGAGGCAGCTACATAGAAAGGGGTGATACATTTTGTGATAACATTTTTATGAATTGTCAGTTATACTTGAAACACATCAAAAAGCATACAAATGTCTCCAGTGTGCTTGCTTTTGTAATGAATGTACTAACTACAAACCGTTTCCTGCTTGACGTCCTCATATCCCCCGTCAGTGTACAGGACAGCCGGGACTAAAGACAGCTTTATGTTGTAACTGATAGCTTGCTGTCTGACAGAAAATGACTAATGTGTACAAATTACAATAACGTCATTTCAGAAGTTCAAACATTTGACACATGCAAAACTAAGATCAAAATCCAATTACTTTGATTTACTGCCCAGCCCTACAATGCAGTGTTTTATACTGCGGTTTAGCTCTGCAGTCCATACGTACAGTATGTAAAGTAACACATTTGATGTGCTGACTCTAATCCAGCTCAATACATTTGAGATGACACAGCAACTGTGAGTTTAAAGTGCTGACTCAACTTTAATTTGAAGCAATGTAGCAATCACATATTTAAACATATTCCCCTAAAATTAGGGGAAAAGTAAATTTTATTCATCGTATTTAACCTCCAGTCTGGTCTTCAGTGAGTGAAACATGTTCAGTTGGACTGAGGTCAGGTGACTTGGACAATCAGGAACATTTCACCGTTTGGCCTTAAACACCTCCATGGTTACCTTGTCTGTACAATTTAGATGACCGTCCTGCTGCGTTGTATGATAAAATGAGTTGCGATTGTTACACTGTTCAGTCAATATGGATGTAAATGCCATCCAACACCCTTAAAGCTCAAAGTCAGCTCTTAAACCTCAGTCATTGTTTGAGTGTAAATCTCATGTGCAGGAGTACAGCCAAAGTAATACATACAAACTCCACTGCATATTATCAGAATATTTTCATTACACTTATGGCATTAAGTAGATGATTTTTTTTTCCCCCCAGAGCTGCTGCTCAGTGTTTATCCAGGTATATTGTTAGGGGTCTAATCCCAAAGCCACTTCAGTACATCCACTGGGATACCGAGTAGAACATTATATGTGGCCTCTGTGCCACCCACAGAATGATGAGATCTCCACCTGGACACCTTGAATGTGGGTTAGTTCCAATGAGAATTGTAGTGGTTGTTTTACCACTACAGTGTTAAACCACCTGTTAAACCACACAGTGGAAAAAACACTCACATCATCCATTCTCCATAGGTCATTGCCCAAAGCTTCAGTCTGACCATAAGTGATTGCATTCTTTAAGAAATCAGTCCCACTGCCATCACCCTGAGAAATAGAAAACAACACTAATCAACATTTCAAAATAAGTGGCAGTGCTGTCCTTGGAAAACAACAGAGGACACTTGTCATTTGATAGAGTCCTGATGAATGCAGTACTTACACCGTCAGTGTCCTGCAAAACTGCAACAAGCAATCGAATGTATTCCGTCGCAGCTTTAAGTGTGTCCACTTTACTTGGCTTCCGGTCTGGTCGCATTAGTGGCACCATGCGCTTCAAGCGGGAGAACATGGTGTTCAAGTTCCTGATCTGCTCAGAAAAGAGACCAGACTTTCATATTAACTAGGTGCCAGATTAGATCACCATAAAATTCTCTCTGAAGTTATGCAACCATAATCTAAAAGCAAAAAGATGGGAATGAATAAGAACACATAACTAAAGATTTCAAAGTGTTTGAAACAGTGACATTTGTCTTGACTTCATCCTTCACTGCCGGCAATATGAGCTGCAACTGTTTTGTAAAACCAGGCACCTCAATGCAAGAGGAATAAAATGTTTTAAAAGTCCTTTTTTGCCCTCATTTGATCATAATGTACGATGTGCAGTTCTCTGTACAGAAAATCAATACGGCTCTGTACAGAAACTTCAAAATTGCAGATACCCCAATATCAATACAAATCATTACTGTCAAAATACTATCATAATTAGGCCTAATATCTTCCAGACACCAAGCTCAGACTTGACATATGAGAATGGAGGAAAACCCTAACATCCATCAATTTATTTTTCCAAGTTTAACTGCGTTTATGAAAATCAAGTCCGCTTGCTCCCACTTTATGCCAAACTGCATTTACAAATCTTGAGATTTAATAAGGGTCAGACTTGCTGCCAAAAACAAAACTCTTAAATCAAGATTTAGGCATATATTTTTAACTAATATTGGCCACGGGTAAATTCTGTGCATTTAATAATCATGTTGCAAACATGTTGAATAAAAGCATGAACATAAACCAGAACTAGCCGACTGTGGCTGGCCTACTAAGACCAAATGGATGTAGCTGGACAGAATGAGATTGGAAAAAAACTCTTAAGGCTGACTTGTATTAATGCAGTGCTACAGCTAGTTGGTATGATGGGGTGTGAAATATAATAACAGGCAGATTCCTGAAAGGTCTTAATAAGCTTTATAGCGTCTATAGCTGGCTAGTTTTAGGATAAACAGGGGAAGGTAACAGCTAAGCTACTTGCAAGCTAATGTTAGCTAAAGTAACCGACTTTGACAGGAGCGTCTCTTCTCAGGGGAACCTCAACCTGCTTAGCGAGTAGCTTTCTGTCAGACAATGTCATTTCCAATTAACACTCACTCTCTGTCGTTCCTTGGCGTTGACCAATTCTCTTTTTTTCACAGTTTCATTAAAGTCGTGGGCGACGAAGTACACGCCGTCCTTTCCTCGTTTAAACTTTTCAATGTTGCTGTATACCGGGAGCGCGGACTCGCCCGTTAGCCGCTTCAAAATATCGCTCATTAATTCCTCCTCCGGGACCTTCATTGTAACGAGTAACATATGTTAAAACATGTCGCTTTTTATCAGTTTTTTCTATATGTCCTCATGCAAACGGCGAGGCGAGGGGATCACACCTGTGCTACGTGTCTAATTAGGCTGTCCATCAAAAGGTGAGTTGTTTAGACCTTCTTCACAGCAGGCATTTTGAAACGCACAGGTGGAATTAATAACATTAATGATGAGAGCCAGTCTCTTAATTGCATCCACGTTCCCCTCACTTGCGTCTTTTCCAAGGAAACCAATGAGCAAATCTGTTTTTAGAGAAACGAGACGTCCTTTCTAATACTAATAAAGGCAAGTTATCAGTGGCAGAGCAGCAGTGCTTCCTCTCTGTAGCCTGTTCCCTGTTTAACAAACAACCTGCACTCTGTATTTATACTGTGTCCTGCTATTTATTTATTATTTGCATCTGTATTTATCGATATTCTGATTGTGAATTCATTATTGAATAACCTGGAATATGATTAGGGTCTTTTGAACATTTGAAATTGTGTATTATGCTAAATGTTTCAGGGAAAATTGGAGTGATGTAACTCGCATCAAACCCGACGCTCAGGAATTATCAGCCTCACACGTGACTGAATGGAAATTATGATAAATTATGTAAATGATTTCTTGCTGACAGACAGACTCTCCTACTCTCTCTGACTTTAACTGTATCCATAGTAAAAGTTAACAGGGGAAATAACAGATCATGAAAAGAAAAATCTTTCTAATAAAGGAAGAAAGTTGTTTATGGTTCTTTTGTTGTTCAGACCTACAATTAACACAGATTCAAATAAATACATGCAGATAAAACATAAAACTTGGGAGTGATACACTTGAGTTTAATCTGTTATCTGTCTGACTCCATCAGTCCGATCAGCTGCAGCGTCCAATCAATAACCGATATCCAATAAGGGGGCGTGTCTTCCGTGAAGGCCGAACTCATGTATCCTCGCTCATGGCTCCTCAGATATCCCTCCTTGCTCCTCGGAGCAGAGATAGAGCTTTGAGCATGGATGTAGGCTTTGAGGGCAAAAGGGTCTACTGAATTTTTTTTACTGGTAAGATATGTTTTCAAACTTAAGTTCAGTGGGTACCGTTTCTCCAGTTTTGGGAAATTGCATGCTTTCAAATCAGTTAAAGAAATTAAGGAGAGACTGAAGAAAGGAAATAAGGAAAGTTGAAGGACACAATGAAGGAAGAAAAGGAATAAAGAAAGAATGAAGACATGACTTAGGAAGGAAGGAAAAAAAAAAGAAAGGAATTACTTTATATGAAGGGTTTAAGTTTAATAATTATATTTTTAGGCCTACTTAAGTGTAGAACCCATGGCAGTGCCTTGAATTTCTAGACAAATCATTATCAAAGTGTTAAATACATTTGAGAAAAAACAGAATTAGTTATCTCAGACAAAGATTTGATGGAAAGTGCTTTTACCTCCCGATTATGTCGAAAAAATGTTAAACGCTGAATATAATCAGTTCTTTTTGTCACTTCCAGGGCCTCTTTATGTAGCCTAGAGCCTCTTAATTAAATGTTTAATCATCGTAATTGGAGCCCAATATATTGGCTGATATATAGTATATACTCATGTGTATGCTGAATGATAAGTAACAAGAAGTTGCAGTACAGAAATGCCAAAGGTTTGAGGTCATTTAGAAACAGTGTCACCATTACACAGTTTGTCCACCAGAGAGCACTGACGAGTAGATTTTTTTACACTGTAAAATGTACCGCTCAGTATGTATCTTGGTCGAAATAAAATAATTATAAAATTCAAATTTAAAAAAATCTAAGGGATCTGTATCAAAATTGCTTGTTATGTGTTTGTGTTAAAAATGGAAAAAATCAGCCAATATATCATTACCGGATTTTTTTAACTGCCAAGTATTAATATCAGTGTCAGCCTCAACAATCCAGTATCAGTCAGGCTATATTCATCATGAGAGCTTTGTTACCGGGGAAAATAGGAAGTTCAGAAACTGCACTGATTGCTAAAGGCCAAGACTGTCAACACCCTACTGTATGTTTATGTTCTGTAAAGCAGGAAATAAAAGGGGTGTGCAGGTCAGGATGATGGGTACAAAGCATTTGACTTTGACAACAGAGGCTGAGTTCGTGTCCCATCTTCTACCATAAGTCAGTATTGGTTTATGATCATGATCTTTCCCTGACCTTAACCAAGCAGTTTTAGTTGCCTAAAGATAACTATACCTATATTATAGGATCATTTAGGTATGCACAGACAAACCACCTATTTTGTCATTTTGAACTGGATTTCATCCGTTCAGTATAACTCGTATTTTTACATTCACATTGAATCGTTGATCATTGACATTTTCACTGGATACAACAACTATAACAAAAACCTTTTTTTTCTTTGGAAGATTCCTCGTCTTTGCTGCAGTTTGAATGTGCAGTTAAAAAAAATCAGTTTTAGATACAAATCCAAGAATACTTTTCTAAATGAGGCTACAAAGCTGTGGGATGGATGCATACTGCTGAGGCCCCTTTCAGCTAAACACTTGTCCTTTCACAAAGAATCCCCAGGGTTTTATTTCAGAACATCTTTTCCTTATAGATCACACAATCACTTTGAGTCAATAGGGAAGAAGTCATCTTTTGCAAATACAATTGCACAATCATTACACAGCAGATGGTGTAACTCTAGAAACTCCAGAATGTAGTGCTGGTGCATTTACCTCATTGTTCAGCCAGAGCACAGACAAATCTGATGCTGAAAACCCAGAAATCAGCCACTGCATTTTGTCATACTGCCCCAAAAACTGTCTGGGCCTCATCATTCATAGATGTTGGTTTATTAAATCTGCTCAGTGCATAACAAGATAAGGGTCCAGATGCATAAAACTCTGTAGATTCATGACTAAAACTCTGTGTACACACAAAGACAGAAACATGCATATGCATTGTTTTTGTCAGATTTGTAAAGCCACACGTACGCCTGGTTCTGTTTTATAAATCTCTCATTGTGGAACTGGGCACCATAAATGGATGGCTGGATGTTACTCTAAGGTTAGATGTCTCACCTTATATTTAATTTCCTCCTTATAATATCACCTGCAGCTATCTCTAGAAAGGTGTGTACCCCTGGTCTGAAGTATGCGTGAAGTGCGCACATCCTTCTTTTCTAAATACCAGTTTAAGTGTGGGAAATGGGCGTATGGATGGTTTTTGTGTGCACATATCGTTTATACATTTGGCTCCAGGAGTCTGTGCTAACAGCTCTGTGAGGCTGTACCTTGGCACAGTGGTGCTTTGAGCTAAATGCTAATGTCAGCATGCTAATACGGTCATAATGACAAAGCTAACACGCTGATGCTAAGCAAGTATAATGTTTACCAAGTTTACAATAATAGTTTAGCATCTTAGCTTGCTAACCTTTGCTTATTACCAATAAAGTACACCTAAGTACAGAGTACAGCTAAGGCTGAGAGTGTCATTAGTTCAGCAGTATTTTTGGTCCAAAAGCAAAAAGTAAATGACCCAAATTCTCATTATTTCAAGGTTTGTCTGTCTGCTTGTCTGTTTTTAAACATGGATCCATAGTAATGTGGACCTGGGTAAGCAGCTGAAGTTCCATAACACCACTACCCTGACATCACTGAGCCCTACTGTCAGGAAGCCTCTGGTCACATACCAGCTATCTTTTCTTTTAGGCTACTGCCACCCCCTGTGACCAAACATACATTTAAAGCTCAGGCTATAAATAGTTTTTCATCTGATACCTGGATCACTGCTTATTTCACCACAAGGGGTGTCCTGTCAGGTTTAGTTTTGGAAATGCTGTTATAATGTAGTAGTAATCCTAATTACACAAATCTCAAATGGGAATTTTTGTTCATAATCAACCCATTATAAGCTATTTTAAATAAGCATCAAACACACAGGTCTTCAACTTCTGAGACATGAACAGAACTTCAAAGGCTTTTAGGTGTAGTCTGTATATCGCCCCTCCTCCTCTCATGTCTCCTCATTCTCTGGCATCAGGTCGCACCAAGTTATTAAAACATACACTATCCATGTGGGAGCACTGTAACAGGAACACCTTAAAATATAGTGTTGCAAACCAGTATTCAAATCTTTTTAGAGTAGCACTAACACAGTGTAATACTCTATTACAAGTAAAACCTGCATTAAAACATTTTAATGAAGTAAAAGTACAAAAGTATAATTAATAAAATGTGCTTAAGTAAAAAGACATGCAGAACAACCACATTCATGATATATATATATCATGAAATATATGCGTGTGTATATATATATACATATGTATGTATATATATATATATATATATATATATATATATATATATATATATATATGTATATGCTGAATTTACATATATATGTGATGAATTTACATGTAAGCAGCATTTTATGTTAGAGCTGGTTGAGGTGGAGCTAATTTTAACAATTTTGTATACTGTTTACTGTTGGGTAGTTAACTGGGTAAGTAACTTGAAACTACATCTGTCTAATACACGTAGTGAAGTGAAAAGCACTATATCGAAATTGAATATGAATGTAGTGAGGTAGAGTGTAAATGTCATGACAAATTATTAACAAAACCGAACATTAAAGACTTCACAGAAATGGCCGGTGTTGCAAGGCTCTTGCTGTGAGGTAGTCCTATTATTTTTAGTAGGAAAGAACGGATCACGCCGGATCCCTGCAGCCAATCAGCGCCATCGATTTGAGATGACGTCAGCGAACTACCAACTCCAGGAAGCTGAAAGTTTCATAGCAGGACTTCGTTTTTAACTGTAGTTTTTATTCGGGGGTTTTACACAAGAAACCTAGCGACTAATTCTTGTTCTTTTGTATTTATTATTTAAATAAGTTGTCTCTGTAGATAAACTTTTTGCAAATCTAAAGCAGGAGGACGAGCAGGACGTAAAGTCGCCAAACGTCGCTAACTAAAGATGTTTGCCTCGAGTCTGCTGGCTAATTACGGCACCGAGCTCCATGGTGACCAAGCGCATAAAGTGAGTACTGGTGTAAAACACTCGACTGGCTGTGTTTTGGGGACGTTTGGTCTATAATGACGGGGCACCTTAATGAGTTGCCCTGCTGTGAGAAATTGAAAACGGACCAGGAAGGTAACCCAACTCCTAGCATGCACTGTATGTACGCAGTGATGTCTCCACACGCCACTTCTCGCTCGGTGTAGATATCCGCCCTAACCGACCTTTATTAACATCACCTCAGACAAGGGCGATGCAAGGCCTGAAAATGCCATAAGGGATGGGACGTCGCTGTGTGAAATCACAATTGTGAGGCTCATTTCATACAGTAGTTCGTTGCATATGTAGTGTGATTTCAGTGTGCCTATTATGTACTACATGTATAGCTTTGTAGCTATATGAAAACGCTGATAAGCCATTTTGACATGTCACAGTAGGAAAAGCACAGGTGTAAATCGAAGTAATTGTGGCTGAATTCAATTTAGCTGCTTCGATTTCAAGTTCCTGGTATCGCTCATGCAGCCTGCTGACTCACTGTCACAGCTTAATAGGACTCTTTGACCTTTGCAAACAGCTTAATTGGTGTGAATGCTGGAAGCTGGAAGGAATCAAGCGCTATCATTCAAAATTTTGATATCATTCATACTTTTCAAGATATTCAAGGTTTTCCAGGGTTTTTGGCCCCATTCAAACGAATGGAGGAATTCAGAAATTTTCAAGGTTTTTCAACTCTCTTCAACTCATTCATACTTTCAGCTAGAACATTCATTCAAACATCAAAATGTTCCACATCTTTCACACATTCTGGCTATTATTCAACTTTTCAAAACCCATTCAAAATATTAAAAATATTCAACTTTCTTTCAAACTTTGTTATAATGGGAGTCGATGAGAAAATCATTCAAACCCACTCATCTTCAAAGAACTTCCACGCATTCATACTTTCACGTAGAAACTCCATTCAAACTTTAAAATGTTCACAAAATGTTGGGCTTTCTCATATTAATTCAACTCTTTCATATCATTCATACTTTTTCCACAGTTGCCTTTCAAAATTCATGAAATTTTCAGCCCTTCTGAGAGTTTATAATGGGTGTGTATGTGGCGGAATGTTCAGAGCCAGAGTGGGTGACATCATCGCTAGAGTGACGGGAGTTGGTAAAATCTTCTCAAAAATTTCTGCTTAAATTGCTCTCGTGTCCACAGTTGTCACTCTTCACGCATAATTTTCAGATCAGTGCGTAGACAAATCTTTCCTGGTTCAGAAAATGTAGCT
>SEMN01001382.1:0-23087 GCA_005408345.1 Macquaria australasica
GAGAACAGAGTGGAAGCTCAGACAGAAGAGGAAGGTGCAGCTGATTCTCAAACTGAAGAGGATGCTGCGACCAGGTCTCAGTCTGAGGAAGAGGAGGTTGCAGCAGACTTTCAAACCGAAGAAGAAGGTCCAGTTGACTCTCAAACTGAAGAGGAAGAAGAAGGTGGAGTTGATTCCCACCCTGAAGAGGATGTTGCAGTCAGATCTCTGTCTGAGGAAGAGGAGGTTGCAGCAGACTCTCAAACCGAAGAAGAAGAAGAAGAAGGTCCAGTTGACTCTCAAACTGAAGAAGAAGAAGGTGCTGTTAACTCTCAGTCTGAGGAGGATGTTGTAGCCAGGTCTCAGTCTGAGGAAGAGGAGGGCGTTGCAGAATATCAAAGGGATCAAGAGGATCCTGCAGCCAATTCTCAATCTGAAGAAGACGGTGGTTTGGTTGATTCTCAACCTGAAGATGAGCATGATGGGGAGCCGGAGGAGGAAGATGGTGAGCAGGCTTCAGAACAGCTGGAACGTGACTTGGAGCACATCAGTCGAAGGACTCATCGCTCTGAGGGGAGACTCATTGTGCCCGTTAGAGACGCAGGTAAGGACGTCAAAAAGTAAACCTCACTGTAGATATAAGGACTGTAACTAACAATGATTTTTATTATTGATAGATCTGTCAACTATTTTTTTGGATTAACTGATTGTTTAGTCTGTAAGATTATTAAAAAAATATGAAAAATGCCCACTAGAGTGTCTTAGAGCGCAAGCTGATGTCTTCAAATCGCTTGTTTTGTCCAACTAACAGTCCCCAAAACCCAAAGATATTTGATTCTCATCTCTTAATAAACAACTTAAACAATTAATTGGTTATTAAAATGGTTGGCAATTAAATGTATGTCGACAATTAATTCTCTAATCATTTCAGTCCTAGTATGGATAATACTATGTTTTTATTGTCAGCTGACTATTAGAAGACACTGACTATTATTTGTCGTAATGTACATTGTGTTTGTTATGTGATGAAGTGAAACAGAAGACATAAACTAGGAGCTGGGCTATACAGGGGGAAAAAGATTCATAACATCTAGAAACTGTTTTTTCAATATTGGTATTCATCACAATATTGAGGTTTAGAATATCATGCCTAGTTTTCTGGTTAATTATAAATATGTTAAACTGAATGATAATAAGTTAAAAATATTTCCCAGCTTTAAATAAACCTGTCTGAAATGCAAGTCAAGGTATTTTACTGTGAAAGTTCTTGTTTCACAACTAAGTGTTGTTGCAGCATGGTCTGATGGCAAGTCCAAAGCACACAGTGCTGTTGATTTACACAGCAGCCTGGGAATGGGAAGCCACGAGAGCAGTCTGCCTCATATTGGGGTCCCTGACTTGGCTGAGCCCTCAACCCACGGACAGACGGATGCTTCTTGTACAGAGGCCGAGTCTGAAGACAATGGGCACCAGAGTGACGATTCACCTGAAGAAGCTGCTGCTCAGGACCCTGCTGAACAGCAGGAAGAGTGGGAGGATGATGAAGATATTGAGGAGAGTGAAGGTCAGTCCCTCTTTTTGTGTGTTTTTTTTATTTTAAAAAATGAGAGTGAGAGTAAAACACCTTGTTATGTTTTCTAAAATCTTCAGAGGTCCCCAGCAAGACTCCGGCATTCGTCAGAGAGAAAAGAAGCATTTTTCACCCTGATCCTCTGGCCTCACCTTCTGTTTTTAAGAATATTCCAGCTGGGCAAGTTGCACGTCCTACTTCTTTACGTTACATTATAATGATTTATATTAAAAAGGTCCCAGACTGATAAAACATTGTCCAACTGGTGCAAAATGTCAGACGTCAAGCATAGTTTAAAAAAACCTTTTGTGTTTCTCTGGAAGACAATAGTGAGGTCAACTGATTATGCAGATTTTATTTATCTTTTATGTTACTGACTTGTTCTTCCCGTTATCTGTTTTGCCATCAGTAGTACAAGTGAAGGTTTGCCTGCACCTAAACCTAAGCAGGTGAGAAAGGGGAGGGCCAGGCCAGCTAAAAAGGAAGTAGGCCTTCCTAAGGGATACCTTATGGGCGTGTTCAAGCACTTTGCCAAAACGAAGGTCTCTGCAGATGTTTACCCTGTCCTCAAAGAAACGTAAGTACCAATACTGTTAGAGGTTTTGAGTTTATACACTGTTGGAACAAATTAAGCAACAAGTGGGTTGCCTATGCTAACTTTGTTTTGCACTGTAATGTGGTGAATACATCATGGATTTCACTACCTGTACTGTATACACTTGCTTCATTGTAATTCACTGTCTTCAACAGAATGGATAAATTCTTTGGGCGGCTGGCGGAGGACTTGGAGACGTATGCTGTTCATGCAAAGAGAAAAACCATAGAGGTTGAAGATGCTGAGCTTCTGTTGAAAAGGTAGGTGTGTCGTGTGCAGTTTCAGGAAAGCATTAATGACTTTTTGTGATCAAATGTTATTAATGTGACAAGAAAGTCATCCCCTAAGAAGTCATTTTGAAACGTTATTTGTAAAAGATAACAAAGAGACTGACAAAAAAGTTTTCAGTGTCTTGGATCATTGAAGTAACATGAATGCTTGTTAACTGTATGACATCTGCATGCAGCATTGTAAAATAAAATATGATGTTGCTATTTCAGTGTAAAACATGTTAAGTCTTACATTATTTTCTTCATGCTGGACTTTGAGTTCCAACTTGCCATTTAGGGTTGGATGAAATTAATCAACTCCACAAAGCTATAAACACAACATTGACATAATCACCAATATGGAGTTGTTACGGTGAACATGTACACAAACACCCAGCAGACACAGAGCAACATTAGCATTCACTTGTAATCGTGTTTCTGGCGATGTGACAAATGTAAGTCCAATATTGACTTACCTTTTTAGCTCTGTTTTTGGTCTCCACCAACTCCTGAGAAAAATATCTGGTTCTTTAGCTGTTAAATGCTCCACTATGTTCACCAGCTAGTTGCTAACTTTCTCTGTCTGCTGCTCAGGGATGGGCAGGTAGTGCACAGTGAGTTTTTAGAGCTCTTTTGGCTGAAAACGCTGATGAACGTAAACGGTAACGTTGTGGGCCATAAAAAGACGCCTATAAAGCTCTGTAAAGCTGAAGGGAACTGCAGAGCCGGTGATAATTCTCTGTGGGTTCAACTCTACAACTCTACTTTGTTTTAACAAAACAAAATAAAATGCCTGTTTGAACCACAAGTGCAGCAATCACATAAGGTTCTACTTAGTATGCTTGTTAAATCCTTAACACAGACCTAAGACACCAAGCATAGATCACATCAATTCACAGTGAAGAAGAGCAAGAATTATAGAGACAGCTGTAATCCTGTGCAACATATAATATGAAGAAATAAATATTGTGGCAGAACGGGCAAAAAAAAAAAAAAAAAACCTGCCACACCAGGATTATACTGACCTCTAGATGGCAAGCTTGAGCTCCATGTTCAGTCTGAAGAAAAGCACAGGTGGCAGTGACATGAGCAGTAAGCATAAAGGAGGATACTCTAATTCTGAAATATCCCTCTAATATGCAACATTCATCTTGCTAAACAGTATACATAAAACATGCCTGACACCTTCCATTCGTTTTCTTACATTTATCTTACCTGGTGTGTTTTTTGCACTCTGCAGGCAGGGTTATGTGAATGACAAGGTGCCGGTGGAAGTGCTAATTGAGAAATATCTTCGTATGGACCAGCGCAAGCTCCTGATCCCCATAGCAACCAGTGGAAATGTTGTTATCCCTAAAAAGCGGAGATGAATGATTTATATACAGCTAAATTTATTTGGTCTTTATTTGATACTCATTTTACTTACACTGCATTTGATTTGGACAAGTGATCTTTCCGTTTAATGTTGTTAATCAGAATATAAAGGTTTCTGTAAATGTGTAAATATTTGTTAACATATTTACCAAGACTTCAGTTTCGTATGTGATCTCTGTATAGCTGTTTTCTGTCTTTCTTATTATCTGTATTACTATACAGTGTCGGGTCAAGTGTGAGTATACATCTGTACGTAATTCAAGCGTTAACAGTGCTTTGTCATTATAGTATGTGTCAACTTTCTTCATTTATCTTTTCATGCATATACTTTATTTTATGACAGTTTGAAACAAAGGAAGGTGTGCAGACCTCTAAAATGAACAAATGTTGAAATAAAGTTTTGTGTGTCATATGTCTGTCCGTTTTTAGTAGCCATTGATGAATTGACACCTTTGTAGTATTTCCCCTGTTGAGTGGCTTTTTGGACCTATGTGAAGAAATAAGTGTAAGTTTAAACAGCATTCCTCAATCTCAATCTGTATGAAAACGAGATAATGCAGATGGATGCCTTTTGAGTGTTTTCCCTTGATATATTAGACTTTTGCTTACAGGCCACCATGCTGTACTTGACGGTTGTAGGAAAGAAATGTCGTGGATGCATTAAATTGTACATTTACTGAATGGTCAGGTGGAGTTTCGATAAAAAGCTGGTGTAGTTATTATTTTACAAGCAACATTTTTGCAGAGGGATTTGTGAGGGAAGCCCTGCAGAGGTCATACTGTCCAGTGCTTCGCCCGTTTCCACAAGATGGGGCAAATTCATCACAACTAACACTTACCAGGCAGTCGAACTGCTGCAAACAAATTGCGAAGTTGTATTAATGGAAAACTGCCATTCCTCCACATTCATAGTTTGTTTGCACAGTTTATCACAAGAGAACACACTACAAAGACATTGGGTTGTGAACATTAGAGGTTAATGGGAGATGTGTTAAAGACACCTTCAGGGCGAGTGGATGAGAGAGATTAATTCTATCTACATCTTAATTAAATCCAACCTTTAACGGTTGATATCCGTTAATCTTGGCACAAAGCAATAACTCATCCAGTCTGCCGATTAGACTAAGATAAATTAGTTTTCAATGACAAAATAAACACTCACCGCAGGATGCATGTGAATGAACTATAGACATAACAGAGCTATAACTAGTAATTAATTTTCATTTTTTACAAACGGGCTAGAGATGGGTGGAAGGATGGATGTCTAAACCATAATGTATTGTTTTTTTGTATTCGTGGTCTGTGAAATTACTCCGAGACAGCAGGGGGTGCTCTTTGCCAGACTGCCAATGTCTGCCAGTTCAACAGACAGCTAGTCTGCTAGCAAACAACAACAGAAGATCCCGGGCAACTAGCGTTATAATTTAACCAAACACAAAGGTAAGTCCGTCGATAAATAAAACAGTGACCAGTAATATACGGGCTGAAGACTTGAAATCACACAATAAAAGCTGTTGTGTCGTATGTGAAGTCCCAGTTTTTGCGGCAGTTTCCCCGACCTTTTTGTTTGGCTTAGGTTAGCTCGCCAACTAGCTTGATCGAGTGAGCTGGCGTGGTATCGCCAGATTGTCTGGATTATTACAGTATGTATATACTTTTAACGTTATCAGACCTTGTCAAAAGTGTATGGGATTTTTCTTTTCTTCATGAGCGCACCGGTCTTAATGCGTAGCTAAAGTAAAGTAAGATACCATTGTCGATTATCTGTGTTGTTAGCAGGTTGACTACCTGCTACTGTCACCGCCTACATTAACTGCACAGTCCGAGTTTCAGTTCCCAGCATCGTCTCCTGCAATTAAAACACGTTGAATATGGCTAAACTTTGGGTCAGGAGTATATAATGTATTTGTGGTTATTAAATAGAGGATATATGTCCTGGGCCTTCATCATATTTGTTCATTAGAACCATTTAATGTACTGTTTTGGATAATTTAATGTAGTAGGTTTAGCCTTTAGAACTGCTCATGTTATGTTATGTTATGTTATGTTATGGTCTCTTTTCTCAAGTAGTAGTTTTCTCAAGCTGCTCAGAAACCGGTTAGCTGACCGGCTGTCATTTATAATAGATAGAAAAGGATGAGTTACAGTTATGTGTGACACTGAGCCAGTGAACAGTGGTATGGATGAGTCGGCTTCACTGGAAACAGACCTGCAGTGATTTCACTTATGACATTTCTTCTTACCGAAAGGAGGTTTTGTGTGTCTCTCATACAGGCGGTGAACACAGTAACATGAGCATTGGTATCTTTATGGAGATTATGATGTTCTTCTATGATGTTTTTTGTCAAGACTGTTTTGGAGAGGGGTTGATTCAGCTTTGTACAAAACATTTTGGCCATAGTTTGTGGTGTTGTACGTCATGACATTAAATTGTAAGTAAGGTGTCCACTGTATTAGTTCTGCCTGTACATCTAGGCAACCAGGAACATATCTTGGACTTGGAAAAAATGCAAAGAGAAACAGCTATTCTTCCAGCCAAGCCCCTTTTGAACTATATTTCAAATGCATAACCACTATTTCAAATCTAACTCTAAGTGCAACATTAAAGGATATACTGCCAACTTCTGAACACAAGTGTAACCTGTGAGGCAAGGTTTTGTTGCAGTACTTGCAATCTTACATTATCTTTTTGCTACATTTTTGCCTCGTATTGAAATTCAAAGTGTGGCCACACAGCAGATTTAAAATGGTGTTCAATTTAAGTTTTTCCTGAGTCCATCTCTTTGCCTTCCAGATGTACTGAGTATACATAACTCAGTTTAGCTGAGCTCATCTTTAGTGTGATGACCCAAAGCAAAATCCACTGCGGTTGCGCTCTCCATTTTTCAAACTGTGTAAAAAATAAATGTAATTTGGAAAATGATGAACTAGGACTGAAATCATTTTTTAGCTCAACAATGCATGTGTTCAAATTTTTGTATCATGAAACTGAGTCTCAAAACCTTTGTTTCATCCCTAATTAGCAAAGTATTTTAATACTTGTTCTCCTACTGGAACCAGGGGTCAGATTTATCTACCTCAAGTAGATAAATTGTGCAACTTCAAAAACATGTTGTGTTATTATTTTATGAGCTCTCATGATGGCATTAACAGTATCAAGAGGGATCTGGTAATTGCAGGCATATACAACCCAGTGGTTGAGTCGTCTGCTGCAGGGCTGACTGGTGTCAACATAGTCACAATTTGAATTCAACCATACTTCTATATTTCTGGTGGCTTTTTCATGATATAATGTTGAAGCTTTTTGTGATGTGGGCATTGATGCAATCCAGTTGCGCTCTTCTTAAATTACAAACATGGCCAGAAGCAAAGTCTTTCTCCCATCACGATGTCTTACACAACAACAGTGTCTGTCACACAATGTTGATTGATGATTTTAATTGTAACATCATACAGCCCTAGCCTGCAGTGAACCCGTCCGTGACTTGTAGCCATTAAATTGTTAGGTGCCTTTTCAAACTGCTGCGATATGCTTGTGAGTTTATTAATTATAGTGGCAGATGTGTTTCCAGAGGATAATTTCCTGTCAATACATCCAAGAAAAGCAAAACCACTGATTTATAATAAAGCTTAAATTCCAATAAATTAACCAAATAAAAAATAGTAATAGCGTAGTTCCACTACTCCTCAGATACCCCTAAACCCCCTTTTAAAGCTTTAATGACTGGACTACTTGCAGTGTTCTGCAGCCTGCAGGAGCGTCTGCCCTTAGAGGTCAACACGTCAAGTGTAACTGTTGGTAACGGTGTGAACCAGGTGACTGGAGACATTAGATATGCATTGAGGTCCCTCCTCCCTTTAACCTCCCTTGCCTTGCGAAGTGAGGAGGGTTTTAGTGAGGAAGTACAGGCAGGAGGTGAAGCCTGGGTGCTAATGCTTTTTTGCCCTGTCAAATCCCCTTCAATGTAATTGTGGGTCTGCACAAAGTCAGGGATGAGAGCGAGGCAAGCTGATCGCTGTAGCAAAATCAATAGTTCATACCTCTCTGAGATTGAGTTTTTAGGAAAGTAGGATCACCATGACCAAGGGCAGAATATGAAATCACTCCCACAGAGGCCCAACACGCGCTGTGCAATCGATCCCTAGTCCCTGTACCAATTATAGTTTTAAGGTTTGTCTGTGGCTTACTGCAGTCCTCAAAGACCAAAGCTTTGGAAATAGACATTGTGTTCACTGACACTTCGACAAGGGTTGCAATTTTTTCATCCCCCTTGGAAATTGCCATCTGAAATGCCTCCATACCTCCAGTCTTTAATTTAGAGCAGAGATTGATTCGATTTTCCTTTTCTTTTTTCGGTCGGGGGAGGGAAATATCAGGAAAAAGGCATTGTGGTCATAACTGCCATGTTATGTATCATATCTCCACAGATATACATTCATACATTTTAATGAAATAGAGTTTTGTTTTTTTGGACCTACATATCTAATTCTATGTTATTGATATGATTGTATAAACACTGCTGTGTGTCTTCACAGGATTAATGTGGAACAGTCAGAAGCTAACCTTATTTCTCACTAAAATTGATTGGTTCATAGATTGTTTTTCTTTCCTCTACCATCCCCTAGATTTTGAATTGATTTTTGTTAAATATTTTTGCTGTCTGATGGATATTGAGTGCAGCCCTCAAAATGTTTAAAACCTTGACAGGTATTAGTTTTTGCATAATCAATGTATATTGGTGATAAGTATATGAGATTGTCTGGTGAAAGTTCAGCTTATAACTATAAGAATGTATCGTGCTGCCTTTGACCTCTGCTAGAGGTAGTTTGTGTTTTGGTGTCTTTTGATCAATACATCTTCCAGAGTTTGGTTGTTACTGATTGCAAGTCGTGCGAAGCTAAAGAGAAAAACCTTAAGTTGTAATCTTTAACATTTAATTCCTGGCTAATTTGGCAACACCTGTGGTCGCCGTGTTAACAGCAAGTGCAGTTTAATACTACAGCAAACACTCCTTGAGCAGCTACTTTGTCAGAAATAGTGTCTATTTACAGTTCAGCCAAACAAACGCATTGTTTTAACAAAGAAGTCAGTCAATAATAAGTGACACCGCGATCTGATTTCTTGCTGCACATGGTGCGAGTAGTTTTCCACACAACAGCAGGACACAGGCAAGTTGTTGACCTTGCTGAGCAGTTGGAGCTGCTGCTTCTCTTCATCGAACAGTTTACTGTGGCTGCTCCGTCTTGTTCCATTACTCCGTTACTCCGCGGACCAGAAAATGACCATCATCTTGTTTTTTTAGATCAATTTTTGACGAATGATCGAGATCTTTGCTAACTTCAGTGACAAATACATTGAGTTTCCTGTGGCTTCTTCACAATAAAAGCCACCTCATGTTTTGCCAGTCGAACGCTTTTAATGTGAAGCAGCAGTAGGAAATGTCCGGTTTGCATTAGCAGTAACTTAATACAGCTCTGCCACCGTGTTACAGTAAACAGTGAGGCTGTTATCAATGGGATGAAATTGCGCTGGATTACATGCATGCATAGTTTTCATGAGAATCATCCATGCTTAGGTAGGCAATCTGAATACAGCGCAGGAATGGCGGACTCAGCCACTACCATTAAAAACTACAATATAGAGAGATAATTAGTGAATGTAAATACTTTGAATGGCTATTACAGAAAAAATGCAGACCATGAATATGGTCAAAAAAAAAAAAAGGGATTTGATTGTATGAAAATTATAACTTTAAGATCTATGGCTGCTATGTGTTCAGCTATTTCACTATTAATGATGGACCACTCTCATCCATGGCTAGATGAGGAGGAAACTGGAGCACACAAACTGTTAAAAAGGTGCTGGGACTGTTTCAGTGCGCTGTGCGTCTTCATCAGAGTCCACCTGTCCAAGAATCTGTATTTGATTTCTCTCTCATACTTCTTTTTGATTTTCTTTTGTCTCCATCTAACCACTTTTTGTGGCAATTTATCTCTTTGAATGGTTCCACAGACGGTGGCCCATCTTTCATTCGCCACCTGTTTTTCCATTTGGCTTCTCTATCACTTTACTTTTCATTTTCTTTCCCCCCCCCCCCTTCCTTTATCTTTGTCTCACTCCGTCTTACCAGTTGCCACTGTTAAGGAATCAAGAAGATTGGTTGGTTGGTTCTTATAACTTCACTAACACAAAAAAATATTCCTTTTAGTCCATTAAATATCTAGACGTGAGTCAAGACAGGGATACTCATACTCAAAGTGGTCAGTGTTCGCCTATAGTTTATTAATTACGCTAAGATTTTTCCTATTAAGAGAGCAGGCTTTTTTTTCCATCTCCATCTAGCTCAATGTCCACTTTGACTTGAGTTTTTAATAGCATTACTAATGTTATGAACATCCTGTATCCAAAAAGGGGTTGTATGGGGTAGAGATCCGAAGACTGCAGGCAAATGTACTACAGTGTTACTGTGTAGAAGATCATAAAAGTGTTCCAGTTCCATACTACATACAAATACTATACAGTATGTACTATAGTCAGCTAATTTTAAAGTTACATTTATTTGTCAGGGACCATGTATAAAACCATACAAGCAGAAGAGATGCTTTGTACCAAATTTAAATACTAGCTTCTTTGCATCTGCAGTCCCTGGTAAGGTAGACATTCAAAGTGTACTTGTTGCAGTTAGTGTACATAAATTTGAATGTACAGGCATGGCATACATTTTGACTGTCATAGCAGGAAAAGCTCAGGTGTTACTAATAACATTAACGATGGCTCAGTTCTATTCGAATATGATAGTGTGACAAAGAGCCAGCATGCACATTAGCAGGACCCTGAAACTGAAGCAGCTAAATGGAATTCAGCCATCATTCATTTTACGATTTACACCTGTGCTTTTCTTACTGTAACATGTCAAAATGTCTTCAATGAAAAAGCCTATTGAGACACAGGCTGTGTCCCAAAAAATAGACATGCAGTAGTTTACTTTACAGTGAGCACAGTAAATTGAGATTTCATTTTGTATCATCACACATTTTCGTATCTATGAAATGTGTTGAATTTCATTGTGGGATTGTTAGCTGAAAGTAGTGCACATGCCAACTGAAACTTCATATGTCTTTCCACTATGAGAATATTTGAGGACAGTGCATAAATGTCACACCCTGACAGACAGATCTGTCAATCAAATACATTTTGATTTAGGATTTGTGGAGCCTGCAAGTTTGCTGTAGCATTCAAAAAATATGTTCATCTGATTCAAACCATTTGGGCCGGGTGTTACGAAAACAGTTCACATCACTATGCCAGCATTTAAAGTGTCATGCATTCAGTCTTTTGTCTGTCCAGATTTTACAATTCACACAGCCTCTCTCAAAGCAGCATTACTGTCAGTGTATCACCTTCATTCAGCGTAATCATCGGGAGCAGAAAACTCAGCTCCCAGCCGTCACAATTTGTTACACTGCATTTTGACCCAAATTGAATTTATGGATGAAGACATTAAAGGCTCTGGGTGTGAGAGAAAGCTAGAGACAGATGAAAGGCTAGAGGAATGGTGAAATAGAAAAAAAGGTATTGAAGATTACAGAGATTAACAGTACGAGGGCCCAGAAAGAAACAGGCTAGTATTATATAGGAGTGAAAAACAGTGCATTGTTCAGCCTCTGACCTTGCAGCAAGATGAAAAAGGCTTATGAATCTGGCACTGTCAAGATGGTGTCCAGTGCTGGGTAATCTGTTGCAATACAGTACCTGTACACCCGTATCACAGAATTAAGCATTGACACTGACGTGTGTGTCTTCTAGTCTGAGGCAAACCACTCATTTTGTCTTTACTGTCCTCACTAAAACCCTGTCAGCCCGTCAAGTGATGGACATTTTGCAGTGGTGGGGATTGTGGGTGTGACGTATTTTCTCCTTCACTGGGTTGGGAATTTGTTCCTGTATGAGTCAGGGGAAAAATGTCTGTTCATGCTGCTAATAAGGGGTTAATAATATAATTGGTTCTACAGCAACCTAAATGTATCGTTTTCATGGGGTGATGTCTTCATGCTCCATTATTTCTCAGCCATTGCACTTCAAGTGCAATCATTTGAAATTCCTCCCTTACATTCTCTAAATTGCTTATTCTATTTATGGTCCTGGGTGGCTAGAGCCTATCCCAGCACACACTAGATATTATGATCGCAAATTATGTATATTTTTTTAAGAATACTGTATGCTTCTTGTGTAATCTTAGTCAAAAATGACTGTTTTTGCAATCCTAAATTCCCCCCAAAAGACCAAAACCAACAATTCACTGCGCTGGTTCCTACTGAAGCTGCACATTTTTAAAAATGGGTTACCAGTATAGGTTTTCATTTTTAAAAAGGGGCTAAATAAATTCCTTTACTCAAACAGGATAAGTAGTGCATTTGTTGGGGACTATTTTCAGTGGTGGATTAATCCACTGTGAGGCTCTAGTGAATATTTACGGCAGCAGGACAGTGTATGTGGGAATGACTCACCCATGATATCACCCGGTGCAACAGTGTGGCTCACTGCTGTGTTTTTAGTAATTTTTGGACAACAATAGAGGTGTATGGCACGGAGGAGTCAGCTATATCAGTCTGTGGCTACACAGACAATAGAATACATGGTTTGTTTTGGACTTTGTGGTGTCAATAACTCAAATATAGAATATATTCATGTAATATATCACATGTCTTATCCTTTAATATGTAGCTTTCACATTTGTGGGAGATTTATGTGTGGTGTTTGCAATTCTGAGGTCTCAGTCATGCTGGACTATTTAAATGCCAAGTCTAAACCCTGGCCAGACTGTCCCACCAACCCATCTGGGAAATGTAAACCATAAACAACATTTTATTTTATTTTTTATTTTTTTATTTCAAAGGCCAACAACCCAAATAGATCTGCCCACACCAACTTTTCCTTTCAAAGAATATGTGTGGAAATTAAAGTTCCAGTAGATTGAAATGTCTGTCAGAATGCTGCAGTCATTAATTATCGTGTAATTTTTGTATTATTTTGTTTTTAAACTTTTGTTTTGTACTTCAGTGCAGTTTGTTGTTGCAGTTTATAAACAGTTAAAATACTGCAGGTTTCACTGCAACATGGCATGTCCTTAAAGCTTCATCCAAAGTAGCTCCATATCTAAGAGAAGGAGACAAAAGTCCGAATTTTATATAGTGGACGAAATGTTTTGTCATTAAATGGTCACTGCTGACCAGTTTAAGCTCTTGGAGAGAGCCGGGCATCAGGGTTGAATAACCTTCATGCAGGATATGGGCAGCCTGTTGAAGTGTGTTAGAGTTTGTGTGTATTTGGAGGAGAGAAATGTGCATCACAAATCTGCACAATCTTCCTGTGTGACTTGAAGGTAATTTGGGAACCTTGGATTTGGCCAGTGGCTCCAACCCCCACCACAGTCCTGGGAGGCAGCTTGTTTATTTACAGTTCATTTTTGAGACTTAATTGCAATTGCAGCGGCTATTGATCTTAGAACAGGCATGGGCCATCGATCTCCTGCTGTCCCCCAATGGGTCAGGGACAACAATTCATCTAGCCCCAACACCACAAACCTCAAATGCAGGCGGTGTGGTCGCATTAATTAAATTATATTGAATCTTAATGGGATAAATGAAAGATACAGTCATGTCTGTGTGTTGCATCACAATGAGTTGTAAATGGTTTTCTGTGTGGTTGCCTGCCTCTGTTAGAAGAATGTCTTTGAAGCTAAACAGGATTTTCAAGGAACTTCAAGGAGATGCAGTGTAGGAAATTAAAAAAATATTTTGCCCCCACAGTCTAAAACAATGGGGCATTAACAAAATTTTGGGGGCAAAAATAGTAATTGGTGCATAAAGTTGCTTTTTTTAATGTGAAATGAGCCCAAATTAAAATGCATAACGTTACAGTAATCAACTTGGCAGAGCGCATGCCGTCCACGGAGCTCCGCAGCGCGGCGCCTCCTGTGTGAACAGCCTGATTGGTTCACATAGGCACTGAAAGGAAGCGGGTGCCTCCTGTCTGAACCCGGCATTATTTACTGGGGGTGGCGTTGGTGACGACCTAGGATTGCTTTCTTCGGTAACAGTTGGAGCTTTTTTAATGAGGTACCAGTCCGTCGCAGCAGCTTCTTCATATCACCTGGCCTCTGCCAGTCAGGTATCGTAACAGTAGTGTGAACAACAGCGCTGTTAGTGCGAGTGTGTTTTAGAGATGGAAATGGAAATTAAATGAATTGAATGCAAATAAAATGATGGTTAAATGTAGGGTTAGGATATTGAACTAAACTGGTAAATATCTTATTTTTTTCTCAAAATCTTGGGGGCAATTTTTGCCCCTTGATCAGGTTTTTTAGGAGCAAATCTGAGATTTCTTGGGGCATGTTTGCCCTTTGCTCCCGCTAATTTCCGACATTGAGGAGATGGGATTTAAATTGTAGTCTGATCAATTAATCACACTCACATTATCTGTTTCTAGGGGGCAAACTGCTTCCATCTGGCGTGTACTGATGCAGATGGACGTCAGAGCTGAACATTGACGAGTGGAAGTGACGGATTCCTCCTCCTCCTCACCCTCTTGCCCTGACACCTTCTGTCACGCTGGCAATGTCAAGAGTCCCGAGTCCCCCTCCCCCTGCGGAAATGTCCAGCGGGCCTGTGGCCGAGAGCTGGTGTTACACACAGGTAAAATGACCACACGGGCAAACTGTTGATTAACCAGCTCCAGACTCAGTAACACTGTTATCTTTAATCTAAATAAATCAAGCACTCTGAGCTTTACTGAATATCTTTATCCTTTGCCAGATCAAAGTGGTGAAGTTCTCTTACATGTGGACCATCAACAACTTCAGCTTTTGTCGTGAGGAGATGGGCGAGGTCATCAAGAGCTCCACTTTCTCTTCCGGGGCCAATGACAAGCTGAAATGGTGGGTGGGCGGGCAAGACAGCCGCTCTGTTTCATCATATTCTAATATCCAGTATTCTTAGTCCTACTGCACTGTACAGGAAGTGGACTGTTGAGAAACATGTAGAAAGTCCCACCCTGTCTTGATTAGAGTTACAAACTCCAACACGAATGTTATTACTGGCATTCTGTCCTATGAAGGTCTTTTTAATCTGCATTAATTTTGATCTTTTTTTTATCAAGCAAACAACTCAGAAATAATACCTCACAAAGCAACAAAACGGCAGAACCTTGTGAATTCTCAATGAGATCCTCAAAAGAACATTTAAAGTTGGTTTCCGGGGAGAAAGGTTCCCTAGATACATAGAGATAAATAAAACTGGTCACTTACTGTAAAAGCTAATCCAAAAATTGAACTGTGTGCTTTGTCCAATAGTTGTCCACCATGTAAAAAACTGTGTTGCTTCAATTTGCTCACCATGTTTAGTAGCAATTAAGAGAACCAGTTATTTTATATTATTATAAATGTACTCATGTATCCCAACCATAATAAAAAATATGCATCTCTATCCGCATTGGTCTTGATGGCATCTAATATATAACTATTTTTTAATTAAAATTGTACCATAGCAAACAAAAACATGAACACAGTTTTACAAGTGCATTTACAATAACAATAATTAGTTAATACATTATTACCTCCATCCCCTTTACTAGAGATCTTAACTGTTGCACCCTCCACCACCATCAGGTGTTTGCGAGTGAATCCCAAGGGCCTGGATGAAGAGAGCAAAGACTACCTGTCTCTCTACCTGCTGCTGGTCAGCTGTCCAAAGGCAGAGGTGCGCGCCAAGTTCAAGTTCTCCATCCTCAACGCTAAGGGGGAGGAGACCAAAGCAATGGGTGAGTCAGCTGGGAAGCACAAACATTTAACTTCAACAGAGGCCATGAAAGAGTTTTACATTTTAAAATCGCACTTTTACTTGGACTCACGTCCTTGTGACTTCTGTGTGTCCTGGCTGTCTGCAGAAAGCCAGAGGGCATACCGCTTTGTCCAGGGGAAAGACTGGGGCTTTAAAAAGTTCATCCGGAGAGACTTCCTACTAGATGAAGCCAACGGTCTTCTACCTGACGACAAGCTCACGCTCTTCTGCGAGGTACACTGCCTACTCCTCTTAGTCTTCAGTGCAATTTATTTTAATGCATTTTGGAGTTTCATTTAATTTCTCTCCCCCAGGTGAGTGTGGTGCAGGACTCGGTCAACATATCGGGGCAGAACACCATGAACATGGTGAAGGTGCCTGACTGCCGGCTAGCAGACGAGTTGGGGGGCCTGTGGGAGAACTCCCGCTTCACAGACTGCTCGCTGTGTGTGGCTGGCCAGGAGTTTCAGGCCCACAAAGCCATCCTGGCAGGTATAGACATGAGTCAGACACACCCCATGGATTGTCTTTGTTCTTCTAGTTTTAAATTCTTGACTGTGTGTGTGTGGGTTTAAGTATTTGTATATGTATTTATTAGTTCGCCCTCTGACTGCTTGATCCCACGATTATTCACATATTAACATTTTTGCTGTTGTGCTAATATCTTTCCATATCACTGCTTTCAGCACGGTCCCCTGTATTCAGCGCCATGTTTGAGCATGAGATGGAAGAGAGCAAAAAGGTGAGCCCAAGGTCCCAAAGTTTTTTTATTCTTAGAAAAAAATTTGTTTTGTTCCTCAGTGGCTCAACTGCTCAGATTTTCCCTGCTGTGTTGAGGCGTTAAAGTGAGTGAAGGATTGTGTGCTGTCAAATCGCTGCAGCACGGAGCCGTTTGGTGAAACTGAATGATAGCGCACCTGAAATGAAATTGTCCTGCCTTACTTGAGGGTCAGGATTCATCCTTCACTGACAAAGCTGCAGAAGCAGAGAATTGCTTTTTTTTTTCATTTGTGCACATGTGACTATAAGAAATGAAATTGCAGGAGAAGCTGCCCAGATGTTTTTTTAAACCCAAGGCCATTTTAGATTTTATGTTGCAAACTTTTTGAAAGATTGAAATGTTTCACTCAGTCATTAAGATTTAAAATGTAGAGCACATTTTGTCAACGGATACAACAGAGGGCAAGAAAATGTTTTGTAACAGATATGTCCGGTATTAATCCATTAATCACTCTAGCAAAGAGAAGACAACTCGAGACTTGGTAGAACTGGTTTTTATTTCCTCATTTGCTGCGAGGTTAATTTAAGTGTACACATTTTATCTCTACCGATTGTGACCACAAATATTTCACGTTTTGACTCTAGTTTAAACCAGAAACATTCATCATCTTCATCACCACATTGTTTACACTTAAGGTTGGTCATGGTGCGTTGCACAGCAAGTTTCTCTGCCAATCTCACATCTACTGTGGTTTAATTTTGCAAGATGACCTCATTTGCAGTCCTTTCAGTATTCCCAAATACTGAAAAAAAAAAAGTGCAGCTGCCTAGCAAGATGAACAGGGAAACTTAAAGGATATAAATAATAAGAACATGTTCTCCTTTTTAAATAAACGGCATGAATTGACTTCCGGTGACCAAAATAATACTGCATACTGTACACATTCGAGCCATCTTAAGTTGTTTATTCACTGTTCACTCATTTCTGATCTTCCTTGCTCCTCGTCTGTTCCTGTCAGAACCGGGTGGAAATCAACGATGTGGAGCCGGAGGTTTTCAAAGAGATGATGTGCTTCATTTACACAGACAAGGCTCCCAACCTGGACAAGATGGCAGATGACTTGTTGGCAGCAGCTGACAAGGTAATATAACAACATGTATAACAAACAATACAACAACTGCATCGCTGTGTTCTGACATATTAAGGCAATGTTACTTGATAGATTGGCAGTATTCTAGTAATTAAAATATTTAGAATCAGTTGATTTGGGCTGTTTGGCTTTAGTATTTTAATTTTACTGATTTTATGATATTAATGTCATTAATACTTAATGCAGACCTCATCATACGTTTCTACAGATTGTCTTGGCTGTATTTAATGTGATGAGAGTTGCATATTATTTTGTTAGCAGTATACACTGTAAGCTTTCAGAAAACCCTGCAGGTAAAGGTAATAAGATGCATTGGGACCTGAGATGGCACAGTTTCCACTAAACCTTAGCCCTGTAAGCCTTCAGGATTTCAAGAAACAGTTGGATGATTTCACACTGATCTCACTCCTCCATAACACCAAATGAGCAACAAAATGTTTATTTCACAGTCTTGTATTTATATCTTGGCTTGAATGAACGTCCTTTACATTCAAGCCGTTGCCAGACGAGTTCACACAATGCTGATTAAGCCTATCACTGCCAGGGAAGTCTCTCCGTATTTCGCAGTATACCAGAGTTTTAAAATCTGGTGTGTGTGGTGCCAGTCCCGCGCTGGCCCCCCTGTAGTTATGCATTTCACGTCAACCAACAATGATTGGTTTGCCCCAGAGCCATGTAGGGAGAGAGAGGGTCGCATTAACTGAAGTTCAAAATGCTTGACCGTCACGTGATTCACGTAGACTTCAGATAGTTCTCTCTACATGGCTCTGGTTTGCCAGAGCTGAGGAGAGCAACCGTAGCGACGGAGTCGGCTACAGCAACTAGGAGTATGGCGGAGCCTATGGTGGAAAACCCATAGAAGCGTCCAAAAAAAAGTTTCTGATGCTGCAGGTAAAAAAGAAACTCGCCGTTCAGAGGAAGGATTACAGTCAAAAAAAGAAAGTGGCCGACGGCGAGGGCAAAGACGGATAACCATTGGTGTAGCTTTTCCTTGTTGGAGAGCGCTGAAAGAAGAGCAGGGACTCAGGATAGGATGACAGGATGTCACGTTACTGCTCTTGGACAGGTTGGTATTTGTACAATATTTTAATTTCCGCTCTCCAGCTTTTAAAAAACGGATACATTACTGGATGGTCTTTGTTAGAGCCGTGACATCACAGACTATGGGGCCAGACTGATGTTTCACTGTCATTTTGAACTCTGAAATGATATTTGCAAATACCACCTGAATACTGATGAAGACAGAAAGTGTACTAACCTTGTGTCCCCCCTCTTTCAGTATGCTCTGGAGAGACTGAAGGTCATGTGCGAGGACGCGCTGTGCACCAGTCTGTCTGTGGAAAATGCTGCCGAGATCCTCATCCTGGCTGACCTGCACAGTGCCGACCAACTCAAAACACAGGCAGTCGACTTCATCAACTAGTGAGTCCACACGCATAAAAGAGCTCGTCATCATCTTATAATTAGGTCTCCAGCACCTTTTGACAGAATCGCAGATCCTCAAGAGTCCACTGAACATTTTGTCTCTGTTGTTGTGTCGGTCTGTTACATCTTCTTTATCATGGCGTCATTACTGATGGTACCAGGACTCCGTCTCACCCTCTCGCCTCATCTCTTGGTGTCACAGTTAATAATTTAATTTCACATGTCCCCTCATTTAGTGGTCTGTCTGATACACGTCAAGGCTTTCAGAGGGATCGGGGCAACCTGACTCGTCACTAGGTCTTCTGTCACCTCTTCTGTTGACTCAGATGAATGTGTGCTAAGAAGTCTGATGTGCCTGTAGTGACGTTCCCCTTGTTCCCCGTGCATATTCCTTCTTAATCAATTAGTTGATCAACAGAAAAATAATCAGCAAAAATTGAAGTAATTTTTCAAGCAAAAATGCCAAACATTCTCTAGTTACAATTTTTCAGTTATGAGGATTTGTTGTTGTTTTCTTACGTTTGTAATTCTCAACCTGGGGGTTGAGACCCCTCCAACGGGTCACAGGATAAATCAGAGGGGTTCACGAGATGCTTAATGGGATAGATTAGGAAGAAAAGAACGAAGTTCTGCTACACAAATTTAAATTCTTTGTCCCTTTGTTTTTTTTTTTTGTGAAATATTTGATAGTTTTACCTCATTGGGCCATGACAATGTGTAAGTATAAAAGGTCAAAATTAGTAACTTATAGACTTCTGACACCTACTTTGTCTCTCGTTTCACTCGTCATGAATTTATTTCCTCCATGGCAATAAAACACATTACACGAGCCTTCCGAAGCTCCTGCAGGTTAAGGAAGACACTCGCTAGCCTAGCAACAAACAACCCATAATGCAACTGTAGGAGCTGGTGTTACATCGATAGTCTCCCCATTCAAAAAGAATATTGATCTTGTGAACACGTAATTGTCTTAGTCTTTGAATACAAGACAACCCCGACTATTTCAAACGTCATTTCCAGAAATAAAATATCATCTTATGTTCTTCATCTATATATTTATTAATACAAATCCATTTTCCCTAAACTAATATTTGTTTTTGCTTCTCTGTCCTCCAGTCATGCTGCAGAGGTGATGGAGACAGCAGGTTGGAAGTCCATGGTGGCATCTCATCCACACCTGGTGGCCGAAGCTTACCGCTCATTGGCTTCAGCCCAGTGCCCTTTCCTCGGACCCCCACGCAAGCGCCTCAAACAATCCTAACAGCCTCACAGCAAGGCGTCGACACTCGTGCATACACACACACATGCATACCCACACACACAGATCCCCCCCTCAAACACACAGGGACAACTTTCCCCTTGCTGTTACCTATTAACTACCTACAGCCTCCCCCGAATCTCCCCCTTCTGCCCCATCCAAACCTGCTGTATTTAGTCTCTTCTAAAGATGGAGGGAAGAAGAAGGAGGAAGAGGAGGAGGAGATGGAAGAGAGGGGCAGGTGGGCTTGTGAAGTGGATGTTTGTCGTTTACAAAAAAACCCACAACACCCCTCCCCTTTTCTCCTTGGCTCTGGCTTAGTGAGGTCTGACATTGTGCTCTTTTCCGTGTGTGAAGTGAAATCCTTCGACATCCTGCTAGTTCCTACTTTGGAATCCGTTCGGGAGGAAGAACTGGACACAACAACCCGATAAGAGCCAACTGTCTGGAAATTTGGAGGCTTAAAGGACAAGTGCAGATAAATAAAGTCTTTAACTGTCTATTTTATCAGAAGGCTACTTGTTGCTCTCTCCAAATGCTCTACCGCGTTTGGAGAAGAGCGGTCAGAGCAGCCCCCAAACTCATGGACACATGGGCCTGTGAGGGACTAAAGAAGTAGAAGAAGAAGAAGAAGAAAAGGGCCTGTTAGTTACAGACTAGAAGCCCCCCGAGAAAGACAACCAAGGGCTAGTCAAAAAAAGCAGATATGGGACAAAATCATCAAAAATAATTCTCCCAAAGAAAGTTGGGAAAACATTGCACTAAAGTCACAGGTCACCCCTCGTCAACCCTTACCAGCAGTAAAGTAGAAATACTGTAGGCAAGCACACATTGAAGCAAGCTTCATGGACTAAAGACCCAGCTGGACCACCAAGAACAAGTACCCTTTAAGAAGATTTATCAGCAAATGACAAAAACAACACATGTATTACCATATAGAACTCTGCTTCATCTACGGCCGTTATCATTTTTTAATTAGCCGGGACAAAAACGGTATAGAGAGGATACAGAAAATAGCAACGCACAACTGGATGTCATTCTTGGGGAAATTGTATTTTGTGTGTGGATCTGTCTTTGTAGCCCTTGAGAGAAAATAAAATCCAAGGTGTCAAAAGACAAACCAACCAGGAGACAACAAAAGGAGGAGAAAAGAAATGTCGAACGGTTTCAGAATAACATTAGGATTCAATCAGGCATGTTAATGTTCTTTTATGACGGATTTCTTATTTGTTTTTTTCCTCAGAACTGTCATTTCTATTTTTTTCATAGGAATTTGTACAGACACAAGTGTTTTTGAAGCTGTGTAAACAAAAAGCATTTTCAACCATGAAATTGAAAAAAAAAGTGGACAGATGTTTTCTTTGCAGGCATGAAGACTGAGGGGAAATGAAATTGAAATGAACACGTTTTAATGTTCAGAATAGACAGAATGTGAAAAAATGCACACCAAGGCAAACCACATGAATACATTTGAAGTTATCATTTTAACCTGGTGGAAAATGGTAATGATAGAAGGAACCGTTGTTGTTTCTTTCCTGTAGATATCGCTGGTTATAAGAAGTGACACTTAGTTGTTGCCATTTTTTGTTCCCAAAAGAATAAACCACAACTATTTTGTATTGAATGCAATGCAAACTTTGTCTGGGTATTTCTGTGTGAATTGTGTGTTTGTATTGAATTCATTATTTTCAGCTGTCACATCAAAACAGCAGGAGTTTCATTAGGAATTGATCGTGGGACTTCACTGAAATGGGTCAAAACCAAAGTGAAGACACTTCAGGGAGAAACAAAGTGTTTTTATGACCTTTAGTGTAATCACTCAAAATAAGTTTCAGAACACAATAAAACCACCTAAATACTTGCAGAAGTAGTTCACTTTTTAGAGCTGTGAATTAATACTTTATATATCTATATATATATATATATAGATATCTATATATATATATATATATATAGATATATATAGATATATAGATATAGATATATATATATATATATATATAGAAAGTGAGTATATATATATATATATATATATATAGATATATATATATATATATAGATATTCTATATCTATATCTATATCTTATATATATATATATAGATATCTATATTCATATCTTATATACATATATATATATATATATAGACATATATATTAAGCACAGCAGATATATAGATTACATACATATATAGGAGAAATATTACATATATAATATATCCATACAGACATATACAGATTACATATATATATATATAGATTATATTCATATATAGCATAGATATTATATATGATACATAGGACATATTCATATAGATATCTGATACATATCTATACATAGACATATATAGATACAGCATATATGTTATGATATAGATATATAGATAGAGATATATAGAGATATATAGAGATATAGATAGAGATATATATATATATATAGAGATATATAGATATATATAGATATATATATATATATAGATATATATATATATATATATATAGAGGACACATATTCTTCCACTTCTCTACAGTGGCAGAAGAAGGATGTATTGTCCATTTAATTAGTGTTGAAGAGCTTCTCCTGCTTCCTTTAAGTTCTGCTCTGTAAACAGGAGCTGCCACATTGTCAGTGGACCTCGTTTAAATTTCTTACTTCTGCTCTTGAGATTCTTCCTTTGGTTTTGGTGAATTTGATAAGTTTGTTCTTCAGTTGATGAAAAAACAAACTGGTGTGAGAATAGGACTGAAGGCAACCGACACACAGTGGTGGAAACTAATTACATTTACCTAGTATTTCCAGTGCATGCTTTCACTACTTTTATTTACTTGACAGCTTTATGTACTACTTACTACAGATTACGATTTCCAATTCAAAACACATGATCCATCTTATGAAATATGACACATTGC
>SEMN01001382.1:23107-63511 GCA_005408345.1 Macquaria australasica
CAGCAGGAGTTTCATTAGGAATTGATCGTGGGACTTCACTGAAATGGGTCAAAACCAAAGTGAAGACACTTCAGGGAGAAACAAAGTGTTTTTATGACCTTTAGTGTAATCACTCAAAATAAGTTTCAGAACACAATAAAACCACCTAAATACTTGCAGAAGTAGTTCACTTTTTAGAGCTGTGAATTAATACTTTATATATATATAGATATAGATATAGATATAGATATCTATATATATATATATATATATAGATATATATAGATATATCTATATGAATATATATATATATAAGATATACCTATATGTAATACTCTATCATATGAAATATAGATATAGATATATCTATATAGATGTCTATATATATATATCTATATATAGATATATATATATATGAATATAGATATATATGAGTATACTATATATATGAAATATATATAGATATATAGATAGAGATATATAGAGATATATAGAGATATAGATAGAGATATATATATATATATAGAGATATATAGATATATATAGATATATATATATATATAGATATATATATATATATATATATAGAGGACACATATTCTTCCACTTCTCTACAGTGGCAGAAGAAGGATGTATTGTCCATTTAATTAGTGTTGAAGAGCTTCTCCTGCTTCCTTTAAGTTCTGCTCTGTAAACAGGAGCTGCCACATTGTCAGTGGACCTCGTTTAAATTTCTTACTTCTGCTCTTGAGATTCTTCCTTTGGTTTTGGTGAATTTGATAAGTTTGTTCTTCAGTTGATGAAAAAACAAACTGGTGTGAGAATAGGACTGAAGGCAACCGACACACAGTGGTGGAAACTAATTACATTTACCTAGTATTTCCAGTGCATGCTTTCACTACTTTTATTTACTTGACAGCTTTATGTACTACTTACTACAGATTACGATTTCCAATTCAAAACACATGATCCATCTTATGAAATATGACACATTGCTAAAGATAACTACAACTGCAATATGTTACACATTAATGCATCAGTAATAATAATCCAATAACATAATAGTATAACACTCACAGGGGACAGTTTTCTTTATTATGAGTACTTTTAGTTTTGATACTTGAAGTGCATTTTGCTTATAATACTTATATTTAAGTGACATTAAATGCAGGGCTTCTATTTGTAATGGAGTATTTTTATATTGCACTATTGCTACTTTTAGTTAATTATAGGATCTGAATACTTCCTCTACCGCGGCCAACATACAGCACCTGGGGTGTAACTGAAATGCATGCAGGTACCATCTAAAAACTACAGGTACATGTACATATACTGTATTACATACTGTTGTACATATTGTACAGGCTGTAGGCAGCCATCAGGTGGAGGATAATGCACTGTTGAAAGGATTGTGGGAATATCCAGATTGTCTCTTGCTGATCTAGTAGAAGCAGCCTATGCAGCGAATCACATAGCAAGCTGGAGCTCAGAACTTTGGCTGATTTGTAGATTTGTAGTTTGTAGCTGTTAACAGGAGCTTTCTGCCACCACAGCCATCTCTGAGCACAGCTGTGGTGCAGAGGGAGTGCATGACAATGATAATGATCAGTGAGGGTTGGTCCGGGGTGTCATCAGCCACGTGGTCAGCACCTCACATCTGTCACCCACAGTATATAGCTAGCAGTGTGTGTCTCACTACATTTATTTGACAGCTTTAGTTACTAGTTACTTTACACATTTTTGTATATAACACATATGAAGAGCTTATCAAATGTGATGTTTTGTTATAAATTAAATTACCAACAGTATATACAAGTACAGCTGAAATGATTAGTTGATTAATCAATTAGCTGATTAAATTAATTGGCATCTATTTAAGTCATTTTTCATGGTTCCAGCTCCTCAAATGTGAAGATTTGCTGCTTTTCCTTTATTTAAAAAAATAATAATTTTGAGGTTTGGACTGTTGGTTGGACAAAACAAGCATTGTGAAGGGGACACTGTGGGCTCTGAACTTTTACAAACCAGACAATTAATGGAGAAAATAATCAGCAGATTAATCCAGAATGAAAATAATCATTAGTTTCAGTCCTAAAAAAAGTTATTTAAAATGAGCTTCACCTCAACCAACTACAACAGTAAAATCCTGCTTTTACATTAATGCATGAGTAACAATAATTTAATGATATAATATATAATAGTATAACAGTCACAGGGGACATTTTTCTACATTGAGTACTTTTGATACTTTAAGAACATTTTCCTGATTATACTTACTTTTATTTAAAGAAACAATTTTGATGCAGGAATTTTACTTGTAACAGAGTATTGTTACAGTGTGGTATTAGTACTTTTACTTCAGTGAAGGACCTGAATACTTCCTCCACCACAGGTGGTGAGTGCAGTGACCGGGCTACAACGAACAAAACCTCAGAAACATATCTTTAATCCCCCGCATGTTACAGGTCTGCCAAGCTCTGGGCCTCCCAAACCCCTACATGGCTTTCACCAGCAGCCTGGTCAAGACATTCACATCCACGTTGCTGTTTTACAGGACCAATCATGGCACGGCACTCTCACGGTCAATGGGAAACCACATTTAATATGTTTGAATTGCTGTCACAGATTAACTACGTGTGTCACTTTGCTTGCACAGCTGTTTTTATTGCATTAAAATCTGCACTATAAGATGAGAGCAGCCAATACCTAAGCATGTGGGCAAGAACAATAACATCGGATACACCACTGATGAGTACATGGGTATCATCATCATTCACTTTGATTAGTAGGTGAAACAAACAATGTACTTTCTCAAGCAGCCAATGGTTCATCCTGATAGATCTATAGTCTGATATTTTTAACAAAAAACATTAGAGGGTCATGGTATAGTAGCCCTTACGAACCAAAAAACGTGCTATTGTCTAGTTTCAACAAAGTATTATGGGAGGAATTATGTGTAGAGCTAAAAGGATTAATTGATTATTCGATTGGTCGACAGAAAAATCAGCAACTATTTTGAGAATGGTTCAGTCTTTCACAATAGAAATGCTAAACATTACCTAGCTCCATTTGTCTTGTCTTATGTGACAGTAAACTAAATATCTTTGGATTTCCAACTGTTGGTCAGACAAGATCAATAATTTGAAGGTTGTGATGAGCATTTTTCACAACTTACTGTCATTTCATAAAACCGAACGATTAATTGTATAAACATCGTAAAAAAAATTAAAAAAAAATCGTCACATCAGTTGAGAATGAAAATAATCACCCTAATTATATGCATTTCATAAAAACAGTACAATACAACTCTAGTAGCCTTCAGCAAGCAAGATATTGCACTAAAAACATACTTTACAGTATTTGGTAAATTGTAAGACTTGAAAAAAACATATTGTCTAGAGAAATGCTAAACTTTGGAATCCCTTTAAAACACTTCCAAAACAGTCTCAGACTAGCTCATAGCTGCTCAAACTGGGTTTATTAAAACATCATTCTCCACTATTGTCCTTGGCTTGACTTCTGGTTAACCTGTGGGCAGGTAGGCTCCTGGACCCTGGTAGCTGTAGTCTGGACAGACTTTTTGAACCAGCCTGTAGTCGGTGCTGTAGAAGGACACGTAGATGCAGATGACCTGGAAGGGTTTGGAGCACATCCAGGTGACGTGACTCTGGGTCTGCTCCTGAGCACACGTCTTGGATGGGTCATAGTTGCACAGCATCACCTTTTTGTTGCGTTCAGTTTTCTCATAGTCCACCCTGCAGTTGAACGTCTTCGAGTCTTTGGGGTTGACCACACTTTGGCGCTCCAGATCAAACTCCACCTCTTTCCCTGGTGGGACGAGACTGACAGACACGTTGCCCACACCTGTGGAGTTGTGGCGGAAGTAGACTCCGAGAGAGCCGTTCCCGTGATCCACGATCTTCCCCATTATCAGCAAATTCAGTTTGACAGTTTTGATGTTTGAGTAAAAGTCCCCCCAACTGAATGTCCTGGAGAATTTAGATGCTCCATGGACTTTCATGATGGGACGAAGCTTTATCTTTAAGGACGGGTTGGAGTACGACTGGGGGTTTCCTCCAAGTATTTCCAGAAGTCCCTGCTTTGAAAGAGGAATAAAAGGACTGATGGGTAGTTTGGTGTTCTGAATCAAACTCCTGGTTTGGGGTGCCCAGTTTTTCTGTGAAGAAAAGTCTTGCTCTCTGTTGAGTTCAGGTGATGTTCTCTTTTTGAAGGTGAAGTTGCCATGATGTTGCCCAAGAACCACCTAGAGAGAAAATCAGGAGAGAAATTTGGACGTTGAGTACAACTAGAAGTAAATTAATAAGTAAAATAGAGCAAAAACAAACAAAAAAAAGATATTCAGGGATTCAGTTAATACTCTCTAATACTCTAATTCTCTAAAAATATATATTTTATGTTAAACCAATGCCAAAAACGTGTGGTATGTTAAGAAGAAAGAATGAAAATTATTACTTAAGTTACATGAAAAACACTGCATTCAGATTTGCTTATTTATGTAAGTAGTACCATAATGTTCTTAAGCACCAAATATAAAATTACTTATCTGGAAGAGTTGTACCTTTTAAATTACTGATGCAATAGCCTGTAAGAAGCATTTAACTACACACAAATACTGCTGTTAGATTAAACTCCAAAAATACATCATATTTAATTAGCTCATAGTGTATTTTGGCACATAAAACTGAAAAGTAACATAATTTTAGAGGCTCATGTGGACGATATAGCTGAAAATATTTGCAAAAGGCACATAAAGTATCACTACATACACTTTTACTTTACTTACCAAACAAAAGGCTCCTTTCAGAAGTATCCAAACAAAGCACTGCCTGGCGAACATCTCCATAGTGCATAAATTCCTGTCTGAAGATCCATCCACTCTCACCTGAAGTTCATTCAGGCTCAGTTAACTTTTGGAAGTCCATGTCGAGGAGCTACTTAAAAACTGGGAGAGTAACAGTTAAACCAGCGGGAAACCTTCTGCAGCCTCCACTCACAGCACACGCACTGGGAGGCTTTCTCAGATCTCCAGATTTTTAACACTCAGTTTTGCTGTGTCTGTCCTCTCTCTCTCTCTCACTCTCTCTCCCCCCTTTTCTCTCACTCACCCACCCAATCACCCACCCACACACACACACACACACACACCCCTACCCCTTTTTTTTTTAAAGCATATGCAGTGTTAACAATATCTCCTCTCCTTCTCTGCGTCACTGAAAAACATCTTGCATTATGCTCTGGTTGATGACACTTTTTAAAATGAGAATTTATTCTCATTCATGTTGTTCAGAAGGCAAATTAATCCAAGAAAATATATGGCGATACTGCCATCTTGTGGCCACATAACAAAGTGCAGGCTGAGCTCAAATAGTGCAACCAAATAAGATGTGACTGTCCCATTATAAGCTACATTATGATTAAATCCCCTTAAAACTTCAAATCTCAAGATTTCTCTATAACATTGAATATTCATAATTAAAGCAATAATAAAAGTTAAAGTTTGAGGGGGGAAAAGGTGTCATTTATTAAGAGTTTAACACTCAAAAACTCAGCTAATCTGCTTCATCAGGACTGTGTGGGTGTCGTTCAGATCAGATTTGATTGACAGTTGCCTGGAAACATTAGCAAACAGCCCTACGACTCACTTTGATTTAAATATTCCTAAATCCTGATTTGTGCTCAGAAGAACGTTTTTGATAAGTAACAATGTCCTTTTCTTTGTTTGTTCAAATAAGGGGAGGACTCTGAATAAGCCTTTAAGGATTCTTTCCTTTCCTGCACTGTAATTACTGTCTTTTATTGAATATATTTGTTTCCTCATTATTGTGCTAAATTAAACTAAACTAAACATGACATGACCAGTGAGAAGAGTACAGAGAAAAACAAAAATAAAGAAATCTCTGATGTGAAATAAACCATAAACTGTTATAACTTTGGCAGAGAACTGTGTGTTCATGTCAGTAAGTCAGTAATCAGTAAGAAACTGATTGAGAAAATAAGTTTTCAGGGCCTTTAAGATGTTACATCAGTAATAATTTACATAATAATTGGATCAAAGCGTGTTTACAAGCATTTGTCCATTTCATATTTTAAATCTTCTTTCCATAGTGAGATATCTATCATTTATCAAAATCACAAATTACTCTTGATGTGAAATTTGTGCAAATGAGATCTCACCTAAAAATATCCCACCTCTTTGCGTTCACATTTTCTAGTGGTAAAGTAATACAGCCAAAGATTGGCAGCTCTAACAGCCACGGTGAACTCACAGAAGTTCTGCTAACACTAGAGGTGCCAATTGTTGCCTTTTAATCTGCATTTTCTCATACAGAATAAACTGTTTATTCAAATGAACAGTCTGTGACCTGTTCAAAGGTCAAATTTATCAGCGCTAGTTTAGGTGGCATTGATTACAAGTGCTGAAAGCTATTTAATCCTGTAAATCTAAAGCAAGCCGACATTGTAATTTTGTTATTCTTTGTGTTTCGTAATCCTAAATATCCAGTTAATTTAGTAGTAGTACTCTATGTGTGGTACATGATTCATAATTTATTTATTATTATTTTAATACATTTTATCATACGTCCAGTGTTACAACTACAAGATATAAAAAATAATTCTGCACCGATGCTGATGACTTCAGGTGAAAGCAATCATGTAATTAAAAAAATAATAACAATAAAATCAGACTAAGAGAAAAGAAAGACAGGAGTGGGAAAGAAAACAATCAGAGGTTATGGTTTATAATATTGGTATGTAACGTAGCTCACTAGCTAATATTATGATAGTTAGCTTGCTGATAAACGAAGCAGAGAAACAGCCACAGAGAGCGAATCAACTGCAGGTCCATCATCAATCACCATCTTCTTATCTTACTGTTACTGACAAGCTGAGTGGCTACTAAAAGTTGCAATACTAATAACAGTATATTATTATACAATATTATATCATTTTAAGATGCTTGTAATACACACTGTTTCTCATGTATTTATTTTTAAATCTATTCAGTTTGCTTCTGTGTTTTGATCTGTTTTAAAACACCTTCACATAAACCTTCAGCAGCACCCAAAAAGTTGAATAATTTAAACTGAGCTACTATTATTTAACATGACTCCCTGTATTAAGACCAGTCAGTCAGTTTGAGAGTGATATCAGGTACTAATCCTGCGTTTTTGGTTTTAATACTGTGCTTTCCTTTTCTGAATATATATGAATTGTGTCTTTAAGTTTCCAAATTAATTCACCTTAATTCTGCAAATAAATCAAGATTCCAGTGAAGTCTTATTTTATCCAGTTGTCTCTTATTATGAAATACTAATACACCCTTTGTCAGTGTATAGGGGCCAGAGTAAGATGCCATTAGCATTTACTGACACTTAAAACATTGTTTGCTTTGACTGATAAACAGAGCACAGATTAGATCTCTACAGCTGCACGATTTTCTGCATGGTACATAAATGTTCCTTGGATAAAAGAAAAGTGAATGATAATGTTCACACGCTCTTAATCTCCTAGCAACCTCAAGAAAAGGAAAGTCACGCAACATGCAAAACTGCAGCTCACGAAAAAGTCGAGACAATAGTAGTGCAAAACGTTTCCAGTCAATGGAGTGAAGTAAAAAAAAACAGTTCCAGTAGCAGTCATTTAGTTCATTAATGTGCTGTAGATATTTCCAGGGATCATAGATTCTATGAAGCTGCACCTGAAAAACATCCTGCCTCCCCCAAGCTCCCCTTACAGCCTTTGCTCTAGGCTTAGGTCATATTTCAGGTTTTGTTCTTCTCGGATTCAATTTCTTGGACCGGATTTACACGAGGAAGAAGAATAAAAAAATGATCAAATGTCACTTCCAGTATTATCTGCCCTCTCCTGTCGACTCTTATCAAATGAACCTGTGCATCTCTGAGCAAAAAGCAAACACTTTGATTCCTGGTGCGTTCCAGGTAAAAGTGACCGATAAAAATATGTTTCATGAAATCCTTACAACACTAGTTATTCAAACACATAAAGTTAATGATTACCATTTAATAATCAGTACATCATAAGGCATAATTATGTTATTGTTGGGTTTTTTATTCTATTTCATTCTCTGTACATGTAAATGCCTTTGTTACTCAGTTTTGAAAAGTGTCACACACTCAGCAGCTCTTTCTTGGACGGTGTGTGTGTGTGTGTGTGTGTGTGTGTGTGTGTGTGTGTGCGTGTGTGTGGGTGGATAAAGAACAGCTGAATTCCAAAATGGAGTTTCATGAGCAGTATATTAACATTTAAATAAATGGCTTAAAACACACTATAATGTAGTTTTAAGCAGGTTTATGTGTTTATTAATGTATTTGTCAATTACTATAACTCCTCCTCTGGCCACCCATAACTGGAGGCTGGTGTTTAATCAGATAATGAATGATAATATAGTAAAATACAGTTGTAATAATATAAAATATGTCCTCATAGGACAACTACGTTACAACTACATTATAGTGTGTTGTAAACCAGTTATTTAATGTTAATATACTGCTTATAAATGCTAAATAGAGAGGGGTCACAGCACCCACAATCAATTAACCAGTGATGACAGCATAAATATCTATACAGGCATTTCTGTAGTGTCATCTGTCAACCATGTGCACTGTATATTTCACCTTGCATTACTGCAGTTTTTACATATTTTAAATTGCTGAACAACATCCTGCGCACAAGTGCAACCTGGCAATGTGAAGAGTATGTAGCACTACAAACCTGAGCCACCCTGAAAGTAATATTATTTGCAAAAACTGAAAACTATTAATTTTATGAACAGAAATATGTGTATTCATGCAACGGCTGATAAGAGATAAAAATGAACAATCTCCTGCCAACATCCACGGCAGTAAAAGAAACATGTGATTTGAATTCCTTGAGTGAGCTTGTTTGTTGAAGAAAAGATTGGTAGTTATCGGCATCCTTTCTTATGACACCAGTGCCTGCACATTCAAGAAAACATTCTTCTTCCACAGTGTAAAGTGAGAATATGCATTTAAGTTGGAAAGCTAGTTACAATTGGGTACAAAATGCCATACCAGGACTTAGAGAAAGTGAAGTACTCAGGATATCAACCAGGAAATTAGTTTGTAGAACTGCATGCCGAGCTGGTGATTATACAAGTAACAATCCTAATGCATGTGCCGAGGACAGCAAGCATAATAAAGTGTGTGCCACTCGTGAGAAGGTTTGCTCTGAGGGATGTTTCTGTGATGAGGGTGTGTGTAAGTGTAATAAAGTGTGTAATAAAACAACAAATTCATAATGTTTACCTGAGTATATTGGACAGACACACGTTCAGTTGAATAGAGATTAAGTTTCAAGACCATGTGCAGTCAAAATTAGATTTTTGACACAACTTCTGTAATAACTCGATTAACTCGTTGCGTAAACATGGTCTTGCAGTAATGTGATTTTGTCTAATTCATTTATATCAATGAGGGTAGGCTAAATGACAGAAACAAAAAAAAACTCCAATGTCTTTAGAGCATGAAGGGTGCTGACCCAAAATTCACACAATAGTCACCGATGGGGTTTTTTTGATGACTGTTTTGATGATCTGTATTGTTTATCACCGACAGGTTCCTGGCTACTGATTAATAGGGGTCACACCCACTGAGGAAGGCCTAGGGCTGAAACACTTCCGTCTCCTGCTGCTGTGCAACATTAAAAGTGTTACATATTATAAAATATGTTACTTATTTGCGAGTGCTGACGACTTTATTGACTGTTAAAAGATAAGAATTGCCTCTTTGTATAATGCAATACAGTTCAACAGCACCACAAACTACATCCTCCAAGATGATGTTGAATCATCACCTCTCTAAAACAGCTTCAACAAAAACTGAACATTATAACCGTCATGAGGTAGAATCTATTGCAGGACTGTTGTACTAGACTGTATTAGGTGTGCCTATAGTAACTGAGTGTATGTGTGGTAAGCTATGTGTATGTGTATTTGTTTGAACACATCAGGGACAAAAAGGGGATACAGCACAATACAGTATAACAACAGCTGCCTGAAATTTGAAGAAGATAGGCGGCCTTCCAAAGAAGGCACTAGAGATGCACAAAAGACAGTGAGTAACCAAATATTATTGTGATTTGTTAGAAGCTGATATGTGCAGTCCATAATTCAGTATGTAATGAGTTGTCTAGAGAGACATTAAAAAGGGTATCACAATTTCAACATTGTGCCAGCGCACAGACTATCTCGATCCCTTGAAAATTCCCTCACTGCCCTGTAAAAAGCAGAGAGCATCTTTGCTCACAAGTGCTGTGTTTTAATTGGGGGGCTGCATCCTTCAAATTCTGCATTTCAACACAGAGAGTGTTTGCAAAAGGCTCCTCAAATCGAGCCTTATTTTGCCCAGATTTGTAATTTTCCTGAATAGGCATAAAATGCACCATTTGCTCTTGAAAGAACCTGGATATCTAATTCATCTACAGAGCCCCTAAATCCAGAAAGATTTACTACTTTGTTGGTAATTTGGGGGCAAATATACTTGACTTTACACTGACAACGCACTCACAAACATACCATTGATTTTGTAAGTATTGTAATAGACTATCTTATTTGGGGCACGAGAAGCAGGCTTACCCTGGCCTTCAGATCCTGCAAAAAACGCACTTTATTCAGTTGATGTGAACTTTGGGTCCTGCCCATGAACTGGGATGCAGTACACATTCATACATGCAGAAAAACGGTCCCTGTCAGTGTTTTACTATTATATTATTGGATTAATATTACTGCTGCATTAATGTGTGTGTAGCATTTTACTGCTGTAGATGTAGTAGTTTAATGTACAGCAATGCATCATATTCTGTGAAGCACACAACAGTTTCACACAGTGAGGTTTACATAGGATCGGTACTTAATATCAGCCAGTACCCTGTATTTAATTACTGGAATCAGTATGAGGAGGGAAAAAAAAGTGGTATTGGTGCATCTGTAGTATTTAACAAATTGCAACTTGTAAATACTGTTAAGATCAACATGCAAATAGTATTTATGTCTGGGAATCTTTTCTTTTCTTGAGCTCTGTTATACAGTATGTGACTTGCCATTAAATAATACCAAAGTCTCTGAAAAGAAAACATTATATAAGTAGATTTAATGCCAATTTTGGTAAAAGCACATTTGTTTTAATTAATGATGTTGTTTGCTGAAATCTTACAAAAACAAATCAACATGATCATGCGACAACCAGACACAGCTGCTTGATGCTTTCTATGTACACGTAATCTTGTTCTTGTCACCTGTTGATCTCTTGATTCCTTCACTTGGGGCACCAACCCAAAGGAGGCACTGATTTTCCAGATGAGTACCATGCCTCAGACACAAACTAACCCACTGTACACTAGAGGTCACAGTTCAGTTTGTCAGCAAAAAGGAGAAATTAAATCATGAGGTCACCAGAACGATACTCTCCACTCCTCAGGTGAGCCTAGAGATTCTGTTAATGTTTTAAGGTGTCAAGCAAATGCTCACAACATTTAGCATACAGCAATTAAACACGTACAATGCAGAATTTCAATAGTGAAAAGGTGAATATACAGTATGAAATGTTGCCCACCACATACAGCAATGGTTCCCTGTTATGCAGATTGCAGTCTTGGCCAATAAAGATGCAAATGTTTCATCAATAATATTTTGTCAATATCGAGTTTGGAGAGAAAATGACTGGACAGGTCGCACCAAAGGGAATTAGGCCATTGCTTTGGCAGCATAAGTTAGTTCGTGGCTTAATTACAATAGTGATATCATAAAATGTTGATAAATTATCTGTTGGGACATGTATCTGGACACTTTATAGCATTGCAACAACTTATGTACTAAAGCCTTTGGAAGAGTGTTATATTTCGTTTTTTGTTCCAAACGCAATTTGATAACCTCATTATTCTCAAGACAATGTGGCATGGTTAGTGTTTATGAGGAAGCAAAATCCATTTAATACTGACCTATTTGATACTGATCAGAAAACAAGTTTATGGGACTGTGCCAGCTTTTCCTGTATAAAGCCTCGCTCTGGCCCTGCAGTCTCAAATTATGAGGAAAAAGGTTAGCATCACCAGGTAAATATTTAATTTTGTGGGTCTTTATTTTTCATGCATATGCATCTTTGCAAATGTATATTTCTAAGTCCAAGTACTAACGTGTAATTTAGTATTTTATTATGGTTGATAGTAAAATTAAATCCATTATGTTTGGTAAGCAGATCTGATTAGCCTGGGAAAATGGCAGGTCAAATCATGTTGTCTGTGCTGCTTTTGGGGATGATAAGTAAGTACTTTTAATCAAATGTAATTGAATTTTATTGCATATATGTATGTTATCTAATTGATTAAGCTTTACTTAAATTGTTAGTACATTTTCGGAGATTTATCTAGTTATATCCATTTATTTACATTTTTGCTTCATTTCTGTTAAATTTACAGGCATGGTGACTCCCCAGAGTACTCCCCAGAGTACTCCCCAGAGTACTCCCCAGAGTACTCCCCAGAGTTCAGGTAAATTAAAGTCTAGATGAATCTTGATTTTTCTTTGGTTCACAGTCTTAGCATGCTAGTCACACAATCATGCTAAATTCATTAGGTTATAGTGACTATCAATATTACTATAATGATGCTACTGCTGTATGATTATTACTGTGACTGTTAGCTGACATGAAATAGAAGTTTATTGATTCATTATGATAATTTATGCATAACATACACTTATTTATTTGTATCTTTTGGGCATGATGGTTCAAGATGATGATGTCTGATACACCTTTATATCACCATTAGGTCAGCTGTATAAGGATGTGTAATGACTGGATATTGAATGATTGCAGTAAAAATTCTAAATCTGTTCTATCTATAGGATACATTTGTGTCTCAGTGAAGCATTTTAAAGCTATGCAAAACTGTCAGTAGGGTTTATGTGTATAAAGTTTAAGTTATGTGTTTCTGGTTTTGCTATATGAAAGAATAGTGTGTATACTAAGATTAAGAAACAATCCAAGACATGCTCTGCACACTGCAAAAATGAGCTGAAGCAAATAGCTTAATAAAATGCACAAAACAAACAGCAAACTTTGAGTTTATGTTTTGCTGAGTAGTCTGGAACAAAGAGCATTTTTTTGCATAGAGGCCTAAATATGAGTGTAAGTGAATGATTACGATGATCCTAAAAAGCGTATTAAACACTGGAATATTTGCAAATGTCAATGTTCTTTTTTAGTGACTGTGTATTTGTTCATCCTAGGACCCCTCTACCCAATATCTGGAACTACAATTTCTCGAACAGATGATGGAAGTTCTCCTTTAATAACCTTGCAACGATCCTTTGTCTATTTTGGGCAGCCATATAATCAGATTTATGTATGTAAATATATTGTTGTCCAAAGTTGAATGTTTGTAGACTGAGAAAACCCACTGGTTACATAATAACTTCCAACTTGTTGTGAAATTGCATAACAGAGACACAATGTTGAATTTTAATTCACACAAAAAAGAGTATTGATTGTACTAAGACATAGTCAATATTATGTTAGATCTCACATCTCACTCAAGACAAAATATGCCAATATTTGATAAGATGCAAATGTCAAAGACTATAGTCAGCGTCTAGTGATTCCTTGATAATAAGAATTGGTTTACCCAAATATTTGTTTTCAGGTCAACCAGAATGGAATCTTGACATTTAACAGGCCATGGGGAAGTTTCATACCTCAAAGTTTTCCAATGTATGGATCCAGAGACGTCATTGCTCCATTCTGGACAGATCTGGACAACAGAGAAAGTGGTCAGGTCTACTACAACCAATACACCAATGGCAGTGTCCTCCAACAAGCTACACGAGACATTAATGCATACTTCCCAAGACTGAACTTTAATGCCAGCTGGGTCTTTGTTGCAACATGGTATGAGGTGGCCTACTTTCCATATTCAGGAACAGTAAGTCAACTTGTTCTTAATGGTGAGACACAGAAAAAATACACACATCTCATGTTATGAAGTACTATAAATTTTTTTTTTCCCCAGAAAACAACGGTCCAAGCAGTCTTGATCTCTGGTGGCACATACTCATTTGTGCTGATGAATTATGGGATAATAGCCTCCACAACTCGCAGTGTACAGGTCAGAACCACCAAAGTAATCAATTAAGAAAGAATGTTTTACAGATTCTGTAAGTAAAATTGAATACAACAATTGAAGTATATTCCATATATGATACATATTTTTAATTTACAAAACGGTCAAAAACTAATTTAATATAAAAATGTTTAATCTATATGACATGTGCTGTATATTCCAGGCTGGCTATGACACAATCAACTCCACTAACCATTTCACCATCCCTGGATCATTCTCTAACAATGCAACAGGCATTAACTCAACTTTCCGCCTGAGCAGCAATGTCAATGTACCCGGTCGCTGGGCCTTCCAGACAGACCATGGATCAAAAGGCTGCAATTTCAGTGGTAAGACCAGATACAGAGGGTCAGCACATTGTAATTTATGCACCTTACTTTACAGTAATGTGCATCCATGTTGACCACTCTTGAAACAAACAAGACTGACAAAAAATCTGCACGTTGAACAAATTAATGAAAAATAGTGTTGGATTATAGTTGTAAAGAAGTAAATATGCAATTTGTTGTCCATTGTTGCACAAAATGTAGGGTTGCTTGCATCAGCAAGGATATAAGTTTTTTTAATGTTATATATGGTATTATTTGTGAGTTGGTTTATATTTAAGTTCTGGTTGACAATTTATTTTCGTTCTTTTCAAGGTAAACCCGTGCAGCTGGGTGACTCATTCTGGAGCGACAGTACCTGTGCACAGAAGTGCACCTGCACCTCATCAGGCCTGCAGTGTAACAGCCAACACTGCTCCTTTTCCCAAATCTGCCGACCAAGTGCCTTTCTGTTCTCCTGCCAGACGGTGCAGAGACGCACCTGTACCATAAGTGGTGATCCACATTACTATACCTTCGATGGAACTATATTTCACTTCCAGGGCACCTGCACTTACGTTCTCTCTGAGCAATGTGTTCAAGGGCTGCCCTACTATAGAGTAGAGGGCAAGAACGAAAACCGGGGCAGCACTCAAGTTGCCTGGACACGACTGGTCAAAGTGTATGTCTATAATGAAACCATTGAGCTTGTGAAGGGACATCGTGGTGAGGCTAAGGTTAGCAATAAGTAGAAAGTTTCCACTTATAATATTTTTATTTAGTTTATAGTTTTCCAACTATGTTTTTGCTACACTTGACATACTTGCTGTTGTGCTTACAGGTTAATGGAAACTTTGCAGCCACTCCGTTCTACCTCAACAACGGCACTGTCCAAGTTTATGAGTCAGGTTTTTCTGTGATCATCAGTACTGACTTTGGCTTGGAGGTATCGTATGACGCTGACCATTATGTCAGGATCAGTGTGCCCTACACTTACCAGAATGCAACATGTGGCCTGTGTGGAAACTTCAATGGTATTCGTCAGGATGACTTTCGAACCCGCCAAGGCAAGGTTGTGAGCTCTGATGTGGTTTTTGCCAACAGTTGGCAAACATCAGGAGAGGACGAGCCTGGTTGTATGGTGCGGTGTGAAGGTCTGAAATGTTTTTCCTGCTCTGAGGCTCAGACAGCTTTATACAGAGATTCTGCCCATTGTGGCATCCTCCAGAGCAGTTCTGGACCTTTTGCTGCTTGCCATCAACAACTTACCCCACAGACTTTTGTGGAGAACTGTGTGTATGATCTGTGTGTAGGAGGAGGGTACCAGCCCATTCTGTGTCAAGCCCTAAATGTGTATGCAAGTCAGTGTCAACAGAATGGTATACAGCTGGCAAGCTGGAGGAGACAAGGCTTCTGTGGTATGTCTGTCAGTCTTTCAACATTATTTCAAATAATACTTTGGATAAAATGTTCACGATGTGAAGATCAGTTTTGTTTTCTTTTGTCTAGAAATCCCCTGCCAAGCCAACAGCCACTTTGAGTCCCAAGGCACAGGATGCCCAGCTACCTGTGTCAATCCCAATTCTACTTACAACTGCCCTCTTCCTGCCCAGGAGAGCTGCATCTGCAATTCAGGCTACATCCTCAGTGCTGGGGTCTGCGTCCCTCATGCTGAGTGTGGCTGCAGCTTTGAGGGCCGCTACTACCGCTCTGGAGAAACTGTAATACTAAATGAGAACTGTGGGAGACTTTGTAGCTGCAGTTATGGCTCCATGACCTGTCATTCCCATGGCTGTGGTCCACTAGAGTCTTGCAGGGTGGTGGAAGGAGAAAGAGGATGCAGACCTAACAGCTATGCAACATGCTGGATAAGGGGCCTGGGGTCATATGATACATTTGATGGACTGACATACCAGTATCCTGGTGCATGTCAATTGACCCTTGCCAAAGTGATGGGATTGTCTAGTCACCCGCACTTTATGGTGACAACCGAAAAAGTGCCCAGAGGCCAACAGGGTTTTGTCAGTGTGCTAAAGTTTGAGGCAGAAGGAACACAAATCTCCATTGAAATGACAGGCAGCAGCAAAGTTCAGGTAAGTGACAAATATATTTTAAGAGCTGATGAAGACAAATGTGACAAAATGAGTGTTGATACCAGAGAAAGGTTTTACTAAAAATTATGATTATTTCTGTCTAGCATGTTGCAATATTGCTTTGAACAACACATAAAAGAAAACCTTTCTCCAAAATATACTAGATACTAGATTTAAAACTGAAAATCTTGTCACCCAGAAAATCTGACACTAACTGTTTAAATGGCCCTTGTAGGTTGACGGTCAGCAAATCAGACTACCTTTCAGCTCAGCATCCAACAGAATCCAAATCTACCACAGCAGCATTCACAGTATCATCCTTCGCACCTCCTTTGGTGTAACTGTGCAGACAGTCTGGCCTCACTTTGTGCGTGTCACTGCACCTGGTATCTACAACGGCTCATTAGGTGGACTTTGTGGTAATTACAATGGTCACCCAAATGATGACTTCCGCACACCAAATGGCATTCTGGTCAACAGCTCACAGGTCTTTGGGGACAGTTGGCGAGATGGCTCCCTCGCTACACACTGTGTGGAAAGTGTAACACATAATTCTACAACAAATTACAATTCTAGTAAGTACTGTGGCATTCTTGGCTCCCCACATGGACCGTTTGCCCAGTGTTGGGCCATGGTGGACCCACGGCAGCATGTGGATACATGTATGAAGATCAATAGGACCTCTAGTGATTCTGAATCACCACTATGTGAGGTCCTACGAGATTATGCACTAATGTGTCAACAGAAGGGTGTTACCCTAGGACACTGGAGGAATGCAACTGACTGTGGTAAGCACTTTGCCCCTATTGGTGCAGGTGGCTTAAATATAAATAAATTGAATGACTTTGCTGAATCAATTTCTTTGTTTTTCTCTAGCACAAAACTGCCCTGTCAACAGCCATTATGAACTCTGTGGAAGCTCATGTCCTTCCGCCTGCCCCAGCCTCTCTTTCCCTTTCTTCTGTGCCACTGTGTGCCAGGAGGGTTGCCAGTGTGATGATGGTTTTGTCCTTAATGGCAACCAGTGTGTGCTACCAACAGCCTGTGGATGCTATCACCAAGGACGCTATCGGGAAAGTGGCGAACAGTTCTGGGATGGTGAGAAATGTCAGAGCTTGTGTAGCTGTAATGGCACTACTGGGGCAGTCCACTGTATCCCCAACTCTTGTGGTCCCCATGAGTCCTGCCGTGTGGTGGAGGGTGAGTTTGGCTGCCACCCCAACCCTCATGGCACCTGCTCTGCCTCTGGAGATCCTCACTACCTCACCTTTGATGGCAAGGCCTATGACTTCCAGGGAACCTGCCGTTATGTTCTGGCGACACTTTGTAATGACACTGATAAGCTTGACCAATTTTCAGTGGAAGCTAAGAATGAGCCATGGAGCACTTGGCCAGTTTCAGTCACAGCTGAAGTTTTTGTAAATGTGTGGGGCTATCAAGTGCATATGTCGAGGGAGAGCCATGGTGTGGTACAGGTGAGTTACAGAGATTCAGAACTATTGCAAACATTCTTTATTGAATCATTCCTCAGACTCTACATCTATTTGTAATCTACACTGGATAAGACAGATGTCATTTTGAAAAACACCAGATAGTGGCAACACAAATACAAGTCTATGATTGTTCTTCCTATCTTGTTTTTCCAATGTTAAAGGTGAATGGAGTAACAAAAAACTTACCTATTCTGTTGAATGGAAGTCGTGTTTCTGTCTACGCAAGTGGATCTGACACATTTGTCAGTGCTGATTTTGGCCTGAGTGTCAAGTACGATGGACAGTATAAAGTGTCTATCTCTGTACCTTCAAGATACAGGTATCTGCCATGTTTGAATGCTTTAGTTTACATTCTGAAAAATCTATATTATCATGTATATTTGAGACATTTAGCTTAAATCTATCAACATGTTTTCTGACTCTGGATGTATTTAATCATTGTCATCAATACAGTGGAAAAACATGTGGACTTTGTGGAAACTTCAATGGAAATCCAAATGATGAGTTCCACACCCCATCTGGAAAGATAGTCACCACTCCAGATGAGTTTGGGAAAGCTTGGAAGGTGGCAGGGAACTACACCTGCAGTGATGGATGTGGCTCCTCCTGCCCGCAATGCACCAATGAGATACCTGCTAGAGCCCAATGTGAGGTGATTCAGGCAGCCGCAGGCCCCTTCAGATTCTGCCATGAGCAGGTGGACCCAGCGCCATATTTCAAGAGCTGTGTGTTTGATGTGTGTGTGTCGGAAGATCTTCTGTGCAGGGCCATTCAGGCATATGTCAGTGCCTGTCAATCTGCTAATGTTCCAGTCTACTCTTGGAGACAGAACACCACCTGCAGTAAGTCAACCAGTCAATTTCTCATTTAATAAGAAACTCATACCAGCATTCTACTATGTTTTTGTCAACATGTCTGCTGAGAGACTGTCTACTCACAAATGCATGTCACGGACTTAAGTTATTATACCCATCTGATAGCCACCATTTCCCCCCTCACTTTTTAAGGACTCGACTGTCCAGTCAACAGCCATTATGAGCTGTGTGGTACCGACTGTGGCCACAACTGTGCCAGCAGCATTAATGCCAGCTGTGTGCAGGTTTGCTCAGAGGGATGTTTCTGCGACAAGGGTTTTCTCAAGAGTGGGACAACGTGTGTCCCTGTGCAAAGCTGTGGCTGTCAATATGATGGCTTCTACTACAACGTAAGTCACATCCCAGTTAATACTTTCTAAGGTTGCAAGAAGCAACGTTTTATTAAAAACGTGATCTTTAATCTTTTTCATGTTGCAGGCTGGTGAGACCTTCTGGACAAAAGGTTGCTCTCAGAGATGTGAATGCCATGGTCCCAATGACCTGCGCTGTTCTGCGGCATCTTGCACTCCTGCAAAAGAGTGCACCATCAGAAATGGCCAGCTGGGCTGTTTTGAAGATAGGTCTACTTGCACTGTGCAGGGGGACCCACACTACACCACCTTTGATCACATGTACTATGACTTCCAGGGAACCTGCCGTTATGTTTTGGCGACCCTTTGTAATAACACAGATAGGCTCGACCAATTTTCAGTGGAAGCTAAGAATGAGCCGTGGAGCAAATGGCCAGTTTCAGTCACAGCTGAAGTTTTTGTAAATGTGTGGGGCTATCAAGTGCATATGTCGAGGGAGAGCCATGGTGTGGTACAGGTGAGTTACAGAGATTCAGAACTATTGCAAACATTCTTTATTGAATCATTCCTCAGACTCTACATCTATTTGTAATCTACACTGGATAAGACAGATGTCATTTTGAAAAACACCAGATAGTGGCAACACAAATACAAGTCTATGATTGTTCTTCCTATCTTGTTTTTCCAATGTTAAAGGTGAATGGAGTAACAAAAAACTTACCTATTCTGTTGAATGGAAGTCGTGTTTCTGTCTACGCAAGTGGATCTGACACATTTGTCAGTGCTGATTTTGGCCTGAGTGTCAAGTACGATGGACAGTATAAAGTGTCTATCTCTGTACCTTCAAGATACAGGTATCTGCCATGTTTGAATGCTTTAGTTTACATTCTGAAAAATCTATATTATCATGTATATTTGAGACATTTAGCTTAAATCTATCAACATGTTTTCTGACTCTGGATGTATTTAATCATTGTCATCAATACAGTGGAAAAACATGTGGACTTTGTGGAAACTTCAATGGAAATCCAAATGATGAGTTCCACACCCCATCTGGAAAGATAGTCACCACTCCAGATGAGTTTGGGAAAGCTTGGAAGGTGGCAGGGAACTACACCTGCAGTGATGGATGTGGCTCCTCCTGCCCGCAATGCACCAATGAGATACCTGCTAGAGCCCAATGTGAGGTGATTCAGGCAGCCGCAGGCCCCTTCAGATTCTGCCATGAGCAGGTGGACCCAGCGCCATATTTCAAGAGCTGTGTGTTTGATGTGTGTGTGTCGGAAGATCTTCTGTGCAGGGCCATTCAGGCATATGTCAGTGCCTGTCAATCTGCTAATGTTCCAGTCTACTCTTGGAGACAGAACACCACCTGCAGTAAGTCAACCAGTCAATTTCTCATTTAATAAGAAACTCATACCAGCATTCTACTATGTTTTTGTCAACATGTCTGCTGAGAGACTGTCTACTCACAAATGTATGTCACGGACTTAAGTTATTATACCCATCTGATAGCCACCATTTCCCCCCTCACTTTTTAAGGACTCGACTGTCCAGTCAACAGCCATTATGAGCTGTGTGGTACCGACTGTGGCCACAACTGTGCCAGCAGCATTAATGCCAGCTGTGTGCAGGTTTGCTCAGAGGGATGTTTCTGCGACAAGGGTTTTCTCAAGAGTGGGACAACGTGTGTCCCTGTGCAAAGCTGTGGCTGTCAATATGATGGCTTCTACTACAACGTAAGTCACATCCCAGTTAATACTTTCTAAGGTTGCAAGAAGCAACGTTTTATTAAAAACGTGATCTTTAATCTTTTTCATGTTGCAGGCTGGTGAGACCTTCTGGACAAAAGGTTGCTCTCAGAGATGTGAATGCCATGGTCCCAATGACCTGCGCTGTTCTGCGGCATCTTGCACTCCTGCAAAAGAGTGCACCATCAGAAATGGCCAGCTGGGCTGTTTTGAAGATAGGTCTACTTGCACTGTGCAGGGGGACCCACACTACACCACCTTTGATCACATGTACTATGACTTCCAGGGAACCTGCCGTTATGTTTTGGCGACCCTTTGTAATAACACAGATAGGCTCGACCAATTTTCAGTGGAAGCTAAGAATGAGCCGTGGAGCAAATGGCCAGTTTCAGTCACAGCTGAAGTTTTTGTAAATGTGTGGGGCTATCAAGTGCATATGTCGAGGGAGAGCCATGGTGTGGTACAGGTGAGTTACAGAGATTCAGAACTATTGCAAACATTCTTTATTGAATCATTCCTCAGACTCTACATCTATTTGTAATCTACACTGGATAAGACAGATGTCATTTTGAAAAACACCAGATAGTGGCAACACAAATACAAGTCTATGATTGTTCTTCCTATCTTGTTTTTCCAATGTTAAAGGTGAATGGAGTAACAAAAAACTTACCTATTCTGTTGAATGGAAGTCGTGTTTCTGTCTACGCAAGTGGATCTGACACATTTGTCAGTGCTGATTTTGGCCTGAGTGTCAAGTACGATGGACAGTATAAAGTGTCTATCTCTGTACCTTCAAGATACAGGTATCTGCCATGTTTGAATGCTTTAGTTTACATTGTGAAAAATCTATATTATCATGTATATTTGAGACATTTAGCTTAAATCTATCAACATGTTTTCTGACTCTGGATGTATTTAATCATTGTCATCAATACAGTGGAAAAACATGTGGACTTTGTGGAAACTTCAATGGAAATCCAAATGATGAGTTCCACACCCCATCTGGAAAGATAGTCACCACTCCAGATGAGTTTGGGAAAGCTTGGAAGGTGGCAGGGAACTACACCTGCAGTGATGGATGTGGCTCCTCCTGCCCGCAATGCACCAATGAGATACCTGCTAGAGCCCAATGTGAGGTGATTCAGGCAGCCGCAGGCCCCTTCAGATTCTGCCATGAGCAGGTGGACCCAGCGCCATATTTCAAGAGCTGTGTGTTTGATGTGTGTGTGTCGGAAGATCTTCTGTGCAGGGCCATTCAGGCATATGTCAGTGCCTGTCAATCTGCTAATGTTCCAGTCTACTCTTGGAGACAGAACACCACCTGCAGTAAGTCAACCAGTCAATTTCTCATTTAATAAGAAACTCATACCAGCATTCTACTATGTTTTTGTCAACATGTCTGCTGAGAGACTGTCTACTCACAAATGCATGTCACGGACTTAAGTTATTATACCCATCTGATAGCCACCATTTCCCCCCTCACTTTTTAAGGACTCGACTGTCCAGTCAACAGCCATTATGAGCTGTGTGGTACCGACTGTGGCCACAACTGTGCCAGCAGCATTAATGCCAGCTGTGTGCAGGTTTGCTCAGAGGGATGTTTCTGCGACAAGGGTTTTCTCAAGAGTGGGACAACGTGTGTCCCTGTGCAAAGCTGTGGCTGTCAATATGATGGCTTCTACTACAACGTAAGTCACATCCCAGTTAATACTTTCTAAGGTTGCAAGAAGCAACGTTTTATTAAAAACGTGATCTTTAATCTTTTTCATGTTGCAGGCTGGTGAGACCTTCTGGACAAAAGGTTGCTCTCAGAGATGTGAATGCCATGGTCCCAATGACCTGCGCTGTTCTGCGGCATCTTGCACTCCTGCAAAAGAGTGCACCATCAGAAATGGCCAGCTGGGCTGTTTTGAAGATAGGTCTACTTGCACTGTGCAGGGGGACCCACACTACACCACCTTTGATCACATGTACTATGACTTCCAGGGAACCTGCCGTTATGTTTTGGCGACCCTTTGTAATAACACAGATAGGCTCGACCAATTTTCAGTGGAAGCTAAGAATGAGCCGTGGAGCAAATGGCCAGTTTCAGTCACAGCTGAAGTTTTTGTAAATGTGTGGGGCTATCAAGTGCATATGTCGAGGGAGAGCCATGGTGTGGTACAGGTGAGTTACAGAGATTCAGAACTATTGCAAACATTCTTTATTGAATCATTCCTCAGACTCTACATCTATTTGTAATCTACACTGGATAAGACAGATGTCATTTTGAAAAACACCAGATAGTGGCAACACAAATACAAGTCTATGATTGTTCTTCCTATCTTGTTTTTCCAATGTTAAAGGTGAATGGAGTAACAAAAAACTTACCTATTCTGTTGAATGGAAGTCGTGTTTCTGTCTACGCAAGTGGATCTGACACATTTGTCAGTGCTGATTTTGGCCTGAGTGTCAAGTACGATGGACAGTATAAAGTGTCTATCTCTGTACCTTCAAGATACAGGTATCTGCCATGTTTGAATGCTTTAGTTTACATTCTGAAAAATCTATATTATCATGTATATTTGAGACATTTAGCTTAAATCTATCAACATGTTTTCTGACTCTGGATGTATTTAATCATTGTCATCAATACAGTGGAAAAACATGTGGACTTTGTGGAAACTTCAATGGAAATCCAAATGATGAGTTCCACACCCCATCTGGAAAGATAGTCACCACTCCAGATGAGTTTGGGAAAGCTTGGAAGGTGGCAGGGAACTACACCTGCAGTGATGGATGTGGCTCCTCCTGCCCGCAATGCACCAATGAGATACCTGCTAGAGCCCAATGTGAGGTGATTCAGGCAGCCGCAGGCCCCTTCAGATTCTGCCATGAGCAGGTGGACCCAGCGCCATATTTCAAGAGCTGTGTGTTTGATGTGTGTGTGTCGGAAGATCTTCTGTGCAGGGCCATTCAGGCATATGTCAGTGCCTGTCAATCTGCTAATGTTCCAGTCTACTCTTGGAGACAGAACACCACCTGCAGTAAGTCAACCAGTCAATTTCTCATTTAATAAGAAACTCATACCAGCATTCTACTATGTTTTTGTCAACATGTCTGCTGAGAGACTGTCTACTCACAAATGCATGTCACGGACTTAAGTTATTATACCCATCTGATAGCCACCATTTCCCCCCTCACTTTTTAAGGACTCGACTGTCCAGTCAACAGCCATTATGAGCTGTGTGGTACCGACTGTGGCCACAACTGTGCCAGCAGCATTAATGCCAGCTGTGTGCAGGTTTGCTCAGAGGGATGTTTCTGCGACAAGGGTTTTCTCAAGAGTGGGACAACGTGTGTCCCTGTGCAAAGCTGTGGCTGTCAATATGATGGCTTCTACTACAACGTAAGTCACATCCCAGTTAATACTTTCTAAGGTTGCAATAAGCAACGTTTTATTAAAAACGTGATCTTTAATCTTTTTCATGTTGCAGGCTGGTGAGACCTTCTGGACAAAAGGTTGCTACCAAAGATGTGAATGCCATGGTCCCAATGACCTGCGCTGTTCTGCGGCATCTTGCACTCCTACACAAAAGTGCACCATCAGAAATGGCCAGCTGGGCTGTTTTGATGCAATGTCTACTTGCACTGTCTTGGGGGACCCACACTACATCACCTTTGATGGGGCACTGGCTAATTTCCAGGGCACATGCTCTTACATCATTTCTGAGAGTGTGAGGCACGGCCCCAATGAAACCCAGTTTCAGGTAGTAGCTACCAACAATCACCGTGGCAACAACCGTGTGTCATTTGTATCATCAGTGGATATATACCTCTCAAATCAACCAGAGAGTGCATACATCAGGATTGGACCCAACAACAGAGTAAAGGTAAACTCTTAAGATTGTAGTACTTTTAAGATGGATAACTTTCTATATCTGTGTATTGTAAGCATAGCTCACAACAAGTGCCCCTCCATCCCTCCCTTCTCTGTCTTTCTATAATTTCTCATCCCTCCAGGTAAATGGAAATGAGGTGTCTCTTCCCACCACTGCAGGAACCTTAGCTCAGGTGGTAAGGGAGGAAAGCTACATAGTAGTCGATGCCATTGACTTGAAAGTCCATTTTGACGGCCAGAGAACATTACTGGTGAGAATCGGCCAAAACCGTGAAAACAGAGTCACAGGGATGTGTGGAAACTTCAACAGTGACCCTGCAGATGACAAAGTCTTTCCCAATGGAACATCAGCACTAAATGACAATGACTTTGGACAGAGCTGGAAGGCACCCATAAGCCAACCAGGGTAATCACAGCATATACACTGTATTGTTTAATACCAGATGCATGATAATATGTTATTTTAAGATGGGGATCTCAATGACAGGGTGTGGGTTAATTTTATAATTCTAGGTGCTTTAGAAATTCCTCAACCCACAGAGGAGAATATATATTTTTTAGCATGAAAATGGAAACTTGTAAAAATTGAGTTTTGAGGATTTAAAACATTGTGATACAGTTTTGTGAATCAACAGCAATGGGTTTTGAGACAAAATAAATTGCTGTGCTAAAGTAAAAACAAGTCAGTCAAACTGTTAAATGTGTAACCCTGAATGTCTTCTCCAGATGTGGATCCACAAATGAGCCACGTGATTTCTGTCGCTTTATGGAAGAATACTCTGAGCTCTGTAGTGTCATCACCAACACTAGTGGCCCATTCAGAGCCTGTCACCTGCACTCTGACCCCCAGCCGTTTTTTATTTCCTGTGTCTACGATCTCTGCCTCTACACTCCAGCAAATCGCACGCTGTGTTCTGCAGTCTCAGCCTATGAGAAAACCTGCTCTGTTTTGGGATTGAACATCCCTGAGTGGCGCACGGCTTTGCAATGTGGTATGTTTGCACTGGGCTAATGGACAGCCAAGATAATATATGAGAAAAACCCTAATTCCTTCTGAATTACTAGGACTTGCAAACTCTACAAGGTGTAATTTTTTTTTTTTCTGTTACCCGTTCTGTTTCATCACTCCTTGTCTCATTCTTTTCCCAATATTTCTGCAGCTGTGTCAGACCCCTGTGAACAACTGAACTGCACAGAGTATGAGTGGTGTGGAGAGAAAGACGGTGTTTACGGATGCTTCTGTGATGAACACTATTCTCGGCCCAACAACGAGAGCTATGGTGCGAGCTCCTCTTGAAATACTTTTTTTTTTCTCAGACAGTAGTCTATATTGCCTGAGTGCAGGTGCATTATTACTGTAATGTAAATATTTTCATTTGTTAGATTTTGGTTAAAACTAATGAAAAATAATATAATGACTTTTCCATGGCCCAGTCCGGGAATTTGCTATACTAAAATCTATTTTCATCTTTTTTCTTAGACTCGTCCATCACTTGTGTCAGTAGTTCAGGCACAATATCCCTATCGCGCTGCCAGCTGTTTGAAGCTGGCTTCCATCCTAGTGCCCTCCATCTCCGAGATGACTCCTGTAAAGGGACTCTCAAGAACGGACGACTGGTGTTCCATTTCAACAATGACGACCAGCTGTGTGGGACAGTTCTCAGGGTGCAGTCCATGGCCTACAATGTTATCAACACAGACTAAAGATCATTTTAGATGTATATTTTCTCCACAGGATAGATTGCATCTGTAATATACTAATTATACTTTTTTAATCATCTAAATCTTAAAGAGCAATGGGACCCACTTCCACTATGAGAACACCATCCAGGGCAATGAAGGCCTAAACATTCACCTGGTTTTCCGCTGTGAATACCCTCTGACTCAGGCCCTGTCTTTGGATGTAGGCATAAACCCTGTTGAGAGGTAAAAATCTGCACTCCATCAAATAGGTCAGATTTGCAGCAGTCGTTACATTTCAAAACCAGGGGAGAGCGTGTAACTGCAGTATTAACCCCCCATACTGCTTTTAAAGTTTGTGTGCTTTGTTGACAACATTTATACTACTGATATATTTCTCCACACACTGTGTAGAAATATGTTAATAGCTTAAAAAACATTAAGTGTGTGTTTAATTACTTTGATTGAAGATTGATCTACATAGGAATAAGTGTTCTTCATCATGGGTATTTTGGCATTATTGGCCACTACCTGCATCAGAGTACATAATGAAACATTCAGGGGATTTCATCCCTATTCTGTGTGTGAAAACTTCAAAAGGTTCCCTACAAGATTTCTTCTAGCATTTTTTGTACATATTGTATTAATGACCAAAAATCTACTAAATTATTGCTTCTCAAATGTAATCACATTATGTGTTGTTTTTCTGTAGCTTTTTGAGGAAGAGGCTTCCATCTGGCCGGGGTCACTATCATATGAGGATGATCCCCTATCAGGACGCTGGCTTCCGCTTCCCCCTGACCAGAAGCAGAAACATAGAAATGGAAATCGACCAGAGGTTGTATGTGGAGGTGCAGACAGAAGGAGTTGATGAACGGCAGATCTCCACCATTCTGGACTCTTGTTGGGCCACGCCTGTCAACAACGCCAGCTACCCTGTCCACTGGGATCTCATTATTGCTAAGTATAGGAGCTACTGCATTTCCCCCTGTGTTATCATATTGAACAGTGGATGAATTCACTCCAGATTCAATTCTAGCCAGATTCTTACCTCTCTCCACTTGCTTCATCCATCTACTCTTCTATGACTTAACCCTGTTACCCTGGTAACATTGTAACTTCTACCACCATCCCTGTCTTCCAGGTGTCCTAATCCAGCAGATGATTCAGTAGAGCTGATTCAGAATGGCAATTCCACTGTGGCCCGATTCTCCTTCAATGTTTTCACCTTTACGAATTTTCCATCCATCTACCTGCACTGCCAGGTCCACCTGTGTCTTCTGAGCCACAACAACTGCACACCTGTATGTACCATTATCTATCCATCCTCCCACTTAAACTGACTAGTGTGTCAGGGGGAGGGAGCCTATGTTAGAGGCGGGATCCTGGGTCGCCAGTCTATCACAAGACTAACACAGCGAGTACAGGAGTTATACGCATACAGGCAGATGCATTTTAAATCACTTTCAGAATCACATTCACCTGCATTTCTCTGGACTGAAGACACATACTACTGTGTTTGTGTGTTTTTGTGCTGAGATTGGTAAATAATCCTGTACTCCAAAAGCAGAAAGTCTGATTGCTGAGTCACTTTGTGCCTTGTTTTGTGCTGCTGTAAGTCAGTCCAAAAGAATGCTTCAATAAAACCCTGTAATGTTGTTCTTCTGCAGTATTGCAATTCCGGTCACAACAGAGATCCGAGAGACGTAACCTACCATGACACTGTAATGCTCTCACTTGGACCTCTGCTCACCATGGAGGGTAGATACGGGGTATGTAAATTTCTTCTAATCTTTTCATAACATCTGTATTCTTGTAGATGATAGATTATGGCTTATATTTTGTTTTTTCCCTTGCAGACAAAATGATGAAACCTCCTTGATGACCCTGCTTGTCATTTCGCTGACTGCAACAACTCTGGGGAGATGAATGTATACCCCACCATAATATTTGTTATCAGAGGGCAGTAGCTTAATCGTGTCACTTACTTTTTATCCTAAATTATAGAGTCATGTCATAATGTAGAAAAGAACAAGGTTTATGTAGGCCTAATGAATTTCTATATCCCACAGAAACTTGAAAGCTTTGCTCTTGAACTGTATTTTCCTCTGCACAAACATAAAATAGAATGAAATAAGTAAAACAACAATCTATACTGTATTGTTTGTCTGGGCTGTGACCCACCAATGGATCGTGGAAGATTTTAAGCCTTGAATGGCACACAATCTGCCTGCATCCTATGATTCAACAAAACAAGCGGACTAGCTTACGTGCCTAAAATTCTCATCAATCTGTCATCCTATCATTTACTACAGCATTCCTTCACCTATTGTGATGTAGACGGCTGTTTCACATCTCATCTCACTTTCTGTATCGATTGTCATTGTTGAGATTAACCTTTTAAATAAATGATGAAAGTCCTAATTGCAAGACTAAGCCACGATGAGAGAAGTCTTTATCATGATCAAATCTACATTGGGATGTGTGAGTTACAGTAATTACTTATAATTGAGATCACTTGACAACTTTTTAACTTAAATGGTAAATGGACTTCATTTATATAACACTTTTTCAACATTAACGGTTCCCAAAGCGCTTTTATAGATTGGTCTCATTCACACACCGATGGCAACAGAGCTGCCATGCAAGGTGCCGGCCTCCATCGGGAGCAACTTAGAAGGACACTTAGAGCCCCCAACCCTGGGATTAATGGACGACCCGCTCTACCTCCTGAGCCACAGCTGCCCCTGATTTAAACTGTACACTGTAATATTGATGTGCGTATTCTAAAATCAACCAAGTAGATGAACAATTAAACTGTGCAATTAAAATTGTTGGAATCAGAGTCAAGGCCTTGGAACAGAAAGTACCAAGTATTATAAAGAAGTTGTTAGTCAGTAACTTCCAAAACTCTGAGCATTTCCAATGATCTGCTTCTCCCCATGGTATGGTTAGGTTTCATGGTTAAAAAAAATGAGGTTGACTGGAACTGGGAACTAGCGACTAAATACACCACACAACAATTGTTTATGTTCTGCGGATTATCCAGATTAATAGGGACATTGTCTCTGGACAGTAAAATTAATTTTTCAATGTTGGGAGCACCACAAAAGAAATTCCAGTCACCTGCTTTGTACTGGGGTGGAGGCAGAATTCTCAGAGATGGGTATCTCAAAACATGGGTAAATAAAACCAAAACTATCTAGATACAACTAAAGGTAAGTGAGAAAATATGTTCCTTTGCAATCCAAGCAAACACAAACCTTTGAGATATCTTGATAACTAAACGTGAAAGTGAAAACAGAACCTCCTTGGCAGAAGTAATAACTTACAACAAAGAGCACGTGATATATTCTCAGCAGTTAACACTGAAAAGAAAAATATACAGTGTTGCAAAACTCAAGTTAATATTTTATTTTTGTAATTGGGGGATTAGTCCCATTTCTATGGCAGAAGAAGTTAATTCATGCTCTTCAACAATAGTGACCAGTATTGTTTAGTGATATAACGTGTTAATAAATACCCTTTTGGAACAAGCACCTTGACACTTAAATAGCATTCAAACAACTTACTGTAAGTACTAAAGCCTTTGGTGGAATATTACCTCTCCTCTTTGTTTCTGCAGAACACAGTCTGATAATCTTCATTATTCTTAATGCACAATAGAACGTTCGGTTCACTTGTTACGAGGTAGTAATTAGATTTTATGCATCTGAATTCCTGTAACTGGTCAAACAACAAATGGATGGGACTGTGCCAGATTTTACTGTATGAAGCTGTGTTGCAGCTCTGCATTCTCACATAGGTGAAAGATATAAGAACAAAAGAAGCACATATGAACAGGTAATTCATTTGTTTTTAAGTGAGACATGCTTTTCAAACTGCTGTGCTGCATAATGATAATATTCCCTAAAAAAGTGGTGCTTATTTTCAATTGAATTATAGTAATAATATTAGTATTATTAGTAATTTATATTTTATTGGATGCAATAGTCAAACAATCTGCACACTGCACTGACAGTTAAAATAAATCAAGTTTGAGCAATGTTTTATCACGTTTAATGCTTCATCTGACATTGTCAAAACTATTTTTATTGCCATTATTACCTAAGACACATAGGTGATTTTTACAGTCCTGTTTGCTTGCCAGTTAGCGGGATTGAGACCCCAGAACATTGCCTCCAATAACCAGCATAATCAGGACACTGGAATACAAGAGACTAATAATAAGAAGAAGAAGAATTATTATAATGTTTATTTATAGAGCACTTTTCTAAATCCACTTTACAAAGTGCTTTACAAAGGCAACAACTTCACAACAAGAAGATCATAACATTTTCCAATAAATTAATAACAAATAAAATGAAACAAATAAAAACAAATAAAACCAGCAAAAGTGTAGTCAATAAAATCAAGAAAAATTAGGAAAAGCTCTCCGATAAAAGTATGTTTTAAGAAAAGATTTAAAAGAGGTCACTGATTCTGCTGACCTGATTTCATCAGGCAGCTCGTTCCAGAGCTTTGGGGCTCTGACTGCAAATGCTCTGTCACCTCTAGTTTTCAGCCTTGCTTCAGGAACAGATAAAAGACCTCTGCCCGAGGATCTCAGGCTACGTACTGGCTTGTATGCAACTAGGAGGTCAGATATGTAGGATGGAGAGAGGCCATGGAGAGCCTTAAAAGTCAACAGTAAAATCTTAAAATCTATTCTAAAACATACTTGGAGCCAATGCAAGGAGGCTAAAACAGGTGTAATGTGGTCACTTCTTTTGGATCTTGTTAAAAGCCTAGCAGCTGAGTTCTGTACAGTCTGGAGCCGATTAATAGATTTTTGGTTGAGGCAGGTGAAAAGGCTGTTGCAGTAGTCTAGACGTGAGGAGATGAAGGCATGTAAAATGGTCTCTGTGTCATTAAAAGATAGAATTGATCGTATTTTGGCAATATTTCTAAGATGATAATAAGACTGCACAAGTTTTGTTGTTGCTGCTCAAAGCTTAAATTACTGTCAAACCAAACGCCAAGTTTCTTTGCAACAGGCTTGATGTGTTCCATCAGGGAACCAGCTGATGGTTGGATTTGTTTTGCTAAGTTGAGGGGGCCAATTACAACAATCTCTGTTTTGCTGGAGTTAAGCTGCAGAAAATTTTGTGATATCGCATAGGCAGTCATGTATTGAACTCAGCATGCCAGGATCAGTGGCTCTAACGGGCAGGTAGATCTGAATGTCATCGGCATAACTATGGAAGGAAACACCATGTTTCTGGATAATATGTCCCAAGGGAAGCATGTACAGAGAAAATAAAATTGGTCCTAACACTGACCCCTGAGGGTCACCATACTTGACAGGAGCAAAAGATGACATGTGGTTATTAATGGAGACATAGAACCTCCTGTTTAACAGGTATGAAGAGAACCATTTTAAGGCTATTCCAGATATTCCTACCCAGTGCCTCAGCCTGTCTAATAGAATGGTGTGATCGACCGTATCAAAGGCAGCGCTAATGTCCAGAAGAACAAGGACTGAGCACATCCCATTATCATCGGCCATTAAAAGGTCATTAGTCACCCTCAGCAGGGCGGTCTCAGTGCTATGATACTTGCGAAAGCTGGATTGGAATTTTTTGAAAATGTTATTGTTTTCTGCTGTTAAAAGCAACTGCTTGGACACATATTTCTCTAAAATTTTTGATATAAAAAGGTAGTTTTGAGATTGGTCTGTAGTTTTGAGGAAGGGTAGGATCCAACCCAGGCTTTTTTAAAAGAGGTTGTACACATGCGGTTTTAAAATAATCTGGGACACAACCATAAGATAAAGAACTGTTAAAAAGAACTGTTAAAAACTGACAACAGACAACTGACAACAGACAGTTCATTGATAGATTCAATGATTTTGAGAAGAAATTTTGTTGGTATTACATCAACTGGACTGGAGGACATTTTCATATGCGATGTTATTTCTAAAAGCTCAGACAAAGACATGGGAGTAAAGTGATTTAAAGTGTTCTGTAGTGGGTGGTGGATTTCAGAGTATGTGCCGATAGGGGTAACAGAAGCTCTAATAGACTCTACATTATCAATGAAGTAAATTAAAAAATTTCACAATCAGCGTCAATTTCCGCTGGGGAACAGGGAGGGGTCGGATTTACCAGCTGATCAACAGTTTTAAATAATAGTCTGGGATTATGCTGATGGGCAGAGATAAGTTGAGAGAAATATTGTGCTCTTGCATTCTTTACCATGTTATTGTAGTTGAGTAATAGCTCTTTCATAGCATTATAATGTACTTGGAGACCGGATTTCTTCCATCTCCGCTCTGCTTTCCTACGCTCAGACCTACAGTTACGAATGCTTTGGTTTATCCAAGGCTGCTTTTTTTGCAGGTTTTGAGCTGACTTTAAGAGGAGCAATCTTATTCAATATGGATGCGCAGACAAAGTTAAAACAGTCCGTCAATTCGTTGGTGAGATAGTGTTCAGACAGAATTGGGCTATGATAATTTAAAAGTGTACAGAACCTTGAGACACTTTGTTCATTAAAAATGCGAGAGCATGTAGAGTGGGGTTGGACAGTGGTAATGCTATCTGTTTCACAGGTAAAAACTATGCATTTATGGTCAGACACACTCATGTCTTTTAATTCCACGGTGGGAACTCTCAAACCCAGGGTAAAAACCAGGTCCAAGGTATGGCCACAATTATGTGTCCGTCCACAAACGTACTGTTTAAGGTTAAAAGATGTGGTGATGTTTAAAAAAATCTGCAGCATGGATGTTTGAGGAGTCATTAGCATAAATATTAAAATCACCAACAGTTAAAAGATAAGTGATTGTTAGCCGCACTGTAATAATTGCAATCAGTAATGAAATGATGATGAAATGAAATGATCATACCGTGTTGAAAAGAGTGTTGAGAGTTTAACTGTAATAATGATACAATGAACATGAAAAAGAGGAAATGTTGACACCCTGGCTATGTATGAGGAAGTGTTGAAGGCCCCTAGAATTTGCCAGAATGTGTCAATAAGAAGAGAGTGACTAGGCGAAAGGCCAAGTATGAAGTAAACTGGCTGAAAAAGGCATGTGTGTGTATGAAAAATTATTTTAGAAAATTGTGTGTAAAACGGAAGTCGGCCGGACCTCCAACGGGGAAGCAGGAACAGGTGTAGGTTGGTATGTAGTGCTGGGCAGCGGAGACTCTGTGGCGCTGGGCAGTGAAGACTGCAGACGGCGTCGGGAGCCCCGACAACCACCTCTTCCGCGGGTTCCCGGGAATATCGCCAGCTGAGTGCCCTCACAAAGTGAAGGAGACTGGAGGCTAGCTGGCTGGTTACTAGCAGGCCAGAGGATAGTAGACCGTTGGCTAGCAGGCCATGGCTTGGGCGCAGAGGAGGCTGGAGTGACTGGCTCCAAAAGGACAGGACAAGGAGAAGTGCCGAGACACAACCTCCACCTGCTGAAAGCCACCCTGTAGGCAACTTCACGGTCCCGCTTCCAGAGGATTGCAAGGGCCCTCAGGAAGTGTGGGTCCTTGACAAAATCCTTCCAGCAAAAAGGCAGGCTGGGAAGATAACCATCTGGTTGGTTCATTCTGTTACGGTTTGCCATTAGGAAGCAGGGGAAAGGACCCAAACGCAGACAGACGGCAGGCTGAGTGGTGCAAATCAATGATTTATTAAACACAAAAAATGAACTTGCAGAAACTCACGAAACCACATGCAGGGAAACACCAGGAACATGACACAGAATGAACCAACAGAGAACACAGGGAGAGGACCGGTATATATATATAGGGATGAGACAACGAGGGAACCAGAAACAGGTGAAAAACAAGACACAGGTGAACCTAATCAAACTGGTGGGAAATGAACAAAGACAGGAAGTAAAGGGCACACAAGAACACAAGACCAGGGATTACAAAATAAAACAGGAAACAAGACCAAAAAGCACAGAGTCCAAACAAAAATCGTGGACCATGACACATTTTAAATCATTATTTCATTACTGATACAATTTTTACACTGTGGCAACACAATCACTTATCTTTTAACTGTAAGTCTTTTGTATTCAAGTGTCCTGATTTTGCTGGTTACCGGAGGCAATGTTCTGGGATCTCAATCTCACTTGACAGTTTATATAGGCCTAATGAATTTCTATATCCCACAGAAACTTGAAAGCTTTGCTCTTGAACTGTATTTTCCTCTGCACAAACATAAAATAGATCAAATGAAATAAGTAAAACAACAATCTATACTGTATTGTTTGTCTGGGCTGTGACCCATCAATGGATCGTGGAAGATTTTAAGCCTTGAATGGCACACAATCTGCCTGCATCCCATGATTCAACAAAACAAGTGGAGTAGCTTACGTGCCTATAATTCTCATCAATCTGTCATCCTATTACTACAGCATTCCTTCATCTATTGTGATGTAGACGGCTGTTTCACGGCTCATCTCACTTTCTGTATCGATTGTCATTGTTGAGATTAACCTTTTAAATAAATGATGAAAGTCCTAATTGCAAGACTAAGCCACGATGCGAGAAGTCTTTATCATGATCAAATCTTCATTGGGATGTGTGAGTTACAGTAATTACTTATAATTGAGATCACTCAATTATCTTGTGATTAATTTCACCTGTGTCTTGTTACCCACCTGTGCCTGCTTCCCTTGTTGGCTCCTCCTCTATATATACACACCGGTCCTTTTCCTTTGTTCCTTGTTGGTTGTCTCTCCATGTCATGTTCCTGGTGTTTCCCTGCGTATGGTTTCCTGAGTTTCTGTTACATTTTGCCAATTAGGCAGCAGGGGAAAGGACCCAAACGCAGACGAAGGCAGGCTGAGTGCAGCAAGATGATTTAATAAATCAAAAAACTTGCAGAAACTCAGGAAACCATATGCAGGGAAACACCAGGAACATGACATAGAGAGACAACCGACAAGGAACAAAGGAAAAGGACCGGTGTGTGTATATATATATAGAGGAGGAGACAACAAGGGAAGCAGACACAGGTGGGTAATAAGACACAGGTGAAATTAATCACAAGAGCGGGAAACGAGACATGAGACATGACACATACTGTGTTGAAAAAAGTGTTGAGTTTAACTGTAATAGTGATACAATGAACATGAAAAAAAGGAAATGTTGACACCTAGCTATGTATGAGGAAGTGTGGAAGGCCCTTAGAATTTGCCAGAATGTGTTAATAAGAAGAGTGACTGGCAAAAGGGTGTGGCAAACTGGGTTTTATGGGCACGTGTGTGTGTGAAACGTGATTTTAAAAAATCATTCAATAAGTGGGAGAGGGAGTAGACCGGCAGAGAGGATAAAAAGGAGGGTCCGAGGCGTTCGAGCCTCGGAGCGGTGTGGACGGCGTGAGGACATTGTGGGACCACGGATCGGACTCCAGCCTGCACTAGAGGACTGTGAAGGATCGGCAACAACTTTTAAAGAGCGACTACAGACAAGAGGAACCGGACTGTTGCTGACAAAATTGAATACGGGAAGCCTCATCTCTCCCTGCCATCAGGGGAGAGGAGCTTCTTGGGACTTTGGGACTTTGTACTGAGTTGTGGATATTCGTTGAGGACTCTTCTCTTTGGCAGGTTGGAACTAGGAAGATTTGCAACGGCTGGGTAGCCTCCCTTTGCCTACTTAGGAAAGAAATAAGAATCAGAAAGGACAAGAGAGTAAGGATCTTTTTGATTATTTTTATGATTGATTGAATTTTTGATTTGATTAATCTGCTGCTTAGCCCCTGCTTAACTCCTGCAATAAATACTTAAATTGGACTTAAAGTAAATTGTTCCTTCATAATTATTGAACTTCACATGATAGTAAAAAGTTAAGTATATGTTTGTTCAACATCTAGTTCTGAAAGGTTATTCTAGTTTTTGTCCACTTTTTTGTACAACAGACCCTGAGGGCTTGAAATACAAGCCATCAAACCTTTTCCTAGCAACTTGCCAAGAGCCCAGATCTTTTAGGGGAAAGCTGCTGTTAATGGGCGTGGCTGATAGCTACTGCCAGCAAGTAAGGCTACTCAGTTAGGGGTAGTTATCAGAGGAAGCAGGGTAGATGACCGGATGAAGGCAGTGAGGAGCTAGGCGAGTTTCCCTGACACCAGCTTAAATTATCTTTAGAATTTCTATTAGGTATAAGACTTCTATAGAACTAAAGATCGGACCCTTTAAATGGAGAGCTGGTCCAGTAAGTCTTGTAAGGGACTTTACCAGCGATCTATGGGATATAAGTTATATGCCATGTAATAACTGTGGGAGAAAAATCCCAAAGATGGGCCAGATGTCCTCAGGATCTTCCCCACACTATAAGCACTTCAATACTCAAAAATAATTCAACTGAGTCAAAAGAGTTCAAATATGAATAGAGTTTACTGACAAATCAACAAGTACAGCAAACCCGAGTTAGTTCATGGAGCAACCAACAGTCAAGCATACGAGCGCACACAGACCTGAGTCAGTCCATGAAGTAACTGACAATCCAATGCACACGTCTTCTTTTATAGCCACCCCTTTCACCCTCCTTCTGTGGGCTGCTGACCTTGGCCTATTTTCTGTGATGTTTTCAACCTGCTCTGAGCCAGACACTATGGTTTCCTCCCTTTTCTTCCCACTGTCTGATATACTCTAACCTCCCACTGCCAGCTGCTGCACTTAATTAAAAATACAAGACTTCTATGATTATGCCCACATCCAACAACACATGACTACATCATGATTATGACTGAACCTGACTGAACCTGACTGAACCTGACTTTACCTGACCATTATCAATATGGTTGACTTTGATTGACTTAATATATTAATATATAATATATTAATACTGTAATATTGATTATGACTTATTTGACCTCTCTGACCTTACCCTGCAATGATTCAATACTGATTCACCATTATACATCAATATTATACCCCATTTGGTGAATAAAATTTCCCACATAACATATTAATGTAATATCATAGAAAGGTAAGCTGAGCCAAAGAACAAGTGATTTGTTTTTGGTGCACATCTGGATTCAGGTGCAGATCCATGATCTTTTAAAAGGATTTCTTAACATTGCAAGATATGGCTTTTATTAACATTTGTGCCATTTACTCAGAAACTAATGCACTTCCTATTGCTATTAAAACCATATAGCAATTTTACATGACTGTGCATCATTGGCGGGGTTTCTACTTTTTTGTATTTTTTTGTTGTTGATGTTTTTATCTTGAATTTCATTTATTATGTTTGGACAGCAGGTCTGAATATAGGCCTTTGGAGAATGGCAAGTCAAATCATGTTGCCTGTGCTGCTTTTGGGGATGATCAGTAAGTATTGAATTAAATCAAATTTAATTAAATTGGATTTGTTTAATTCAAAATTCAACTATTAAGTTCATGCATTTACATAAATTCACTAACTGACTTTTGTTAGCTGATGTTAGCAGTCTCAGATTTTTGTCCAATTATATTTATGTGTTTGTTTTCATAGGTACGGTGACTCCTCAGACTTCAAGTAAGTTGAAGCTTAGACCTCTTAGTTTTCATTTGTTCATACTCTTAACAGGCCAAATATACAATCATGTCTAAATGAGTAGCTCAAAGCAGTTATTACTTCAGGATTATACCTATAACCACTGGATTACAGCCAAAACTACTGCTGTATGATTGTTTGTTTGTTAGCAGGAATGAGTAGCTTTAAACAGAAGACATGAGCTGCAACTTATGTCAAGTCATTTTTCAATTTCTTTGTCCCTTTTACAGTTTTGAAATATATAAATATATATAACATAGGAATTTCACATGCACTAAGCAGATCTGGAAAATAACCAAGTATAGTGACTATAAACTGACAGCATACAACCTAAAGTATTGTACATGAATTTTGTTATAATAGCACATAATTTACAGCCCATGACAGTGTTTAGTGCCACTTAAAGTAGTGTGACGTTCATATAGTACAGTAGCAAAAGCTCAATGTGTGGAGTTTGCCTATGTTGCCTGTGCTGCTTTTGGGGATGATCAGTAAGTATTGAATTAAATCAAATTTAATCAGGGCCCGAGCACGAAGTCATGCGAGGACCCTATTGTAACTGAAGGAATTATTATTATTCTTTGTCCAAATGAATTGCATTTTTAAGAGGCTGAAACTGCTCGAAAACTCATGAAATTTTGCACGTGTCAGAAGTGGTGAAAATTTGGATATTTTATGGGTCTCGCGCATGGGTGTGGCAAAATGGTGCGATAGCGCCCCCCTACAATTTTTTTTACGAACTAGCCCCTGCGGCACGTTTCACCTAGACATACAAAATTTGGTAGGCATATGTATCATGACTTACAAAAAGCCTCTTGGAGCCCTACCCTAAACCCAACAGGAAGTCTGCCATTTTGAATTTTCTGTGCAATATTTGGCCAATTTTTGTCATTTGATGGCTCTGTACTTTAATGAACTCCTCCTAGAGAATGTATCAGATCGACTTCAAATTTGAGTTGTGCCATCTAAAGACCTTTATGATGAAAAGTTGCATAAAGCTTGAGTTTTCGTTGAACAGCATGTCTGTGGCATGGCGTGGCGTGGAATTTATGTTTCACATTGAAACAGGAAGTGGTTTATATCTGGACTGTACATAGTCCAAGATGCCCCTAACTTACCATGTTTCATGACCCCCCCAGCCTGAAGGCATCTATATGCTAATTTTCAGTCACAGTCATAGCGCCACCTACTGGCAGCAGGAAATGACACGTTCATAGTCTGACATGCTACTCCGAGTTGGTTGAGCAGAACAACCTCAAATTTGGGCAGTAAAGCCTTAACATCTTGATGATGCTTTGCAGTGAAAATTGTGAGTTTCACCAAAGGGCGTGGCCATGGCGGCGCGGTGAATTTTGATATTTCATCATGAACAATGAAACTATTGTAACTTGGCTCCAAATAATTTGATCTTTTCATATTTCTCATGTTTGATGAGATTCCCGTCCTGAACACATGTAGGGGTAAAAATTGAATCAAAGTCATAAAGCCACCTAGTGACAACAGGAAGTTACAGGCCCTATACTTTTAATCACATCTCCTAGCAGATTAACCAGATCCACCTCAAATTTGGTCAGCAAAGGCTTAAGACATTGATGATGCTTCACGGTGAAGATTGTGAGTGTTCATCAAATGGCGTTGCCATGACAACGCATTGTTCGCCATAAACAGGAAGCAGTTTTTTGAGGGGCTAGGGATGCTTGAAAACTCACCAAACTTTGCACATGCGTCATCAGTGGCACATATGTACATCTGATAAGGGTATTGGACATTGGCGTGGCAAATCGGCTCAATAGCGCCTCCTACAAATTTTCAAAATCAAAGCCCCCCCCTTAAAATTTGACGTAGATTTATGAAATTGGGGTGGCATGTGCATCATGTCTAGACTTAAAAAAAACCCCGCCTCTTGGAGCCATACCCTTAAACGCACAGGAAGTCAGTTATTCTCAATTCACTTTCAATTTTTAGTGAAATGTTTGCCATTTCCAGGCCTCGTACTTTCATTAACTCCTCCTAGAGAATTCATCAGATCCTCTTCAAATTTCAGCTGTTTAATCTAAAGACCTTGCCCATGAAACATTGCTATAAGCTTGAGTTTTTGTTGAACTGCGTGCCCGTGACGTGGCGATGAACTTTGATGTCCCACCCTGAAACAGGAAGTTCTTATAACTTGAGTGTACATGATCCAATATGCTCCATATTTCTCATGCTGGATAAGTTTACAGGTCTGAGGACATCTATATGACAATATTCAGTCATTGTCATAGTCATAGTGCCACCTACTGAAAACAGGTAGTAAGTCTTGTGAGACAATCATCATTTGATTTACATGACAGCAGAGGGAGGAGGACAGGA
>SEMN01001383.1:0-50000 GCA_005408345.1 Macquaria australasica
CCTCCTCCCCTCCTTGCTCCCTCCCTCCTCCCCTCCTTGCTCCCTTCCCTCCTCCCCTCCTTGCTCCCTCCCGCCTCGCTGTCCCAGCAGTACAGACCCCCTCTTTCTCTTCTTCCATGATCACCATGGAGTCGGCGCTGAATACGCTGCCACAGTTCCCAGAAAACTCCTATAAAAGTAAGTAATCAATAAAGTTTGATTAGTAAACTGCACAGATGAGCTTTTAAGGTGCCAGTGCTGGTGACTCTTGACCTCTGACCCCTCCATCTTCAGTGACTGAGGAAGACGTGAAGAGGCTGATTGAGTTCAGGGCGTCCAACGAGGCCCTGTTCACGGGGAAGAGGAACTCTGCCAAGATAGCGTGGAGGTAGGACCCGGCGCCGCTCTGCAGCCTTCTGTTGGTGAGCTTTGCTCTCAGCTGACCCCCTGTGTGTTCCTCAGCACCATCCTAAAGGGCCTCGGCCTCGAAGGGAAGCTGACGGCAGACCAGATTGCCAAAAAATGGGACAACCTGCGGACAAAATACAAGGTAGTATGTGATGCAGGTAGTCAAAGCCATCTGGGGTTTGTCGTTGCACAGAGACACAGAAGCTGGTCAGCGTGTAGATCAGCGTGACTGCTGCTGGCACAACTAACACACGACATACTGACCTCATCCAGGAGATGTGCGCTGCTACTGGTGACACGTAGACTCAGTGTCCGGTTTATTAGGCACATGAAGGTGATGATGTTCAGCTTGTTGGAGCTGTTTCAGACAGGTAGGTGGTGTGACATCACGTGCAGGTACTACAGCATCATTGAAAGCAGTAACGCCTGCACGCTGACTCTGAAGCACAAACTGAAAAGAACAGATGAGACTTAGGAAAGCAGAGATTATTAGTGTAAAACTGTTAACTCATATTTAGCCCAAACAAACTAAAATACACAGGAGATACAGACTTTCTGAATTCAGCCAGCTGCTGAAATCTGTTCTTCTGTCGGGTGGATCACAGATACAACTCTGCGTGTTGTCTTTATTTCAAAATAAGAGCGCAATATTAGTCAGTATAACTTGATTCAGGGTTAACTAATCAATCGTGTGACTGTGTTTGATGAACCAAGTTAGCTGGATGAGAATTAACAGGATCAATTAGCCTGATTAGCATGTTGCCTGGATTCGCTCAGCCACATTTGAAGAGTCTTGTTGTCTTTTCCAGGACCTGAAGCAGCCCTACCAGGGCCAGGACAACATCGGGGGGGTCGTAGAGTCGTGGCCCTGGTTCCACATCATGGATGAAGCCATGCAGGGTCGCCTCTACAACAGCAACTTGGTGCTGAGCCCGGAGACCGCCAACAATGCCGGTCACCGTGGCAACAGCCAGCACAACCAGAACCAGGAGAACACCGACATTCTGGAGTTCCTCATCAAAACGGAGATGGAGGACACGGTGGCAGCGGAGACCGCCGAGGATGATGGGATGGTTCAAACAGACGCTCCCCCTGCTGAGGGAGTCCCCATGGGCTGGAGGAGGATGAGCGAGTGCTCCTATAAAAGTAGGCAGATTCACCTGGCCGAGAGTTTAGATGGTTAAATACACAAGATCAAACCAACACCCAAACCAGGTGTTCACATTTAGTGAGAAAGTGTAATTTACTTCCTGCAACATATTGATAACATTGATAATACTGATGAAACGCTTCCCACTGAAAAAGAGGACAAACTGGACAGAACAGCTTCAGTTCATGTGGCTGCGCTCTGTGTAAATGAAGGGCAGGTGGTCCAGCAGCTGTGATCAACTTTAATTTTATCTTTTCACAGCTTTGAAGTGTTGGCATGTGTGAATTCTTATATATTTCTACATTACTGTCAGCACACATGGTATTTTGTTTACACAGAGCCGTCTGTTCAGGGCGGCATGTGCTGCTTTTTCTACAGAACTGAAATAGAGTAGAAACTATGCTCAACCTGGCACAGTATTTTAGCAGCCTTAAAGGTTTTAGCCCACTCCAAAGAGGGGCTGTAAGTAAGACACAGTGGGCTGCAGATAGCAGATATCATGAAATATGAGTTTATATATAGATTTCAGTGGTCACTTCCTCCATCTCCTCCCTTTTCCCGCAAAGTCTTATGGAATTTAGCATCTTTGTGGTTGTTTGTTGGACAGTTAATTCAATTAAAATACTGCATAAAATAATGCCATGGATTTACTCCTGGATTTTACACTTACAGCTTTGTTTTGTTGTCCTTGCTCACAGTGACTGAACCAGAAACAGAAAGAATGATCAAACTTCGAGCTGCGAACGAAGCACTTTTCACGGGCAGGAAACATTCGGCCAAACCGGCCTGGAGGTGAGTGAAGGTTCAGAAGGCTTCTGTTTGGTTTCCTTCTCAAACACTTGAGTTCACTACCTACAGCAGGTCCACAGCAGCTTCCTTCAAACGCGGATGTAAACGACGCACGGTTCAAAACATTTTAAAAACGGCTTTGCAAATGTTTTATGAGGAAGGAAGTGGATTCAGCGTGTTGGTTAGAGAACACGCTACAATGAGTTCTGGTGAAAAACACTGAACGTAAACAGAAACTTTTCAGTCAGGGATTCAACCCGAGTGTCATTTGTTGCAGAGCCATTCTGTACGAGCTGGGTCTTCAGGGGAAGCTGACCACGGATCAGTTAGCAAAGAAGTGGGACAACCTGAAGAGGAGATACAAGGTAGGTCCGACCACGTCAGCTCCAGAGACGACCTATCCATGACTCGTAGTGACGTCTCTGTTATCATGAAAGAACCGCTCGTACGAACAGATTCGTTCTTTAGAGGCCATACGCCTGATTGAACTTGTTGCATTCACCAACTTTCTCGTAATTCTCTGCGGTACAAACGAGTTCAGAAGTGGTGGAGTGCAGATAATCTGCCTGTCTCCACTTTTTTGATTTATTAAAAATTATAACGCCTTAATCTGAATGAACTTAAATATGATAGTCTTCCATAGTTAACTACAGTAAAATATATAGTCTATAAAATAAGATCAATATTCTGTTCACCTTATCGTCATCATGGCTGCCAATATATTTTCTGTAGTGAAACTACATACATACTGTATAATCTACTACTCTCATCTATCTCTGTGACTGTAACATCCCCCTGACCACCTCCCATCTCACTCATGGACTACTTTGCTTTTTAAAGATGTTTTTTAGCATCTAACTTAGTAGATAACTTAAATCATTCCCTCTTTCTGTCCGTCCTCTAATAAAACTACTGGCTCTGCTAAATCTGTTCTGTATTCGTCTGCTGGTTCCCGACACCACGACTTGAAGCTCTGCAGTGTGAAATCCTTCTTTTTACTCTCGGATGACAGTTTTGTCAATCAAACACGACCACAAACCGAGCGGAACAGGTGGATTTATGTGGCAATTTGGGGCAATCAAATACGCTGATGATTAGGGTGGCAGCTCTTTTCATTATTGATTAAACTAAAACAACAGTTGCTGATTTAATTTTCTGTCAGTCGACTAATTGTTGCAGCTCTACTAATGATCAAATGACTCGTGAACACGCGGCATTCATCAAGTTAAAACAAGCGAGTTAAGAGAGTTTGGTGAATCCGACTTGGAACAATTGTACAAACAAACCTCACAGAGAAACGTCAGAGAGGTTTAGATGAGAACAGGTGAGGGTCTTTCCTGAGGCCTGATGTTCGTGGGTTAACTCCCCTCATTACTTCACAGGACGTGACCGAATGTTCCTGCCACCCCTTTTTTATTAAATCCTTTCCAAATGAAAGTAGTCGGGCATGGTGTTAGATGAACTGATGGTGTCCCTGTGAGTTCTGGATAGCAGGAGCTGGTGCTGGTGGTGGTCTTGACAGCAGGATAAGGTCCCTCTGTGGACGATCTGTAGAGTTTTCTGTCTCTACCAGGAGCTGAAGTTTCCTGCTCGAGGCGTGGAGACCAACCCGAGCTCCTGGCCCTGGTTCTACCGAATGAACGACGCCATGGAGGGACGCTTTGCCGGGGCGGCGCCCATCCTCACGCCTATCGTGGAGGACGAAGACGAGGACTGTGAGCCGCTGTCGCCAACGCCCAAGAAACGAGCCCGTCGGAGCCGAGGGGGGATGGCCGAGTTCCTGACGGAGTCAGAGATGGACCTTCTGGTGGACAATGAAGACAAGAACGGATCCTCGGCTCTGGGAGACCTGCACCGCATGGCCGAGTTCACATACAAATGTAAGTGGAATGTAAAGTTGAGTTGCATTGTGGGTCATGTAGGTGTCAGGTTTGGACAAGGGAGACGATACCTCTCTTTTTTTTAAAGTGTCCATCGTGAGTCCGACAGAGTTTCAGGAGTGTGAAGATGAAGCTGTGGAGGATGATGAAGCATCTACACACTGTGTCTGATGTTCAACATATAACTGACTGACATAATGGAGGAAGCATCAGAGAAAAATAATATTGAATATATAATATTAAACATCATTTCAGCCTTTTACCTGCTGTACCACTAGGTGGCAGTGGTGTAAGGAGTATTCAGATTCTGTTCTAGGATTATTTTCATTATTGATTTATCTGATTAATGAATCATTTGGTCCATAGAACATCAGAAGACTGTGAAAAACATCCATCACAGTAACCTGAAGCACAAGGTGATGTCTATAGAGGTCTTGCCTTGTCCGACCAACGGTCCAAAACCCCCAAATCCCACATTAAAGAACCCGGAACCATCAAAGGTTTATTTTTGCTTGATAAATGACTTGTTGAGCTCTGATCTTTATTTAGGTAAAAGTACAAATACCACCGTATAAACGTACTCATTACAAGTAAAAGTCCTGCAATTTAAACATTACTGCAGTAAAAGTACAGAAGTATTAGAGAAATGCTGGGAGGTTTAATCTATAATCACATTTTATAAGATTATTGTATGTTTTTATGTAAAGTCTTCATCTGTAAAGTAACTAGTAACTATATCTGTCAGATAAATGTAGTGGCGTACAAGTACCTCAAAATTGTACTTAAGTACAGAGTAGATGTACCTTGCCCCACTGCTGGTAGTGTTTTTACTGAACCAGTGGGACTGATCTGTTTTTGGCCTCCAACATGACGTCTCTGACGGTGCTGCTGAGATTATTAGAAACCCGGATCGACTGAAGGAGCTTTAAGGTCCAACTGTAGAAGTCTGACCGGCATGTTTTCTCCTGTTCAGCCACACTGGTTCACTTTTTGGAGATTTCTTTTGTTTATCTATTCGGCAAAGTATAAAATCAAGAACTCTAACTGAGTTGTGATTTTTGTTGACCTTTGACCTTCGTTACAGTGACAGAGGAAGACACCAGGCGGCTAATAGAGCTACGAGCTGCTAACGAGTCTCTGTTCACTGGGAGGAGGAACACTGCCAAGCCGGCCTGGAGGTAAAGGAGCACAAAACGTCTTCAGTGATGTTCAATCTATGATCATGAAATCACAAAATCATTGATTAGTTTTGTCTTGTCCACAGGGGAATAGTGAAGGAGATGGGTCTGACAGGGAAGATAACACCTGACCAGGTCGCCAAGAAGTGGGACAACCTGAAGACCAAATTCAAGGTGACCTTCAACCTTCAACATTTTAATCTGCGCAGGAACCGTCAGTCTGATGTTTGGCCTGTTGGCACTGATAAAATCACTCTGCCCAACACAATGATCGGCCTCATTTGGTGTCACAGTACGCATCGTGAACCTGTTCTGAGTCTGTCGGGCTGCCAGGTTCCAGTTTTTACAGGGTCTCCTCCAGTCGCAGCATCTGTGGGGTCCTGACTGTTAAACCAGGTCTCCTTTAGTCCTGAACCAGGAGCAGAGTCCTGCCTGAGGATCTAAGGCTCTGGCTCATTCAGGAGCAGCAAGCCAGTGATATAAGTGGGAGCTGGACCATGAAGTGGTTTAAAGGTGATCAATAAAACCTTAAAATCAACTCTAAAGCTGACTGGAGACCAGTGAGGAGGCTGGAACAGGTTGATGGGATCTGGTCTGGGGTCCTTCTGTGGCTTTAAATCCTGAAAACAATAAATGACAATAATCTGATACAAAAGCTGGAGGTCAGAGAGGAAAGACCAGACCAGAAAGACGCTCCTCAGCTTTTTAAATGACTGTGGAATATTACACCCTGGTTTCTGTCTGCAGGTTTGACATGTGTAGACAGGGAGACTAGATGTGCATGTGCATGGTGATAAACTGAATTCAATTCAATTCAGTTTTATTTATATAGCGCCATATCATAACAAAGTTATCTCAGGGCACTTTTTCGAATAGAGCAGGTCTAGACCGACTCTTTATATTTACAGAGACCCAACAGTTCCCACCATGAGCAAGCACTATGCGACAGTGGCAAGGAAAAACTCCCTTTTAACAGGTAGAAACCTCAAGCAGGTGGGCGGTCATCTGCCCGACCGGTTGGGTTGGAGGGGTTATTAGTATAACAATACTAATAACAAGAGCAGCAATAGCGACAGCTCTTAGAGGTCTATGCCTACACCAAATAGACCTGGATCAGCAGCTCCTGAGACAGGTTGAACTCCTGAGCTGGAACACGAAGTTCATCCTCTGCTGGGCCTTCTTGACCATGGTGTCGATGTTGAACGTCCACATTAGGTCCTCAGAGATTGTGGATCCCAAGTTTCCACAGCAGACAGTGCTGTTCAGTATGGTGATGGGGGGGGGGGTGGCTCCTCCACTGTCCTTTCCACAGTTCTGAGCGTGTTCAGCTCCAGGTTGTCCACCTGACCAGCTGTTCTACTTGCCGTCTGTATGCAGACTCGCCCCCGTCCTGGATAAGACCGATGGCCGCTGTGTCGTCTGCAAACTTAGGAGTTTAACTGTGTGTGTGTGTGTGTGTGTGTGTGTGTGTGTGTGTGTGTGTGTGTGTGTGTGTGTGTGCGCTTGAAGGACCTGAAGTTTCCTCCGCGGGGGATGGAGGGCCAGACCAACCCGGCCGCCTGGCCCTGGTTCCAGCTGATGAGTGACGCTCTGGAGGGACGACTGGTGGGAAAGGCTGCCAGAGTGACGCCGGTCTGGAGCAGTGAGGAGGACGGCGTCTTCGGCTCGTCTCCGCCTCCCGACAGAGACTGTTTACTGGCAGAGAGAAGCAGCGTGTCGGAGCTGGAGAGCATTGTGGGGGGGGACACCGCCGAAGCTGATGGGAACGTTACCTACATCGACGCCAGTGGAGAGGAGTGTTCGACGCCCTCAGACCTTTCCTATAAAAGTAAGACGGGTTCAGTCGCTGCTCTGCATCAGCAGATAGGAAGCTGTTATTTAACGTTTGTGAAATATATGTTTAGTTTGTGTGTATCATTATAGTTATTTTATAGTGCGTTATATTCTATCTTGTGGGTATTTAGATTTTGTCTTTTAATCTTTGTTAATCTGCTTTGGATGCTGTTTTTAACCGTTTTTAATATGGAATATTTGTAATTTATTTACTGTGTTTTGGTAATCAATTAGTCAATCGATGGAAAATTATTCATTAACAGTTTTTAGAATCATTTAATCGTCAGTTATTTTCTAAGCAAAAACACCAAATGTCCACCAGTTGAAGAATATTTCTGCTTTTCTCGGTTTTCCATTTCAGTAAACTGATTGATCTCTCTTGGTTCTGGACAAAACGAGAATCTTCTTTTGATAATTATTTGATGTCTTTATTAGAGAGTAGACGGTAGAGACGTCACCTCTAGGTCACCGGGACGCCACAGAACAAGACATCTGAAGACGTCACGTTGGACTGATTAATCGAGAAAAAGATTTGCAGATTAGTCAGTAATGAAAGTAATTGTTAGATGCAGCTCTAAAATGGTCCTTGAACTTTGGGAAAATAGTGAAGTGCAACACACACCATCTGACAGCGTAACACACACACACATCATGTAGACAGAAGAAGTCAGAAGCAGATCTGTGGAGGGAATGAGATCAAATGGAGCATCGACGCCGCAAGTGTTTGCCTGTAACCTCTGCGTGTCGCTCTTAGTTCATTAGGAACTTTATCATCCACAATGTTGAAAACTGTCTCTGGCTTCACCACACAGCATAAATAAAAAGAAACAGGCTTCCATCCAGCAGCTGTATGTTGTCTCTGAGCGTCTGTACCTGTCTGTCTGTGGCAGTGTCGGACCAGGACACCAGGAGGATGATCAAACTCCGAGCTGCTAACGAGGCGCTGTTCACTGGGAGGAGAAACGCTGCCAAAGCAGCCTGGAAGTAAGAGACTGTCTCTACAACAGCTGCGGTGCCAGATTGTGTCGTGTGTCGTGTGTCAGGGTGTGTCTGTCCTGGTGTTGATGCTGTCTGTCCTGACTCCCACAGGGCCATCCTGAAGGAGCTCGGGCTGCAGGGGAAAGTCTCCACCTACCAGATGGCAAAGAAGTGGGACAATCTGAAGAGGAGATACAAGGTGAACAGTCTGCTTCCACTCAGCTGATCTCAGTTAGACACAAACCATCAATGTGTTAGTCCGTCTCTGACTTCCTGTCTGACTTCCTGTCTGAGGCTCTCAGCATCTTTACAAACACAAATCTATAGTTTGATGTTTCAAACAGCTGCTCACTGTAGTTTTTATCAGACAAACAGGAGGAAATAGTGACTTTGTTGGGGACTATTTTCAGCGGTGGATGAATCCACATTTGGTGCTCTAGTGAGTATTTGGGGCAGCTCCTCTTCTCTGTTTTTATCTCTCCTCCTCGTCCTCCTCTCCTCTCCCTCTCCCTCATCCTTCTCGTCTCCTCTCCTCATCTCCTCCTCCTCCTCCTCTCTTTAGGATCTGAAGTATCCTCCTGTTGGGATGGAGAGTGTAGCAGACGGCACCTCCTCCTGGCCGTGGTTTCACCTGATGAATGAAGCCATGGAGGGCCGCTTGGCGACCAGCGCCCCCCTCCTCACCCCCGTCACTCAGGATGACGAGCAGCACCCCGACCCCGCCCCCAGACACAGGTGCCGCCCAGCTCCTCCCCCTCCCCCCTCCTCCTCCTCGGACTACGGACAGGAAGCGTTCAGCGACGCCGCCGAGCAGAACCAGCGGAGCTCGGAGGCGTGCGACGGACCGCTGGGAGGACTGGAGAGGGAGTGGGAGATGGTGGAGAGGGAGAGGGCGGCACTGGAGCGAGAGAGGGAGATGGTGGAGAGAGACAGGGCAGCTGTGGAGAGAGAGAGGACGGCGGTGCAGGCGGAGAGGCTGTGGCTGGAGAGGGAGAGGGCGGCGGTGGAGCGGGACAGAGGCATGGTGGAGCAGGAGAGAGCGACGCTGGGCCGAGAGAGGGAGGTGCTGGACCAGAGAGCCCTGATGCTGAACTCTGTAGGACACTCCGGACACCTCAACGCCCTCATGTAGACCATCAGGCTCTGGGGATGTAGACCGTCCCTGTAGAGACATCCTGGTCTGTCGTGGAGGTCTGGACCTTCAGTCTGAAGGAACCACACTGACAGACCACAAAGGAGCTGCAGACCTGCTGCACCGCTGTGGTCGAGCCATGTTTGGATGTAGACACTGTGGCTGTAGGTCCTCCACACAGAGCCGGGTCAGACGGAGACCTGACCCTGGTGGGTGACTGGTCCTGGAGATGAACACCACCTCCCCAGGTTGTGTGGACCATTTTAACAGGAGGGCTGCACAATTAGTAGTAAAATAATCTCAATCATGAGTTTTCCTTCCACAGTTCTCTAACGTGTGTTTTGGATTTTTGAGGCCGATACAGATGTTTGGAGTTTAAGAAAACCCAATATGTTAATTGGTAGTAATTATTTTATCATAAACAAACCATCTTAATACAGATTCCTTTGTTTTGTTTTTTTAATAGTTGTGACGAAGATACGATACTGAGGACAAAATCTACCCTGATACTCATCTGTCTGCAGTAAGCTAATGTCGCCCCCACTTCACGCTCCACGAACATTTGCCTCTTGAAATTTGAAACATGGCGGTCTGCGGCCGCACCGACTGCACGCTGCTCTGTGCTGATGATTGGCTCCTTGGTTGATGGTATCTTTATTTTTCCCCGCACACCTCTGCCATAACCCCGCCCCAACGAACAGAGAGCCAGGTGAGTCGTAGTTCTACATCACTGGTTTGTTTACAGCGCAGTGACTGGACGCTTCTTTAAATATGTTGTCAGCGTGATTCTGATGACCTGTCTCTGATTAGTGATGCTAGTTAGCTTGCTGAGGCAAATGATCCCGTTTTGAAGTGAACAGACGCAGACGATGGATCAGCTGCTACGTGGTCTTTTTTCGATTCCAGATAGGCTGTAGATAATAATGGCAGAGCCAGTATGAGCTGATCTCACCTGCTCTAAGAAACCAAACTAACAGTAGGTAGCTCACAACAAAGCTGATTCATGATTTTAACCAGACGTCTGTAATAGGTCGTTGTTCCTCAGCTAGCTGCTAGCTAACAGCATCACCAATCAGAGACAGGTCATCATCATCATCATCATCATCATCATCACTTTATTTCAACCTGATGACTGTTTACGTTCTGAAGGTCCGTGCGAGCGCTGTGTGACACGACTGACTGTCCTGGAGTTGACCAATGAAATCAGTCCTGAGAGTGCGTCGGAGTCTAGGGGGCGTGGTTATAGCAGAGGTGTGTCGGGAAAAGACGCATGGTACCCCCACCCAATCATTTCCTTTCTGCCTTCCTCCAAAACACACAGCAGTCAGTTAGCAACATATTGATAAAGATATTGATAAAGATGGGGAGGAGGTGGAACATAACGACCTGTAAACGTTTCACCTGGCACGTGTGGCCTTTCCTCCTGCGCGCCCCCCAACAGCCAATCAGAGGGTTCGCCTGACAGGTGAAACCCAGGGCAGAAACAACTGCTGCTTTTTGTTTTGTTTGTATTTACTGTTATTTAAGCAGGAAGTCTGCTGACACAAGAGAGACCATGAAGGTCAAAGAGAGCACAGAGCAGTTCACACCGTCACGCTATTTTCCATCCTTCAGAGGACGACGGGACCGACGGGCGTGAAGAGAGACGCTGACTGACACATTCGTCATGAAACATGTTTGAACTCCTGCTATGAAGGCAGCATTTCCATCTAAAGATTAGAAATGACAATAAGACATATCACGTTCACATGTATGACCTCAATGTTGCTGCATTCATCAGGATGAAGAGAGGTAAATGTATGTCGGCTGTAAAACCATACAAATCGAAATGAATTGAATCCTAACAGACTGCTGGTTCAATAAGTGATGAAAGTGTATCAGGATCCCTGTTTCAACACGGACCCTCACTAAAGAAACAAAGGAGACTGTTGACTGAAGACGGACCCACAGAGACGTGGACTGTTTGTATCACTCGACTAAATCTAAGATGACCACGTCTCTGTGACCATCATGCAACTCCATTTCTGTGTCCAGTTTCCACTTTCAGTCTGGTGTCGTGCTGCAGTGGCATTATTGACATGCTGCAGCCAGTTTTACTGAGTGTTCATGGGAAGAAGTATTTGTACATTTTAAAGTACAACATCAAGCTGCAGGCAGTTTACTGACACCAGCGCTCCTCTTCTTTCCAGTTTAAAATCTTTATTTAACTTAATGCATCGAACTGACTCCATCACTCTTCAGTGTGTGAAGTAACATGAGGTTACAAGTTACTCCACATCTCTTCTTAACTTTGAGTCGAAGCTCTGAGCAACAGCTGAACAGACTGCTCCTGCTGCTGTGACAGAATGATATTAATCAGTGATATTCTACAGAATGGATCTCTGGAGACGCTAACATTTCAAATTCTCCTTGTAGACGTAATTGTGCAGCTCTACCTGTGGAGACCCCCTGGAGGTGTTCCCAGTAGACCACCGCTGTATGTAGACTAACCCGGGCTGGAGACCACGTTGGACTGATGATGTGGAGCCGCCTCATTGGAGGAAGTTCAAGTCAAACAAAAGTTGTTTCCTGCACTCTGTGTGTTCACGTGTTTCCCACACACACAATTCATTTGGCGTCTCACCAGAAGACAGTTTCCCCATTTTTGTATTTATTTACTAAATCTTTTTATTTAAAAGTCACGATGGCAGTCAGAGCTGCGGTCTCTCATGCATCATCACACACGTGATGTTTGACGAACCCAGCAGGAGGTTTCACATCACTTCCTGAAGGTTCTTCAAGAATCCTCAAAGAGAAAGATTCTGTCTGCTGCATCATGAACCAGGTTTCCTGATGTTTCCTGATCCAAACACAGACGGATCAGTTTGAACAACATGAAACCAGATCAAAACGCGACATTATCAGATTTATATTGATGTTACGTTGCATCATTTTATATTTATTTTATATTTTCATATAAATCAAGAAGCAGGAAGGGCAGCACTCCACTTTAGCTGTTTATTCTTCTGGGATTCCCATTAAAAGCTCCAGAAAACTTGAATCAAACATCCTTTAGTTTGAAAGGTTTCCTGTTTCATGAGGTCAAGCTCTTCTGTTGGAAACACTGACACCTGAAGATGGACTCTGCATCGTTAACCCTTCACAGACTCAACACTGATGATGAAGACGATGTTCAGCTGGAAGCTTTCAGACTCGGTGGCTGAGCTGTACATTAAATCTTCCTGTGAATGCAATAACGTGTTGTGTCATCAGTCAGACTGAATGTGTGTGAGCGTCACGTGACATGTTTTGTCTTTTGGAAACTGCAGTATTCAGAACACGATGATTGTCTGCAGACTGATCTTTAACCAAAGTTCATCTGTTTCTTTGTAAATCTCTTTTTCACGACACGTTCATGTAGCTTCAATAAACGGAGCAGAACCTCGTCTTCCTGCAGCCCAATAATAAACACCAACAGGGTTAATGTGATGGGCGAGTGACTCCGTGTTCAACTGCATTAATCACTCAGTCAGTCTCTCTGGATCTCATTGATAATATATTTATATTGGGATCAATTATGGCAGAAATATAAGCATTTCTTAGAACATTTTACAGTCTGAACCTTCAGTAAGCAGAGTTGAAGTCTGATTTGAGGGTTGATTAAGATCCCTCCAACATGGTTCTTAAAGAATTGTACATTTACTCAAGTACTTAAGTACAAATTTGAGGTACTTGTACTTGAATCTTTTCTTTTCATGCCACTTTATATTTCTACTGCACCACATCTCAGAGGAAATATTGGACTTTTTACTGCACTACATTTATTTGATAACTACTTTGCACAACAGTAAGTGAACGCATCAGTCAGTTATCATGAAGTCTTCACTGTTTAAACAGACCTCAGAGGTCATGAGTCTGACTCACCTGAACTTTCACACAAAACGCTTTTATACAAAACCCATTATTAACAAATATAATATGAACAAACACGACGTCTCTGGACACAGAGCACTGCAGCAGCCTGTCCAGCCTGCAAACTCATTTTAGTTCATGGGTCACATGCAGCCCAATTTCATCTCAAGTGGGCCGGACCAGTAAAACCACTGCATAATAACCTTTAAATAATACCTCCAGATTCTTCCCTTTCTTTTATGTGAAGAAGTACATTCTGAAAATGTTCACAATTAATTAACAATACATGTACAAAACAGATGATGAACAGCCTGAGATGTCTTAAGAAAAATAAGTGCAATTTCAACAATATGTCTACTGTCATTATGTGCATTACAATTTACAGATCACAGCGGACCTTCAGAGGCACGAAACGTTTTCTTGGAAAACCCGACACTCTGTCCTCTTTTCTCCTCTTTGACAAAGACATTTTCCACCGGCGGCTCCTGCATGAACAGTAGCCTTTGCTCGACAGTGTCGGGCCATGTACAGTGTCTAGAAGCACGTGGGATCTATAACAGCATATCCAGCATAGGGCCTGCTACTCATGGGAGAAGTTAGCCTTCAGGGCTTTCTGCCAGAAAGGCTTGATTCCTGCTGTTCTTATTAGGAATAGCAGTGCATTTTACTGAAAAATTGGAACTAATGACTTCTCTGCTATTTTCACACTTTGCAAAGTCATCCAGTGGGCCGGATTGGACCCTCTGGCAGGCCGGTTCTGGCCCGCGGGCCGTAAGTTTGACACCCCTGAGCTAGAACTAAGTTCAGGTAGTGTGTGTTGCAGTGCACGTAGAGTGCATGTTTTCTGCTCTACGCTGCGTCACATCCCTAAACCCCCAAAGACGGGTTTGTACTCCAGCTCATGTCCCCCCCACCCTAAAACTATAAAAACATACACATTAGTCCTTGTTACAGGGTTCGTACAGCAAGCACTTTCAAGGCACCTAAATCAAAACTTTCCAGACCCTGGAAGCCTTTATCTAAACTGTTCCTATGAAGTCCAGGAGACAAACACACGATGATGTTTAGTTTCCATGAGTGACTGTCGATGATGAAACACCAGATTATGTTGAAAATCAGGCTTTTTTCAAGGAGTTTGTTCCAAACCTTGAAAACATAACGGTTAAAATGAAGCATTTTCCAAACTTTCAAGGCTTTGTAAGAACCCTGGTGTTCACAGTGGAAGCGGTCATGTGCCAGTCAGGATGAGGATACCTGGAGGGGGGGGCGGTGCCACACTTTTAGACACGCCCCCTAATTCACTCTCACGTCATCAGCAGACCAGTTTAGGGACCGCGGCCCCCCGGGAGCAGCTGATTGGCTGTCACCTGTCATCCCGAACAGGTTGCGCCTGCTTCCCGGCAGCTCCGGTAACTGGACTCCTCGCGGGACTCAGTCAGCGGCCGGACGTCACAGACATGCTCACCGTCACCGTAGGTGAGTGGGAAAACACCTTTACTTATTTACGCGTTTTATTTCTAGTCTTTTACCGTCTTTCATCAGTTTTATGCGACAGTAAGAGATGTTGGAGAGAACAGCTGATTCACCTGCGTCTGAACCGGATTTACCTGCGCAGGTGTTTCCAGTTATCAGGAATATAGAGAGGAAGTAGATTTACTCAGATACTGTATCAAGGGCAGGTTGAGGAACTGGTTTACCTTAAATTCGTAATACAGAACTTTGACTTCCTTTAAAATTAGAAAAGTATTTTGATGATCAATTAATAATTAATCAAGCTGAACATTTGCTGCTGCTCTCTGGTTTATATGATAATAAACTGAATATCTTTGGGTTTCAGACTGTTGGTCGACAAAACAGGCTTTATTATTTTATAGATAATCAATAACTGGCAGATTTTGTTTCTTTGTAATTGTTCAGTTTGATCAGAATGAACTCAGATTAAAAAAGTTATAAAAAACAGAAATTCATTAGAAAAAGACAAAGATCAATAATAAGAGTAGGACTAATGCGTCTCTCCTGTGTTCGTGTTGCTACTGGAGTCAAAACAAAATGAATCAACAACTGTTCTGATAAGTGATCAATACAACTGTTTTTCTTCTCAAATGTGATGATTTGCATCTTTTATATGAAAGTGAACAGAATAGTTTTGCTCTGCTGGTCAAACAAACGAGTGAATCTGTTTCTTTAATTTATAGATAAAATGATTGATCTGAAACACAGAGAGACTGAATCTGATCATCACTGTGTTTCTGTTTTAACAGGAAAAACAAGAATGATGAGAGGACACAACTTCAGAGGTAGTGTGTGTGTGTTTTATTACCATGGTTACTTCCTTATTGATTATTGACTCACCTGGTTGTTACTGATCATTTCGTGTGTACCGACGTCTGCAGTATTTATACTTACAGTACTGTAGTACAGTACAAATCTAGTTTGTGTGTTTAGTGTTACCTGGTTTGGGTGAAGTGACGGACATTAGCCCTGCAGTGATAGTTTGATCAGCAGACGCACGTCTCCGTTACTGATTCATCCACTCAGCCTTTATTTATTCAGGGCGGCCAATGAGAGGCGGTCTCTGTGCTGCAGGTGAACACAGGACAAACATCCAGCATTCATGAAAACTCACAGGAACAAAGGCTTTAAACCAGCAACAAAGTCTGACCTCAACAATATGAGAGAAAGTTAACCTTAAAGATGTCCTCCTCACCTGTGCAGGTGAGGCAGGTGAGGCAGGTTCACCTGTTTCAGCTCCTTCAACAACCAGCTGCTTTACACAACAGAGACCAGCATTCAGAGGAGAAACACAAGAGATAAGATCATTAAAACAGAGCAGGAGCAGTTAATGATGGACCTGCTGAAGTTTATGTCTTCTTTAAGGCCTTTCAGCTTCAGCTCTGAGCTCCAGGATCAGAGACTGAAGTGTGGAGGAGACGTGAGGTGAATGGGCTGATTTCCAAGAGGAGCTTTATAAATGTTTACTGAGGAGTTCAGGACTGAGCTGCAGCAGCTTTACAGAAACCTTCAAATCACTGCGTCTGAACAGGGAGTCGTTTCTAACTGAAGGAACAGCAGAAACGTGACACCTTCTGTTTATATTGGTGGTGGTGAATATTATAGACCGTATACACCACAGGATCTGACGTACTGCAGCAGACAGACAGGTCTAACTGTCTGTCTGCTGCTGAGCAGGTCGCAGACAAGAAATGTGCTGCCAAACCAAAACCAGGAGCTAAAAGAGGCTAAAAGGCTCATCAGAGTTGCAGATGGAGATGATTCTCCTCTACAAACACATTGTTAATATTAAGATGACACGTTAATGCAGCAGCTTCATGGACTACAGGCCACCATACATTCACACACAGTAGAAAAACAGGATATTTAGAGAGAAAAGAGTTTTCTTTTTCTCACTTGGATGTAAAACTGAATGTTTCCATGAGTCTGTCTACTTCAAGAATTTTGGGACTCGGGACTAAAGAGTATAACAAACGTTAACTGTGGCGTTTTGGAGTGATTCAAAAACAAAGTTTCCTTGTAAATGAAATATCTTTTTTTTTCTCATTGTTACGATTCTTGTATCCATCAGTCAAGTTGTTTCAACCGTTTTTGGTTCATGACCCTTTAAAACGAAGCAAATACTTCTTAAATAGTTTGATTTGAACAGTTTCAGAGGCCTGAAGAGGTAAAACTGCTCATCACCTGGCCCCTCACATATTCTGGATATCCAGTTTGGGAACTTCACCACCTGCTGTTCCAGTAACGGTCTGAGGCCCGGCCGGTTTGACGGCACAAAACTGGTCCGACAGAAGTCTCTGTGGTGGCACAGAAACCTTCCATACTATTTACTATTTCGTGGGATTTCTAATTTATCATTCTTGTTATTTAATGATTATTTATTTATTTATTATCTTTATTTTATATAGTTTTAAGGGCATGTGCATTTTATTGCATTTGAATGGACATGGTACTTTTTAAGTGTATGTGACAATAAACTTGTCTGTCTGTCTCCTGCAGGGGTTTTGCAGTTCATGATGGTGATGGTGCCTGCGGTCGTCTTCATCACACTCATCCTGCAGAAATACAGCAACGCATTCACAGGTAGAAAGATTTCACACCTGAGCCTTTTATCACCCAGAGTTCTGTCTTCAGTGTGTTCTTTTAAAGCCACCATGTGAGGAGGGTTATTATTTAATATGAATTATTTTGATGTAAGTTTTATTTGTAGTAAAATGAGAGTCAGGGGTTTTGGGGAGTGTTGAAGTCTTTGATTTTACCACTAGAAGTTAGAAGTGGGACTGAGGGGCTTTAAAAGGGGACTTTGCTCAGTGACGTTCTGTAGCTGTAAGTTTGGAGACTGTTGACGCTTCTGCTGAGCTTTAGAGTGTTTTTGCTGCAGCAGTGGTTTCTGTGAAAACAGGTCCCTGCTGGACTCGACTGTAACTGACATGAGTTGTTTTCTTTCCAGTCTGCAGGCGCTAACGTCTCTGTAACTCTTGTTGTTCCAGCTGAATGGCGTCGTGCTTTATCTGAAGCCCCTGCAGCGTCCGGTCAGAGCTCCAAGACGGCTCCTAAACAGGCAGGTTAGTGATCGATTCCACCTGGTCAGAATGAATGAGTGACGTTGGTCTGATGGGGATTAATCAGTGTTCTGCATTTCCTGTCCAGCTGGATCGTGTGTTATAAAGAGAGACTGTCCAGAGGATCATTTCAGCTTCTTCATCCAGAGCGGAGCTGCTAACGTCGTGGCTCCGAAGATCTGCATCCAAAACAATCTGTTGGTGTTTCTTCCTCAGCTTCCTCTTCTTCACTTCCTGTTTGTTTCCTGTTTTTATCTCACCTCACAAATCCAGACTGTGTCTTCTGAGCTCCCAGTTTTGCTTTTAGATTTCAAAAAGAAAAGGGCACAGCGGTTTGTTTTCAGCAGCGCGGCACTACAGACTCCAGACGTTCATGTTCCCCTCAGGATGAACTGTAATAACTCTGGTGATCCTCTGACTTTTCCTCTAGCGCCACCATCAGGTCAACGTGTTAATGTGTCCAACACTTTGGTTTATGACCAAATACCTGCAGAACTACAGACATTCCCATCAGCCTCAGCTGCTCTCTGTGTCTCAGTGGCTCCTCACAGAGCAGCTGCATGGCTGCAGACAGTTACTGAGAAGATCCTCTGGAAGTGAACGTCGCCTCCTTCGGGACTTGACCTACGAGTCCCAAACTTGTTGGACTTGACTCAAGACTTCATAGCCGAGACCTGAGACTTACTGACTTTGTTCCACCTCCTCTGTCCTCTGTCCTCTGCTCTCTGTCTTCTGTCTTCTGTCCTCCTGCACTTGTTGAGTTTGTTGCTGGTTCTTGTCATGTTGATGGCAGCTGACATTGACTGTAGATCAAACTCTTCTCAGGATTCTCGGGACATTACTGAACAACGCTGGATATGGAATAAATGTTGTTATAATAAACGGTGAGTGTTGAGCCAGTAATCCTCTGGATCACTTCTCTCTGTGCTTCGTCAATTGTCCCTCGCAGGTAAATTCACGTGTCTTTCTTTAACAGGTAAAACAGGAGAAGTCACAAAGACGGGTAACTTTGACATGTATAGCGGCGGTACGTTACGTAGAAACTGATATTCTAATTAATATCATTGAACTTTAATGAGATGATTTGAGTGCTTAACAGTGAAGGATTTAAAAGATAGACAGCATGTTTGTGTTGCAGATGTGAAACCTCTCATCGAACTCCTGAAGAGCATCGAGGAAGGCTCGGCTGTGCTGATGGCGTCCTTTGACGAACCTTCATCAAAGTAAATGTCTCGTTTCACATCAACTGTTGAAACGTAACCATGGAGCCGAACTTTGTTTGCTCATTCAGGGTTCAGCAGAGTAATGAAATCAGTGGAGGATATAAACATGTCTTCACTTAACAAAGTTCCTACGAACTACATTTGAATGAATTAATGGCTGAGTTCAGAAAGCTTTGAACAAACAAATGGAGTGTGGGTGTGCACTGTGTTGGGTAAAGAAGAAACCCGAGCAGTCAGACGATCAGACGTGTTGGAAACAAACCAGCAGTCAGTCAGAGGTCAAACTGAACGTGAACACACCTGAAATGTTGTTAATAATCCCTCATTGTACAGCAGGTCTGTGAACTTTACAACCGTTTGAGTGATAATTTTACAGTTCGCCTTTGTTTTCTCTCCAAATACATTTTTCAATAACATGTTGGTTTGTTTCCAACCTGACTGATCGTGGTTCTTCACCCGTCACTCCTTTTTAAAAGGAAAATCTGAAAAATGGTGATAAACTTCTCACTGAAATGTGACTTCCAGCCACCGGGGGCAGTACTGAGCTCAACACAAAATGAGAGCTGATGGTCAAACGAAAATAAGCAGACAAACTATACCAGAAAAGCTGAACAGGTGTAATGGAGCCGTCCCGGATGGTGTTTCAGGTGTGGACGGGAGAAACAAAGGGACCTTTTGTCACTGTTTGTGAATGTGATAAAGTTAAGGATGTCTGGGAGGAGATTAAACAGCTGGAGAGTAGTCTGGGCGTACACCCAAGTTTTTCATACTAGTTTTACACCCTGATAAACATCTCTCACACACACACACGTAGGAGAGATATTGCTGCCTCAGATCCTTTAGTGCTGAAAGTAGACCAACAAACCAAAGTTCATTCGTGGATTACTTTACTTGCATAATTAAAGGCCTTTTATACAATATATGGAGAATGATCTAAGTAATGATTGAGTTGTGTTAAAGGGCCAGTCCACACCGTGTATGTTTTACCTCTTTAACAGGTTAAATGAAGATGCGAAGAAGCTGATTTCTGAACTGGGAAGCTCTGCCATCCAGTCTCTGGGCTTCAGAGATAACTGGGTGTTTGTTGGTGGAAAAGGAGTCGCGAGCAAGAACAACTTTGAGAAGGTAACCTCTACGAGCTCAGATTCACTTTATATTGATTTATCTGAACCTGTTTAACCCCACAGCGACTCTTCACTGGGGTCATCATTAAAATTCATGTTGTGCAACCAAATATTTTCCCAAAGTTTCCAAACATACAAGAGATTAAGGATGAACATTTCAATTTAATGTGATGCTGCAGTGTCTTAGCATTAAGACTGGAAACAGGAGGAAACGGCTTTCTGGTTTTTTGTTGATGTTGTTTGGGTTGAACCAGAATCAGAACAGTCTGTCTGTTTGTTCCAGTACCTTAAGAATGACAACGCAAAGAATAAATACGAAAACTGGCCCGAGCTCATCCAGCTACAAGGATGCATCCCCAAATACCTGGAGTGACCTGCCGCTTCACCTTTTGAAGCAGCTACAGGAGCATGGAGCCGGAGAGACGGGACGCGTGGGACTGAACAGCTGATATTTGTACTTTAAGAAGACGAGACTTTGACCAAAGCTAACATGTGACTGTATGAACCAAAGCCTGGTATGTAAACTGATGTCTGTGTTACTTGCTGGGCTGAATGAGCCAGTTCCTGCATCACTACAAGTATATACAGAGACACTCACCTGTTCTGCTGCTTCTTCCTCAGGTGAGGTGTGATGGGAAACTGAACACTGAATTCTGGGGAATGTTTCCCAGAACACTTTTATTGTTCTTGATGGACAGTTTGCTTCCAACAGGACTGATCTGTATCATCTCATGACTGAGGAGCTCAGGCGGTTACTGTCAACAGAATGTTTTTTGAGTGAAAAGCTCATTATCTCCAGTAGCAATTAATGTGAAATGAAGAGCAATCTCATATTTCTAATGTATAAATATATAAATAACAATAACCTAATAGGAAATTGGCAGAAATGGAAACAAAAAGAAACCCAAATTTGCAGCAGGACAGATGTGCTGCTGCTGGTAGTCGAGGTTCAGAGTGAAGACTGTTTCAGTGTAACATGCTGTCAGATGTTCACATCAAATACAAACGGGCTCAAACTACAGACAGCTTCAGCTAACAGATTATTCCTCATCACATCAACACATCTCAGAAGGTCTGTGACTGACGTGATAAATAACTTTGATCTGTCACTGAAGATTCTCCTTTTAGCAGTTTGATGATAATCCTACATTAACACGAGTAAAGCTTTAAGGAAGTATAACAGATTCTCCCGTCGTATGTTTTACAGGGTCCTGTAGTATAATACGAGTGTAGGAGTGTAAACTCTGCTTTGACTTCAGATTTAACTGTTCACAGGTAAATAACTAAGTACATTTACTTAAGTATTGTACTTAAGTACAAATTTGAGGTACTTGTACTTTACTCGAGCGTTTGTATTTTCACAACTTTATACTCCATCACATCTCAGAGGGAAATATTGTACTTTTTACTTATTTGATAACTTTAGTTACTTTTCAGATTATTGATACAAAATATAATCAGCTAATAAATGATGATGTAATATTATAGATTAATATAAAACTTTATTGATCCTCAGGGGGAAATTCACAAACTACCCAGCAGAATATAAAGTGATTAAAAGTAGCTCCACCTTTACAATAATATCCTATAGATTATTCTGAAACGGGTCATTCTGCTTAATGAGTACTACTGTTTGAATGCAGGACTTTTACTTGTTACAAAATACTTCTACACTGTGGTATTACTACTAGTAGTACTGAGTACTACTAGTAGAAAGCCTTTCTGTGCTGATAGTTTGATGATGTGTTCTCAGACGTGTGGAAGTTTACAGAACGAGTTGTTTCACTTGTCGAACACATGTTCCTGCTTATTAACAAACACTTTCCATTGACCTGTAACTCCGTGTGATTACGACTCATGCACACTGTTCATGCCTGACTTATATTCATCACATCCTTTTCATGGTTCCAGGATATTTACCGACAGGTGAATAAAACACTCTGCTCAGACTCCGTTGTCTTAAATGGGTTTATTACAGTTCTGGTACCAGGAAGCCGACTGATCCAGTCAGAACCAGGTTCCAACACGCATCTGAAGAAACTGAGACACCTCGGGGTCTTCAGCAATTTCAGTAATTTTCTACCTCGTCGACTTTGTGAGCAGCTGAACGGTGAGAGCAGCACAGCAGAGCCTTTTAAAGTGACCCGGTTTGATCAATCCAGTCCTGAAATGTAAATCAGGAACGAGGCGGATCCTGACTCGGACTCCACACCTGAGATTTCTCCCCCTGGTGGATGTTTGCTCAGTCACATTCCAACATTTACACACAACTCTCACATTGAAACGTCCTCATCGAGTCCTTCACACGATGGAGAGTTCAGACACAGTTCACCTGTTGTTCAGGTGTGATGGGTTCATTGACTGCTGATGTGAAGCCGAGTGAAAGGCGACTGCACTCATTAGAACCAGACTTTATATTCGAAGGTTAGTTGGAAGTGAAGCTGTTCAGAGAAAAGCTGCTGGACCAGTTTCATGGAAAATAGTCATGTTAACTGTTCTGTGGTGTACATGTATGATGTCTGTTCAACATCGTACAAACACAAGATGTTTATGGGTGTTTCTGCATCTACAGTCACTTTTGACTCCCCAGTTGAAAAAAATCAACCTCTGTGAATTTTAACTTTAACCATCAGAGTCGGTAATACATATAAACAGGTGCACAAAATTGCATATAGTCGTTAAGATTTTAATCTGGAACATGTTTATTTTTTATGGATTTCATCACTTGTTATCACAAAATGTCCTTACTGCAACATTACAATAACGTTCATTTTATACATTTTCCTTTTTGAATTTCTATAAAATTTTAAGACATTTAAATTCATTTTCATCTAGATTTGTGGATTATTGTAAATACTGATATAAAAATAATTTTAAAAAATAGGGGATTTTATGGTTTTCATCTATGCATGGAAAATTTAGACAGTAACCTTAGATGTCAATTGTCTTCATACACACAAAAAATAAAATATTTTGCTTTTTATGGCAAATATTGCAATTTTAATGTGTAAATCATCTCTAAGTGTTAAAATATTTTTTGCAAATAAAAATCATAATAATTGAAATAAAGCATTGCTGCTGTAATGACATCTTGTGTCGGTAAGGACACAATGTTAATGGTAAATGTTAATAATGTAACTTTAACGATAGGCTACTGTAGAGAACAACAGTAACAGACAAAAACAGAAGGTATTAGATGTGTCAGAGATAGTAGAGGTAGCCCAAGCAGTAAAGACTGCTTCAAAAATATTATGGCCTAAAGCTGGTGTGGCACGAACAAATACTAAAACACTAACATAAACCCATAACACGAAGAGCATCTCATCACATTACATTTGTGTACCAAGTCCAGCTATTTTGTCATTTCAGCCTGAGGAGTAAACTCATTGAGGCTTTTGGTACATGTACAGGTAACTAATTACAACAAGAGCAGAGTTCCTACCACACTGAGGCAGTAAGCATCATGTGTGCATCATGCATCACCGGGTTTGGTTCTGACACAAGTCCAACCTCACTCTCATGTACCAGATCACATCATCCTTCATTGGCCAATAAAATCTATTGACCCCGACCCTGTGCATTGTTCTGACCAAAGCACAGCCCTCTGCATCAACATCCTGAATGATGCCTGGATAAGGCTCATTGTCGTACAGAACGACACACCATTTACCAATCAGCTCCTTGTAAACATCAGAAATTGGTAGTATTGCCTTGGTTTTCTGGAATATCTGAGGATGCTGATGGAGGGCACCCGTGGAAAGCAAAGGTGACGCACTGTGTGCACAGCAACAAACTGATTTGAGGCCTCCAGTATTTTGTGTTTTGCCCTCTGGTTTCTTTTATTTATCTTCCACTGTTGTCTTTTCAGATTTCTCTCTCTTTGTTAGTTGGGAGACACTCTGTATCTGCCCATTCTCCTTTTTTTTGTTGTAACGCTCTTTTTCCTTCCGGAGATATGCTTCCTATCTGTCCGGGTCTTTTCTCATTTCCTCTCTGCATTTCTGTGATCTTATTGTAGATGAATTTGGTTTCATCTCGGGTTGCAAAAATGATATGTTTATGTTTCATTTACAATAGACTTAATATTTCCAATATAATACATAACTCGCCTTGAATTTGTCTTTACCGTGACACCTAAAGCTGCTGCGGTAAAGACGTTGCGGAAATGACATTTTTGCTAATATTACAAATAAATGGCAGCTAGCAAGGTCTGCTACATTAGCTTTGACTCTTAGCACCTAATACACATGAATGCAACAGTAATAAAAATTCATTTTTCAACTGTAGTTCAAAATACACAATTACTGAGCTGTATGGTAAGGACACACAATAAATACTAGAGAAGAAAAGATGATCTTTAACTAGTTTCTCCTGATCTTGAGGGCCACCGAGCGTCGGAAGCCCAACCTGTCATCCACGTGCTCGCTGGCCGACTTCCGTTTCCACAGAAACTAGATTTGTTTGGTTTTGAAAAAGACTTTCACATTTCTTCAGTGGACTCAGAAGTGTGGGACGGGCACATTTAGATGAAAAAATCATATAAATGATCAGTAAACCAAAAAAAGAATTTTAATATGGTGCAAAGTTATATTTATACGAAACAATTTAATTTGAAATAATGTCATATTTTAATTGAATTAGCTAATTTTACGTATCTCAACATTGAGAAGACAGTTGTGGGAGATGAACAAAAGTGATGTTTGGACCCATAAAATGCTTCACAAATTGTATTAAATCACATTATTTAGTTATCATGTTTTATGTCCAGATGTGTGTATTTATCAAGCATCATATGACAAATTTGAACATGAATCCAAAATGTCACTGCTGGGACTTAAAAACGCCCGTAGTTGCAGAAACACGCTCGTATCTATTTTAAAGCAGTAAGGGCATTTTTCTGTTTACAACTTTGTTAATAAGTTATTAATGTGAAGACATTTTCAAAGTCTGTTAAATGTCTGATCGCATTAAATAGCAAGCAAACTGACAAAGTTTAACTGTTATTTTTCTTTGGTCTTAATTTTAGATTTGACTCCATCATGCGCCACAATAACGATACACAGTATATAACCACAACACAAACTGTTAATAAATCATTGTCACGTTTATGTATTTATTTATAATTTGCAGTAATAAAATCAAGATTTTGTGGAGGAAAGGAACCAGGCGAGGCTTGTTTCCGCCCGAACATTTTTCTAAAAGGACCCTAAACCTCGTATCTGATTGGCTACATCAACCGCCAATGAGCATAAAGAGCGTAAGGAGAAGCCCTGATTGGCTGCCTCAGAGCGTCAGGTCTGCCGGAAACAGAAAGAAGCAGCAGCTGATTGGCAGGTGTAAGTCTTAATGGCGGAGCCTTGAGCTCAGTACAGGCGCTGAAATGGCCACGTTAGTTCTGGACAACGGAGCCTATACGGCGAAAATAGGGTACAGTCAGGAGGACGTCAGGTGAGCACAGGTAGCTAACGATGGACTGTCGGTCAAGCGAATATGTTGCAAACAGACCCACCTGTAATTAATTACACGTCAAATAATTCTGGCATTATCTGTAATATACATAAAGTAACGTTCAAAAACGGTCGGTTTTTAATAAACGAACCACGATGCAGAACATCACTTAAGACCAAATATGATGCTGCAGGGCTCAAACTGAGATTCGGCACAAGAGGCTGTTATACTAGTGTTTGTTTAGTTTTACATTAATTAGCTTTTGATTAACAAGCCTGTAAACCCGCTGCTGACAACAACAGTCTCACACTTTAATGAATTCTCTCCTGGTAGTTAGTTACATTTCAGTTGAATCAGTGAATCAGTTTAAACTGGAAGACTGATTATGAAGTCAATGCTTGGAATCACAGATTGACACTGAGCTCTGCTCTGAAGAACTGAATGTGAATCCTTTTGCTTACACCTGCATTTATAACCGCTTGCTGTCTGATAGTAAAGGCAGGCAGCACGTGGCAGCAGAGCAAACCCACCTAATGTGTATTTATTGCCGGTCTTCGGCACCCAGTAGTCGGATCCCAAAGTTTCTCTCCGTCTCCCTCAGCGTCATCCCAAACTGCCAGTTTCGCTCCAAGACGTCCAGATTAAAAACCTTCACAGCAAATCAGCTCGATGAGATCAAAGATCCCTCAGGTCTCTTTTACATCCTCCCCTTCCAGAAGGTGAGAGAGGGTAACCACTGCACTATCAGGTCCCACCTGGCCTGGTTCTTCTTTCTGATTGGCTCTCTCCTGTTGGTTCTCTTCAGGGTTATCTGGTCAACTGGGACGTCCAGAGGAAAGTGTGGGATCACCTGTTTGGAAAGGAGATGTTTAAGGTTCATAGTTTGCTTCATTTTTGTCCACAATCTCTTTTCTTCACCGAGGCCTTTTGGTTTGTTCTTGTGGAAATGTGGGAAAAGTTGACACTAATCTGGTTTCATCACCTCCTCCTCTGCTGACGGCCGCGTGTTTTGGGTCCAGGTGGAGTTTGCGGACACCAGCGTCATCATCACCGAGCCGTACTTTAACTTCACCTCCATTCAGGAGTCGATGAATGAGATCCTGTTTGAGGAGTACCAGTTCCAGTCGGCTCTCAGAATAAACGGTGAGTCAAACTGAGACAACACTTCCTGCTCAGGTTCTACACAGCAAGCGTTGGAAGATTCACTCATATCATCCGTAGCAGTCTGCTGCAACAGTTCACCAATCTGAGTCCAGCGGATTGTCTAGGAGACATCCAGAGTCCTTCTAGTACAAATGAACTGAAGAAGAGCAAAAAGATCTCCGCTCATAGTTCTAGTCCTAAGTGTTTAACCTCTGAATCTGTGTTCTGTGTTCTCCAGCGGGTTCTCTCAGCGCTCATCACTACTTCCACACGAAACCCTCTGAGCTCTGCTGTTTGGTGGTGGACAGTGGATTCTCCTTCACCCACATCGCCCCCTACTGCCGCAGCAAGAAACTGAAGGAGGGCATCCGCAGGTCAGAGCACTGCTACAACCTCTTTAACCTCAATAGCAACAATAACAAAATACTGATGACCTATTGGTTTGTTCTGCCTTCCAGGATCAATGTAGGAGGGAAGCTACTGACCAATCACCTGAAGGAGATAATTTCGTATCGGTGAGTCCACCTCACTCAGCGCTGCTCTGTCCGCTTGTTGTTGTGACTCTTTGGCTCTCAGTTGGTAGAACGCTGGTTCTTTTCATAAAGATCAGATAAAACCAAAGAATCTCTCTCCTCCTTGCAGCCAGTTACACGTCATGGATGAAACTCATGTAATCAACCAAGTGAAAGAAGATGTCTGCTACGTCTCCCAGCAGTTTTACAAGGACGTGGAAATGGCACAGTAAGACACAGACAGCAGATTTTACTAAACAAATTTTGTGTTTTCGTGCACTTTTGTTGTTTGGCAACCACTGAAACAGCTGTTGATCAGCTGTCAGTCAGCCTGTGTTTACTGAGCTGGTACCAAGTTAGATTAAGCTGAAAGTGGCCCGTTGAAGCCCTTTCTCTGTCCCCCCTGCAGCTCACTGACTGATCAGAGTGATTTAGTCCCTGATGTTGTGTGTGCTCTGTTGTCAGGATGAAGGGGGACGAAAACACTGTGATGAGGGATTATGTTCTTCCAGATTTCAGCTCCATCAAAAAAGGCTTCTGCAAGGTGAGAAAACGTTTTTCAGTATTTGTCATCGTAAGTTTCTTATTACAGAGTGACGTATTTGTTCAGCCTTCTGGTCTCATGGTCCTTGTGTCCTCCAGCCCCGAGAGGAGATGGTCTTCAGTGGAAAGTACAAGACAGGAGAGCAGATCTTGAGGTTGGCCAACGAGCGCTTTGCTGTTCCTGAGATGCTCTTCCACCCGTCAGACATCGGCATCCAGGAGATGGGCATCCCAGAGGCCATCGTGCACTCCATCCAGTCCCTGCCAGCAGGTCAGAGTGCATCTTCTGCTTTAGAGATCCAATTTAACAGCTACGTCTTTAAATCCAGCCGTTGCTCCTCATGTGTAAAGTGTGAAATATAGACCGGCAGCCCACTAACTGCAGGAGGTCGAACATGAACTTGGGTTATGATTTTGGGTTGGACGCTTGATTTTCACATGTGATGAGCACAGAAGCAAACTTTATCTGAGTGTATATATGGGTATTTATGTATATGTAGATGCATGTACTTAATTACTTATCTTGAAACGATATACGCTGTGGCCTTCTGTTCTTCTTCGTGTCTTTTTGTCATGTCAGATTCCCTTTTTCTTTTTCATACATTGTTAAAATAATCAGAAATAAAGTTTAAAAATAAATGCACCTGTTGGCGTTGCTTAGTTACAGCTGGTTTATTGACTGTATGTCAACATTTAGTTCACATATTCTCCAGTACGTTTACAGTCAATAACGCACACGTGTGTATGTGTGAGTGTGAGAAGCCGCTAACGGTGTTTTCTGCCATCAGACATGCAGCCACACTTCTACCAGAACATCGTCCTGACTGGAGGAAACATTTTGTTTCCGGGCTTCAGAGAGCGGCTGGAGGCAGAGCTGCGATCACTCGTCCCCGCCCACCTCCCCGTGTCAGTCCTGCTGGCTGCAAAGTAAGTTCAGCTGGATTTATCGTTGTACTCGAAGGGGTTGTCATAACTTCCTGCACACACAGGAAGCTACACTGCAGCTGACGCATGTCTGCTCACAAATATACCGACACGTGGGGCGTCTTAAAGGGGAACTTCAACTGTTTTACACCTCATCGTGTGTTTCCAGGTGTTTTCAGGTCTCTCCAGGTGTTGGGGAGTACAACTGCATATGTGAAAAAAGTAGTATAAAGCCTTTAGTGTCTCCAGAGGGAGCTGTGTAGCCACTACTAGCATAACACACCACAATCTCACACACAACTGTCAGTGGAAGAGTTGCATTGTGGGTAATGTAGGTGCCAGGTTCTGAAGGAGAATGTGAGGAATAAAACAGGATATCTCTGGTTCTGCTGCATTGATTCTGATCCTTTTTTTAACTGTGCATCATGAGTCTGACAGAGTTCCAGGAGTCTCATGATGAATCTGTGGAGGACTCTGTTAATGAAGTTGAAGAAAGACTCGGTTATCTTCTCCTTTTAGTAACGGACATCTCCACTGTAAACCTTCTGCTCACAGCGAAATGAGACCAGGTGAAATAGAAGTTACCAGGATGTAACTCCAGTTGTATGAGTATCCCACCATCTCTCTATATCACAAAGTAAACGGTCACTGTGGGGAATCTAATCCATCTGAACTAAACATCTGCAGCAGGACTCCTGGTAACCTCTTGCATCGAGCATAAATGTGACTTGAGCTTCAGCCTGAAGTCTGTGCTGATTCTTTCCCTCAGCTGCCTTCAGTGGATTACTGCTCAAGTTGTAGTGCATTGTCTGTGGAAAGGATTCAAGAGAATATCTCGGTGTCTTTATATCTTTCTGTATATCTAATGTTGTTGGTTTTTACTGTCTTGTCCTGCAGCCCGATCTGTTATTCATGGGAAGGAGGGAAGCTGCTGGCCCACAGTCCAGACTATGACGAGATCGTGGTGACACGAGAAGACTACGAAGAGAACGGACATTGTATTTGCGAAGAAAAGTTTGATATTTGACTGAACTGAAAAAACAAACCTGAATGTGAGAGGTCAGAGTCATGAAACCTGCCAGCTCACTGTTTCTGTTCACCTACAGTGGGACTGCAAACGGATTCAATCAAGTCAAATGAGAAATGAAATGTTTTTTCTGCAGTAGTTATATTTTATTTCACTGTGTTGTATCTTCATATGTTTTATGTGTGCTGATTGTTTTTCTGACAGCAGACATTGTGGCCTGGAGCGCTTCCTTTATTGTTGTTAGTAAATTCTGAAATGACATTTTGTTAAGACTGCTGGTAAATCGTGAGTATGATTTAAGAAGTGTTAAATAGGAGTTGTCTCGTGCCTTTTAAACTCGTTCAAAGTACTTTCCTTTCACCTCCAGAAATCTACAAGAAACGTTAAGTAATTTGGTCAAATAATCAAAATCTCTTTATTTTTTTATGTTGCCACTTCCTTGTCATTGATATTTATTATTTAATGGGCAACAGAATACTAGACAGGAGCAGGGTTTTTCAATGACACATGTAATGGGTTACATCTTATAGGCACATAGATGGAGTCCATATTTTCCAGTAGTTTACATATTGATCATATCGTTAAGGTAAAGGACCGTTTCTCCATACTGTTTATTTAGTTGACAGTTGCAGTCCAGTCGTCCTTTGTTGGAGGATTTCTTTCTTTCCAACAGTCAGAAGTATTTTACAGACATTTCATCCTGAGCTTCAGATTATCCTGGATTTTACGCAGGTATTTATGGGACAAAAGAGCAATCAACTTCTGTTCCAAATGCTTCATAATCTCTTTAGCAAGCTCTTGCCAATGTGGAAAAGGTCAGCCATGTTTTTTCCTTCACACTGCCTCCAGCATCCACCATTTTCTTTTTTCATTTCAATTTTGGACAGAGGTCTCTCCAGGACTTTGAGTTGGTAGTTTCCAGGACCGATTCTCTCCCATTTCACAATGAAATCTTTTTCTAAAATATGTTTTGGTCAGGAAATGAGGAGAAACATGGAGAACGACTTGGTTCATGGCCAGCTTGTTAAGTCCCCTCTTTTTTATACACCAATGAAGTTTCTTTGTAAAGAGGATCACAGTATTGTTACAGTAACCGTGTAACCTGGTGTCTTGAATCGCAAAGTTCCATCTAATCAGATCTATCGACAATCACTAATGGGTCGAGTATTAATGGATCTGTTACAGGATGAAATAAAAGCAAAAGACAATAAACGTAACATTTTATTGAGGACAATAAAAAAACTGTTAAACATGATTGTTGATTATCTCCTGCTGTAACTGCATGTGAGAGATTTCCGCTAAAAGGCCATATTAGTGTGTTTTGGAGTTTTAAGCCCTTTTTCTTTAAAGAAGAAAAATAACATACTCTACATTACTGCAATTATATTATTATATTTTTTAAGGTGTTTCAACCTTCCCTGAGAAAGGTATGGACGATGGGAGATATGTTATGGCACCTCCTTATCTACACTGAAAACTAAAGGTGACATTTTGCTGTGATGTAATGAAGTTATAACATTGATTTCAAATGCATAAACAACAAGAATGGAAAGTCTTAATTGATTGAAAATTAATTGGCATCTATTTTAATAATGGTTGAAATGATTTCTCCTGTAAAATCATTTCCTGTTGCAGCTTCTCAGATGTGAAGATTTGCTGCTTTTCCTTTGAATTATGTTAATGATGCTAATGTTAATGATGTTAATGTTAATAATGTTAATGATAATAATGTTAATGATGTTGTTAATAATGTTAATGTTAATAATGTTAATGATGTTAATGTTAATAATGTTAATGCTAATAATGTTAATGATGTTAATGTTAATGATGTTGTTAATAATCCATCCATCCATCCATCCATTTTCTTCCGCTTATCCGGGGCCGGGTCGCGGTGGCAGCAGGTTAAGCAGGGTTATCCAGACGTCCCTCTCCTCTGCAACGCTTTCCAGCTCCTCCTGGGGGACCCCAAGGCTTTCCCAGGCTAGATGAGATATATAATCCCTCCAGCGTGTTCTGGGTCTGCCCCGGGGCCTCCTACCAGTTGGACGTGCCCGGAACACCTCCAAAGGGAGGTGTCCAGGAGGCATCCTAGTCAGATGCCTGAACCACCTCAACTGGCTCCTTTCGATGCGAAGGAGCAGTGGCTCTACTCTGAGCCGGATGTCCGAGCTCCTTACGCTATCTCTAAGGGTGAGTCCAGCCACCCTACGGAGGAAACTCATTTCGGCCACTTGTATCCGCGATCTCATTCTTTCGGTCACTACCCAAAGCTCATGACCATAGGTGAGGGTTGGAACGTAGATCGACTGGTAAATCGACAGCTTTGCCTTCCGGCTCAGCTCCCTCTTCACCACCACGGTCCGGTACAATGCCCGCATTACTGCTGATGCTGCACCGATCCGCCTGTCCATCTCACGTTCCATCTTACCATCACTCGTGAACAAGACCCCGAGATACTTGAACTCCCCCGTCTGGGGCAGTAACTCACCTCCAACCCAAAGGGGCAGTCCACCGTTTTCCGGCTGAGAACCATGGCCTCGGACTTGGAGGTGCTGACTCTCATCCCAGCCGCTTCACACTCGGCTGCAAACCGCCCCAGTGCATGCTGAAGGTCACAGCCCGATGAAGCCAACAGAACCACATCGTCCGCAAAGAGCAGAGATGCTATTCTGAGACCACCAAACCGGACACTCTCCTCCCCCCGGCTGCGCCTTGAAATCCTGTCCATGAATATCACAAACAGAATTGGTGACAAGGGGCAGCCCTGGCGGAGTCCAACACCCACTTGGAACGTGTTTGACTTTGTGCCGAGAATGCGGACACAGCACTCACTTCGGTTATATAGGGACCGGATGGCTTGTAGCAGCGACCCCGGTACCCCATACTCCCGCAGTACCCCCCACAGGACCCCCCGGGGGACACGGTCGAAAGCCTTCTCCAAGTCGACAAAACACATGTAGACTGGATGGGCAAACTCCCATGAACCCCCCAGCAGCCCTGCAAGAGTAAAGAGCTGGTCCACTGTGCCACGGCCAGGACGGAATCCGCATTGCTCCTCCTGGATCTGAGGTTCGACAATCGGTCGTAGTCTCCTTTCCAGCACCCTGGAATAAACTTTCCCGGGGAGGCTGAGCAGTGTGATACCACGGTAATTGGAGCACACCCTCCGGTCCCCCTTTTTGAAGACGGGAACCACCACCCCGGTCTGCCACTCCACAGGCACTGTCCCCGACCTCCATGCGACACTGAAGAGGCGTGTCAGCCAAGACAGCCCAACAATGTCCAGAGCCTTCAGCATCTCAGGGCGAATCTCATCCACCCCTGGCGCCTTGCCACCAAGAAGCTCTTTGACTACCTTGGAGACTTCTGCCAGGGATATGGGTGAGTCTTCCCCCGAGTCTTCAAACTCTGCCTCCTCCACTGAGGACATGTTGGTCGGGTTGAGGAGTTCCTCAAAGTGCTCTTTCCACGGCTCGACAACATCCCCAGTCCGGGTCAGCAGCTCTCCTCCCCTGCTGAACACGGCCTGGGCCAAGCCCCGCTTTCCCTTCCTGAGTCGTCTAACGGTTTGCCAGAACTTCCTTGAGGCCAACCGAAAGTCCTTGTTAATAATGTTAATGTTAATAATGTTAATAATGTTAATGTTAATGTTGTTAATAATGTTAATGTTAATGATGTTAATGTTGTTAATAATGTTAATGTTAATGATGTTAATGTTGTTAATAATGTTGAGGTTTGGGCTGTTGGTTGTGAAGGAGTCACTTTGGGCGCTGGCTCATTGTGATCAATCAATCAATCAATGGATTAAAGGAGAAAAGACTCCAGAATGAATCATCAGACAGAACATTTACTGCTTTAATACTTTATTTTCCTTATTATACTCATAGTTTTAGTAACATTCTCACTGCAGTACTTTAACTTGTAACGTGTATTTCTGCGTGGTATTAGTACTTCACTGCAGTACTTTAACTTGTAACGTGTATTTCTGCGTGGTATTAGTACTTCACTGCAGTACTGCTGCCGGGGTCCGCTTTTGGCGGGAATTGAGCGGAAATTCGACGGCGCTAGCTAGGTTAGCTTTAGCTTTACTCGGTTTGGTCTGTGTCGGAACCAGCTGGTTCAGCCTCACACACAGAAGCCAGAATAGATGTTCGTTTGATTTCGAGAATTATCTCAGATTAAATCGCGTCGGTCTGTTCATTCTGTCAAACAGTAGCTACTAGCTAGATCCATTAGCAGCGGACGCTAAGCTAACATTAGCAGTTAGCCGCAGTTAGCTTCAGCCGAATCTGTCCCGACAACATGGCGGCAGCTAGAAGACAGACGAAGACGAAACACGCAGGAGAAAAGTCGGATAAAAAGGTGTTTGATTTTAACGTTACTGAAGAGAATGAAAAGAAAGAGCTGAGCTGTTCCGAGGAGGACGTCAGAGAAGGTAGGTGTTAACTAACGATGACTAACACCTGTCTGGCTAACACGAGGACACGAACTGAGTTTTGGTGACTTGCTGTCTGAAGATGAAGCTCCAGCGGCGGACAGGTTGGCCAAGAAGAGACCCGCGGCTGGCCCCGGAGAGGAGGCGGCCTGTGCCGTGGGGTATTCCACATTTATAACGTTATTACAGCTTCCTTTCCATACATTGAGTATATTGAATGTGTGCTGACACAGTGGATAAATTAGTTAAACTATTCATGAAAGAAACGTTTCTTTTCCCACCCTTTCAGAAACGAGGTACACTCCATGTTGGAGAAATTTGGAGGTAAGTTGAGTTTGTTTTTCTCTTGAGTGTAGCATGAGGGTAGTAAGATACTCATTGATCAGTTATTTACTGATTTGAACCACAGTGTTGGAGATGTTAGACTGTAGTCCTTGTTAAGAAAATATTAACACCAATGCATGTGAGCAGGTCGGCATTAACATGTTTAATTAGAAAACACTAGAGAAAATGTGTTGGGTGGTATTACTTTGGTATCAGCATCAAAACTCAAGTGTGACCATATTCAGCTCCTTTCCTTAGTGTGATAGAAACTTGCTGTTATTTGCTTCCAGCTGATATCAGCAAGGTGATGCAGGCCAAGAAGAAACGTCTGGAGTGTCTGACAAAGAACTACATGAAGGGAAGCCAACACAAACTGGAGCAGCTGTGGAACAACTATCACAGCCAGAGGTTGGACTTTCTCCTTCCTGTGACAAACTCTGACGAAAATATTTACTGTAGGAAAGGAAGTCACTGCAGCAGGTTAAAAGATAAGACGACGACACAACTGACAATTACAATACCAGAATATATTAAGTGGAAAATTATTTGGAACAAGTTACAGCATTATGAACTAAATGAGCATAGGGCCAAATGAGGGATTACCTACATTACCATTCAATTGTTTGAGATAATTTTTATGATAAGTATCTCAAAGCATTGGGATGTCTTTAAGTGGCTAAATGTGTGTGTGTGTGTGTGTGTGCAGGCAGAAGGTGACTCAGCAGTACTCCCAGCAGGTGTCCTCTGCGCTGCAGCAGTGGGAGGCTGAAGCCCAGCGAACTGAGGAGCAGGAGGACAAGCTCAACGTTTGTTCACTTGCTTGCCTGATTGGTTAGAAATACAGAGAGAGAGAGTTAGTGACATTATCAACACTGTTTCTTGTGTCTGTAGAATCTGTTCAGACAGCAGCAGAAAATCCTGCAGCAGGCCAGAGTGGTGCAGAACCAGAAGCTGAAGACCGTCAGAGAGCTGTACGAGCAGTTTGTGAAGGTGTGAGGATGATGAGGGTTTTTATACACGGTGTTACATTCTGCCTCCTGTTATTCTCCCGACACCTGCAGAAAGAAATGCTTCACACCACAAACATGTCTTTTTGAGTTCCAGTAGTCTTTGTTCGCTGGGGCAGCCAGGGTTGACAGTGTAAAGTTAATTCTAAAATAGCAACAAAAAAAAAGTGACATTTAGTTAGTAGATACAGAAAGGAAACGTCTCTAATGGAGTCACATGTCGTGCTGAAGCTCTTGTGTGTGTGTTTCCTCCAGAACATGGAGGACATGGAGAACAGCCACGAGGCTTTCCTGCAGGGGGCGCAACAGGAGCTGAGGAAGGAGATGGCCACCCTGCAGAAGAAGATCCTCATGGACACAGTGAGCACAGATAGGATTGATTTTCTCAAGTCAAGCACAGCAGGTTGACGTACAGTGACGTCCTATGATCCTAGCCAGTCAGTAGCTTTTAAGATAAAATGTGATGTGTGTGAGACAGCTGGACATCGATATCTCTGGGGAAGCTACGTTATTATTGCAGCACAAAGTCATAAAATACGTCAATGACAATTAGAGTCACGGTTGCACTGACATGTTGGTTCAGTGTTGACAGCGACTGGTGTGTGGCCAATAGGACTAAATTAACAAAGGGCTGTTCTCATAATGTAATTTTAAATACATTTGAAATAAGCAATTGTTCTCCATGTAGAAGAATGTTTTAGAAGAAAGCTGTTGTTCCAGGGATGTTTGCATAAAAATATCTGTCAGCTATTCGAAAAATCGGCTGCCCAGAATTTCTATATCAGTACATCCCATAAACACAGTAGAGCAGCATAAATGTAGGAGTGGAATACTACAGAAAATGACTAATTAAGTAGAAGTCCACAGTGAGAATACAAATAAAGGCATGTTTTCATACAGCAGCAGCAAAGTAAAAGATACTGACACTCAGAAATGAAGTAAAAACATAAACTCAATGTGTCGTGTCGAACAGGGATATGATGTCAGAGGTTTGTGATGTCACATCGTCTTGTATTTGTTTCCACAGCAACAGCAGGAGATGGCCACCGTCCGTAAGTCGCTGCAGTCCATGCTGTTCTAGCCTGCTGTTCCCACGGCGACGGAGCTGGTTCCTGCTTTAAGGATACATTCTAGGTTGGTGTTGTTACCGTGGTTACTCTAGTTGTAGTCCTGTAGTGTTGTCATGGTTACATACTGTAGCTTCTGTAAACCGTATTTACAGCGTTCTCTGTTGTGTTGCAGTTGGACTTGTTTAATAAAAAGATGAATTAACTGTTAAACTGCCTCGTGTAGCTGAGGTGTGTTTGAGTTCCTCCTGCAGTGACACAGAGCAGCTTTTATCTTGTTACTGTTTGTACTCCTGTCTGTCCACTAGAGAGAATTAGTTTGGAAAGACTCTCATACAGCCCGTTTTATTAGAAACAAATGGATCTCTATTACAAATGCTTTGAGTGATTGAGTTGGTGGACAACTTGAGACGAAGAGCTGATGATCAAAATGTCCCACTCATCAATCATCTTGACCCTCTGTGAGAGAGTCAATAAATCAATAAATGATTCTTTTTCTACAGCCCAGTTTGGTGCCCGCTCTTTCATTGTTAAGTCTCCAGATTCAGTTTAATAATAATAAATCTCTTTTAGCCTAAAGAAAACATTTACAACACATGAATATGAGCTATTATTATTTATTATTATTATTCGACGTGGAGAGGACGTCACTTTAAATGAAAAGTGTTTGTGTGAAGAAATAAAAGATGAAGCGTTCGTACATGTGAGTCGACACCATGTGACCGTCTGTTCACAACTATTTTACAACCAAAACCAGACGGAATATCAAGGTTTTACACTAAATAATTTGAATATATATTGAGTATAAAAGTTCAATTCAATTCAGTTTTATTTATATAGCGCCATATCATAACAAAGTTATCTCAGGGCACTTTTTCATATAGAGCAGGTCTAGACCGACTCTTTATATTTACAGAGACCCAACAGTTCCCACCATGAGCAGCACTATGCGACAGTGGCAAGGAAAAACTCCCTTTAACAGGTAGAAACCTCGAGCAGAACCAGAACCAGAACCAGGCTCTGGGTGGGCGGTCATCTGCCTCGACCGGTTGGGTTGAAGGGGGAGGGGGGGAGAGAGAGCAGGAGGAAAGAGAACATACAGCAGCTCAATACAGCATAGATATGGTAATGGCATTGATGTTAACACCAACAGAAACAACACTAAGAGCAACATTATAATAGCAACACTAATAACAGCAACAACAGCAATAGCATCAGCGGGTGCAGAGCAGGAGCACGGGGGCAGCAGGTGGCAGCAACCACAGACCCAGACCTCCACAGCTCCAGAGGCAGAAACACCTGCAGAAAGCAACAGAAGTGGAGGGAGAGAGAGAGAGGAGAAAAAGCACGGGAAGAAGTTGAATTAATAACAAGCATTGATGGGATATGAGGGCGTACAGATGGAGAGGAAGAGGAGGAGAAAGGAGCTCAGTGCATCATAGGAAGTCCCCCGGCAGTCTAGGCCTATAGCAGCATAACTAAGGGGTGGCTCAGGGGTCACCTGAGTCAGCCCTACTATAAGCTTTATCAAAGAGGAAAGTCTTAAGCCTACTCTTAAATGTGAGGAGGTTGTCCGCCTCCCGTACACAAACTGGGATCTGGTTCCACAGGAGAGGAGCTTGATAGCTGAAGGCTCTGGCTCCCATTCTACTTTTAGAGACTCTAGGAACCACAAGGAACCCTGCATTCTGGGAGCGCAGTGCTCTAGTGGGGTAATAGGGTACTATGAGCTCTTTAAGATATGATGGTGCCTGACCATTTAGGGCTTTGAAGGTGAGGAGAAGGATTTTAAATTCTATTCTGGATTTTACAGGGAGCCAGTGTAGAGAAGCTAATATTGGAGAAATATGTTCTCTTTTTCTGGTTCTTGTCAGTAAACGTGCCGCAGCATTCTGAATCAGCTGGAGAGACTTAAGGGATTTATTGGGGCAGCCAGTTATGGCCATGGTTGAATTACCAACTCGACGGAGTGGGCAGCTGTCCTCATGGGTCTGGGGGCCGGGCGGATGTTTGTGTGGCAGTTACTTTGATTTATGTGAATTTAGATTTATTACAAAATGGTTTGGTAATATGCACCACTAATTCACAATTAAAAAACTGAAATGTAAGGGCATTAAGGTGTTTTAATATCTGTAATATTTCAGTTGTTAGAATTCTTACGTGGTGCATGTCCTTAAACTAATGATCCCAAACTAACTGGACAGCATCAAGTGTCCCAGTAGAAACTCTGCTTGCTTTCTGAGACTGGGTAAAATGGGTTGGGGGGGAATATGTGTGTGTTGGGGGTGTAGCTCAGTAGGGCCCTGGGGCCCCCGATAGTGGGTTAATCGGGTCGTGGTACAGTAATCACAAAGATCAGAGGATATTCATGGATAAATATCTTAATTCGTGCTGGATGATAGATGTTATTGTACCTTCAAGGCTTTTTCCCAAAAGACTTAGAAGCCACATAATAACCTGTAGTATCACGCTTCTATCACTTCTGGTTATTCATGGGGCTGCAACTAACAAGTATTTTCATTATCAATTAATCTCCTGATTATTTTCTCGATTTATTGATTAATTCTTTGCTTTATGAAATATCAGAAAATTGTGAGAAAAGCCTGTCACGGTGTCGACTTCAGAAGTCTCGTTCTGTCCAACCATAGACTGTATAGAAATCTATAATATGAATAATAATATATCTTTATTTACAGTCTGTGTCCAACCAACAGTCCAAACCTCGAGATGTTCAGTCTACATTTATAGAAAACAGCAGCTGGATGCACAGAATGACAATCAATTATCAAAAGAGTTGAGGAATTCGTTTTCTCTCGATCAATTTATTAATTAATGATTAATTGTTGCAGCTCTAATTATTACTGACACGTGCCTATTTATTTTAGAGTGCGTTTATTTCTCTCCTGGGTTAATGTGTATCAGGTTATAAGAGGACATTTTAATACAGTGTTCTTGTTTAGTGAATCTTCTCGGATGGAAATTAAAAGGAAAACTGAAAGTCAACAAATTCTACTTCGGGACTTTTCGGTGTGACAGGAAGTTCCCGCTCTTGTTTCCTGTTGTGGCTCCAGCTCTACAGCAGACCGTCCGTTAACAAACCGGTAAAGGACTGCAACGTTCAGGTAAAGTTAACTTATCACGTTCATAATGTTGTTATCGCCGGTAGCAGTAAAGTTTAATTGAGTTTTACACCGATGTGTCGTCGTGTTTGTAGCTACTTTGGTTAGCTGTCTATGCTAATTCAGCTAACAAACCGACGCCAGTGTTTTCGGTAACAACAGCCGGTTCCAGCTCAGTTCTGGACCCTTTATTGTGTCATCAGTGTGATCCGAGTTCATGTCAGCCAAAGAATCCGAGACTTGGATCTGTAGAAACCGGAACGTTAGCGGGTTATTCGGCGCGACCTTCTTGTGAACTTGTTCCGTAATTCTTTGTTCTCAGGTGAACTGTCGCAGCACCTGGGTGACATGAGTCTGGGATCCAGGTGATCAGAGTCTGGGATCCAGGTGTCTAACGGCGCTGGTGGAGGCCATGGATGAGCCGTTTACCAGCGTCCCGGAAACACCCAGGTAACATGTCTCACCTGTGGAGAACAGAGAACACGACAGACTCGGTGTTGAGTCTGGATGTTAACGGGAAGATGTTCAGAGCCAGCAGATGCTGACAGAAAGTGACAGTCAGGGCCAACAAGCACGTGTTTACGTGCCATTCAGGTGGAGACCAACGTGTTCAGTTACCTGTTAGTGCAGAGACTTCAAGGGTGACATCAGAGCTCAAATTAACTGAGAGACAAGAAAGACAGGCAGCAGGTGTGTTGCTGACGGGTTTATGTGGACTCTGTTGTCACAGGAAGGCTGAGACATCGTAACTCCTCGATCTGCTGCCAGTGAAGCAACGCTGTGGTCGGTCGCATGTACACCACACGTTGCCATGAATGGATTTGGGTTTTGTTACAGACATATGAGGACACTTCAAGTGTTGAGGCCCAGAAACTGGACTAATAACAGTTATAAGGATCATTTTTGGCTAAACGAACGATTTCATGTTAAAATGTGATCTGTGTTTGTTTGTTCCAGCCCGCTGCTTGGCAAGCGGAGGAGACGTGGTCTTATCGCAGAGGAACATTTAAGTCCTGTAAGTCACCGCGCTGCAGCGCACAGTCTGGTGTAGGTAGCTCTGTGTGTCCGGAGGCTGACTGCTGTGTTCCTCTGTCTCCAGCTGGCTGTCGGCGGCTCTCCGGGTCGACCAGAACGTTCCACCGGCAGCGAACGAGGCTTTCCACATAAATCCAAACGCAGGAAGCTGGCGGCAGCGATGGGGGAGCAGAGCGTCGGCTGTCTTCCAGCTTCATCTCTGAGGGCTTTTCCTCTGTGCAGCTGGCTGGAGGCTCCGCTGTCGACCGCGTCGTGCTCCTCCTCCTCCTCCTCTTCCTCCTCATCATCCTCCTCCTACCTTACGCCGGTATCGGAGGAGGAAGTGGAGGCTTTGACTGTGACAGACGCCCCAGTAGAAGCCAGTCCTGCTTGTCTCGGCCGGAGGGGGGAAAGTCCGGCGTCAGCGACAGCTTCGCCCGCACCACCCCCCACCCCTGGCTCTCTGTCCTTCCTGACTGCAGAGGAGAGGAGGTGGCTCAACAACGAGCAAGGAAACACCTCAACAGGTAAGAGACAGTGTAGATATTTACATTTCTGTAATAATAATTGATACAGCTGTGTATCATGTATACATCATCGCTGCTTTCCATCATGTAAAACAGGTATTAAATGCATTCTGTGTGGTGAATTGAACTTGGTGAACCTGCAGAATCTGTATTTGTCCTCATTATTCTGAGTTTAATCAAGTAAATAATTGATCCAGAAACGCTGATTGAGTCAGCTGCAGTCCTCACGGGGAGGATTATAACAGCCCCCGCAGGTTCAGCTCTCTGGTTCTGATCAGTAATGTCTTCTGCAGCAGCACCGGAGCAGATCGTCATCAGTGACGATGAGGAGGCCGTGGTTCGCTTAGTACAGGTGGAGCAAGACGAGGCGCTGGCTCGAAGCCTGCAGGTAGGACCCTTCACCTGCAGACACAAACCACTCGCCTGTGCAGAGCGCACTGTGTTAATGATGCTTTTTGCCCACTCAGGCCCAGTTTAACCGAGAGGAGGCACACAGCAGACACCAGTACCACCTTCATCAGCAGAGCCACCACAGGGTGAGCAGCCACTCACTTCACATGTAAAATAAAAGTTGAAGGCTCAGAGTGGTGTGACTGCAGAGTAGTGACACCGGCCTGTCTGTGGTGTTGTGTGCAGTACTCCCCCTACATGGAGCCCAGCTGGATGCCTCACCTGCTGGCTGCCGTCTCTCCTCTGGTTACCTTTGAAGATGGTAACATCGCACACACACACACGCATCTGTTTTATTTGGGGTCTTCTGAAGCCACGACAGGAAAAACTCATAACATTTAAAGTAGCGAGCTTTAAAGAATTCAGTCCTGTTAATCTGACAACACCCGTGGTTACCATGGTAACAGTAGGTGTGATTTAATACCACGACACCCAGGGACTAATCCCTTAAACTCTGTCACTAACAATAGAAACTATAATCACAGAATGGAAATCTGTTGAATGGTTGTTGCTGAAAAATGGCGAAACTAAAGTTCACTTCCTGTTTAAACTCCACGCAGACCCAGTGTGTGTGATGACCTCATCACAGTCAGAGGTCGAGGGTTTAACTGATGCAGCTGCTGTGTTCACAGATCTGATTGGTCAAACCAGAAGACATGGGCGGAGCAGGAGGAGGAACGGCCGGCCGGAGTTTTCAGAAACCCTTCAGGGAAACGACTACGAGGTGAGGAGGAGGAGGAACGCCTTCAAGTACTGTGCTTTTATTTTCCTCAAACGAGAACACAGTTTTCACTTTGTTAGCTTTTGGTTTTTATCGTGCACCGAGGTGGAGGAAGAGTCAGTGACGTCGCACCAGGTCAGGAAATAAAACCAACCCAAAATCAACTGAAGCAGCGTTCCAAACAAACCTTTAGCTGGACAGTGAAAACTTCTGATACTGAAGAGCTTTTACAGTAATACAGATAATACAGTTAATACTTCAACTACATTTGTCTTGATTATACTCAGACTTTTACTGAAGGAACATTTAACACAGGACTGATAGACTAGAGGCTCGTTGGAGATGAAGTGCGCCTCGCTTGCAAAGAGGACGAGATCAGACGGCAGCAGCAGGGGGCGCTGTGACAAACGGCAGCCTTCAACGAATTTACAGGAGGTCCCAGAAATATCTACATCCTGTTAGATCCACCTGTAGGCTACCTGCAGATCAGGGTCAGATAGTTCTGGCTGAAATAAACTTTATTATTATTGATGTTTGTTAACAGATGAAACCGTCACTGCAGCAACAATCCTGCGTTAAATATTACAATTACACAGAAAATTAAGATTTTCTGCAAAACGTGGTGTTTGTGGTCAAAACTAAGAGCCAATCAGCTCTTTGATCAGGCGACAGCCAGGCGTTTCCCATCATGCCCTGGGTCTTGCAGTCGGTGGAGAGCAGCTGCAGCTCCGGGCTCTAAACACTGCGGCCGCCTCGATCTTGTGAGGTCATCGTTGACCACGTGACGTCAGAGCGAGTCGGGATCAAGTTGGACACAAATCTAACCGGCTGCATTGTGCGGCGATCGATTCTGCGCAGGTCTGACTCATCTCCAACGAGTCCTGGTCTCAGTGTGTCCTGGTTAGTGGCAGTGAGTCTCCTGCGGTCCCGTACAGACTGTAATGTGATGTCGTCGTGCCCATCTGCTCGTCTTTCAGGCTCTTCTGGACTTCGAGGAGCGTCAAGGTGCCGTTGTGTCCAAGAAGTTGAGTCGGAGGGAAATCCAGAGGTTTCCCACCAAAACCTTCCAGTCTGCCAGCAGGGCCGGAAACACTCAGTGAGTCCAGCAGCAGCCGGTCTGACCTGGACCACGACCTCACTCTGTCTTACCTGTGACTCTCTGCTGATTGATTGACAGGTGTCAGATCTGTTTCTGTGACTACACTGATGGGGAGAAGCTGAGGATGCTGCCCTGTTTCCATGACTACCATGTCCAGTGTATCGACCGATGGTTAAAGGTAACAGCTCTCACACACACACACACGCACACACACACACAGTTCTGCTCTCGACCCACAGACAGACAGACGTGTGAACTTTAGAAAACCAGGAGTCGAACTCTTCAGCTGCAGGAGAATAAAGGCCATTTTGTTCATCTGTAACTTTAGTCAACTCCTCTTCCTCTCTGAGTCAGACTGATGCTGCTCTCATGTCTGCTTAGCTTAGCTTAGCATAAAGACTGGAAACGGGGGGGAAACGGCTAGCCTGGCTGTGTCCGACAGAACCCTCCTGAAGCTGAATAACAAGTTTCATCAAGCAAAAGCCTAAATTCTCTGGTTTTAATCTTTATGAGCTGAAGATCTTTGAGTTTCAGACGCCTGAAGTCAGAGTTCCACGTTTCACTCGTTTCTGATGTTTTAGAGACTAAATCAGTGGCAGATGATGATTGACAGGTGTTTTCTGTCTGACAGGACAACACCACCTGTCCCATGTGCAGAGTCAACCTGGCTGACGGCGACTTCCTGCCCCCCCCGCTCCTCTGACCTTCTTGGGGGGGGGTATTCGAGTCTTACTGTTGTTTGTGTTTGATGAAGGACAACTCGGCATCTTTTTTTAACATTTTTATTTAATAGTTTCTCTTCAGGAATAAACCGATGAAACCTTCAAGCTGCTTCGTGTTGTGTGTTGAGGACGAACGCTCCAGTCTGCTGTTCAGTGAGACGAAATAAAAGACTTCTTCCTCTTGACGTCTGTGTCTCATTTCGTCAGCAGGACGAATGACTCCTCTTCTTTCTGACTGAACTAACAGCAGGTGGTTTCAGTCCTCGTAGTAGCGCTTCTTCATGGCTCTCATCTCCCCGATCTGCTCCGGGTCCTGCACGCTCTTGTTTTTAGTGAAGGCCGCTCTCAGACGGTCCCTGAAGTAGTCGCCACCTTTAGGATACTCTCGTCCGAGGTAGAGGAGCAGAGGAGTCGCACAGGGAGGAAGCGTTAGATCAGGTGATGGTCCTGTACAGTTTATACAGGAGGATGAAGAAGATGAAGATGTGCATGTGTTAAAGCAAATATCAAATCATTCCCGTTCGTCTTCATATTCGATTCAGTTTATTATCAATGTGACAAAGAAAAGCAGCAAAGTTTGTTTTTTACTTCGATCAATAGGTCATCGTGTTTACTTTCTCATAAGTTAACTTTTCACATTAAAAGCAGATTTTTTTACTGATCATATTTTGTTAGTAATAGAAACCAAACATTAATTTCATTATGAAATGAAGAAACTCGTGTCAGAACTGGTTATAAACCTGGTAATCAATCACATCATTGATGAATCACATGACATGATCTGGACATGTGAAAGGATTCGTGCTCAACTATTTTCATTATCGATTAATCTGCCAGATATTTTCCTGATTAACTGATTGATTGATCTGTTGAATGTCAGTTTAATGATCAATAATTAGAATCCAGTAATATATAGATTATTCTGCATGAGTACTTTTACTTTTGGTACTTTAATGCTGATACTTTTGTACTTTTATTTCAGTAAACATTTGAATGCAGAATGACTTTTACTTGCACCAGAGTATTTGAACACTGTAGTATTAGTACTTTAACTGCAGTAAAAGATCTGACTACTTATATCTATATATTCGGCATTATCTGCTCAGAAAATGAGTGTGATGATTAAACGGCTGATTGATTAATGGCCTGCTGGTTTGAGCTGCTGCTCACCTTTAGTGTTCAGTGAAGTTCCTGTGTTAATGATACTGAACAGGAACGTCTGATGATCCGACATGAGAAGTGATAATAAAATGTGTCCTAATAACATGAAGAAAACCAAATTAAAGAGCTGGAAAACAGTTACATTAATGTTCAGGTAATACTCACCTGCTGGATATTAAAAAGGTGAGCTGGAAACTAAATGATGCGAGTGGTGATGAAACTCATCAATGCTGCTGTTAATATTGACATTTCTTAAAAATCTGCATTTCAACATCTTTTGCTTTTGCAGATACAGAAACTGCACGTGGAGAAACAGTTACGTTTTAATGTCATTTCAAATAACATTCAAATCATATGTTATAGAAAATGTCTTGTGAAATTAATTCAGCATTAATCTTCAGGTTTTCAATGGAAATAGTATTTTAGACATAAATAAAGGAATAAAAGCATTTTCATTGTTCGTGATATTTACACCAGGCAGTGAACGTAGCACCACGCAGGCGCAGACTCGCTCACTAAAAGTCTCGTTTTTCATTTTCTAACCTTTAAACTTTTCATGCGTCACCGTCAGATTCCTGCGAACATTTTACATCTGGTGAATAAAGCGATTCTGATTCTGTTTATCAAGTAAATGAAACTCGGCTGAGTGACTTCTGTTATTGATCTCTTGATCAGCAGCTCAAATCAATAGTTAACATCACGCGCAGCTCTTTAATTGCTGTTTTCTAGACTAAACGGTCATTTGATAGAAACACTCAGTGTTCTGCTGGATTTAACTTTGGGACGTTTCTGCGCGAAGGGACGTGAAGTTGAACAGAACATTTCAAACAGGAAGCAGGTGCTTCACCTGAGAGGTCAGGTGGTCAGGTGGCAACTAGCCAGTAACCAGTTAACAGTTTAACCTTCGTTGCCAGTCGAGCACGAAGGATCAACAGCTGCTACTGCAGTTTACCTTCAGAGACGTGACCTGCTCACCTGTCGTGACGTCAGCTAACAACCCGCCCCGCGCGGTGTCTGTTCGCTGAGCTCAGCCGCAGCTTTACAACGTTTAACGTTTAACGGTTTTTATTTGGGAACTCCGGTAACAAACGACCAAAGAGCAACACGGAGAGATGGTAATCCTCCTCCGCAGCTGAGACGGGACCGCTGAAGGCTTATCGTTTAAAATGCCAATATTTGATTTTTTTTTATGCTTTTAAAGCCATAAAGCAGGAATTCAAAGAGAAAAGTGGGCGTTTTGTAAAATTATAAATACTTGATTGTAAAATAAATGGGTGTAGTTTTGGGCAACAACTGTAAAACGCCCAGGTTTATTTAAAATGATCTACTTTACAGACTTTTGCTGAGTCACTAGTGATGTAAAGCAAAGCTCAGACATGTTGACGTGTCGTAACAGTAAAAAGTTGAATAACTTGATCACGGCTTCACTAAGCTGTGGTGTGAGAATAACCTTGTTTTTCAGACGTTCTGTAGATTTTGATCTGCTTTGTGTTTCCACATTAAATTACCTTGTTAGAAACATCTGCTTTCATCATTTAAAGCCACACAAAAAGGAGTTCCTGTTTTATTTCCAATATGAATCTTTTTTTATTCTTTAGACAAAATGTTTCTTATGAATAAAAACATGATACAGGCACACATGAAGCCACCAGCTGCTGACGATGTAGGAACATGTACCAACGTCCTCACTCAAGTTCAACATCCTTGTTTTAATGACAAGACCTGAAGATGTTTCTGTTTGACACTCTTTTTCTCACACACACACACACACACACACACACACACACACACTGCAGCCGCCCTCGGCACCTTGAGGCCCTGCAGCTGTTCAGTCTCAGCAGTCGGACTGAAGAGAACAGAAAGCAGATCTCTGTTGCAGCGACGTCAACAGGAAGGCAGCGCTCTCCACTGTGGCTCATTCTCGCCCCAGTCCAGACTCTTTATCCCCATAACCATCTCTAACCTAAAGGAGGAGGCACTGCCTGAGAGGCCTGACTCAGGGCACAACTGTCCCATGAATCAGAAGGTCAGTAGTTGGTCTTCAGCCTGCGGTTCTCCTCTTTCAGCTTCTCGATCTCCTCCACCAGAGACTCGTTCACAGAGTATTTCTCAATCAAACTGTGGATCTCATTCTGAAACACGACACGAACACAAGATCACTGGATTAGAAAGTGTTTACATCCTGTTAACAGATTCATCATCTCACTCCTGGAACTCACACTCACATGGACAGTTTAAAAAACGATCTAAGTCGAACTCTGCCGCCTACATTACCCACAATGCACATCACCCTCTGACAGCCGGGTGGTAGATTGTGGTGTTTAATGCTAGCAGCAGCTAATGTAGCCTGCAGCAGAGATGAGCAGAGGTCTGTCAGCTCACTTCTGTCTGACTCCACACAACGCCGACTCAAGTGACATCACTCGAGGAGGTTTATCAGGCGTCACACAGCTTCCTCTGAGACACCGAGGGCTTTATACTGCTTTATACTTTATAGTAAAAAGTGTGTCTTGAATTGAACAAACAGTGTAAATACTGAGAGGTGGAAACGTCTGGAGTTATTCTGCTGTCACAGTGATTCGTTCTCTGTCTGAAGTCTTCGTCCTGCTCACATGTAAAAAGCTGAGTAGAAACCCGGTCTCAATCTGCGTTCTCCTGGAGGAATACAGTTCCTCTAATCTCCTGACGTGACGTTTAAGAAATCAGCTTACTGGAGAAAACCGACTGTAACCAGGTTACCTGTTTCCAGGTAATAAAAAGCTGCTAAAAGAAGTCGGCCAGGTTTGCAGAAAAGCTGCATGAACACACAGACCTGACAGTAACCAGCTGATTACAGTCAAAGTTTCTTTCCCTCTTGGTTGGTTTGGTTATGAAACAGCAGTTCCACTGTGTGAAAGGCAGCCAGTCCACAGCAGCTAAAGGAAACACTTTCATTTCTACTATCACATCATGAGTTCATAACATGCTGCCATCAGACTACTATGAGTGGACATTTAACTCTGACCATCACTAACAATACTGATATGATGATCATCTTTGTTTTACTGACACAGAACGAATAAAAACCTTCACTATAAATGGTGCGAGAGGTGAACATGGACTATAAACAGGAGGAAAAAAGAGGTCTGTGATGGTTTCGTACCAGCTGGATGTAAAACTGTCGGACCATCTCCACCTGCAGGTTGACCACGTCTCTGTGACAGGCGTCCCTGAAGAGAAGAAGGACAAACATCAGGTTCCTACATGTCTCCATTTGGGGCCTTTAGGGATGCGGTCAAAGGTCAGGGACAGACCTGAAGTCCTCCAGAGTTTCATGGATCATGTTCTGGATGAAGTGGATCTGCAGGGAGGTGAGAGGAGCAGCTCCTGCCTGTCCAACCACCTCTGAGATGTTGTGGGATAGAGAGGCGGAAACAGCTGCTGACAGAGCTGGACCTGGAGGCACAGACAGTACAGACAGTCAGTACAGACAGACAGTAAGTACAGACAGTACAGACAGACAGGACAGTACAGACAGACAGACAGACAGGACAGTACAGACAGACAGTAAGTACAGACAGACAGACAGACAGTCAGTACAGACAGTACAGACAGACAGTCAGTACAGACAGACAGACAGACAGTCAGACAGTACAGACAGACAGGACAGAGTACAGACAGTACAGACCCAACTCACTGTTTACTCCCTGACCTCTAGCCAACAGCGTGACTACATCATCTTGAAAGCGGAGTCTGTGGTGGCTCAGAGAGGGGAGCGAACAGGAGGAGCTCATATCTCACGTCTAGTCTAGTTTTTCATCAAATTCTACTCACATGAAAATCAGCAGAGAACACAGTGTAAACAAAGAAACTTGTTACGTTAGCATGGTACATTTACTCAAGTACTGTACTTAAAGTACAAATACCTCATATTTGTACTTGATTATTTTAATCTCATGCTACTTTCTACTTCTACTCCACTGCATCTCAGAGGTAATATTGTACTTTTTACTGCACTACACTTATCAAACTGATTAATCAATCGATAGAAAATGAATTGGAAATATAATAATGATATCAGATATAATAGTATAACAGGCACAGGGGACATTTTTCTACTTTTAATACTTGAACTACATTTGACTGATTATAATCAGACGGTTTCAATGCAGGACTTTTACTTGAGTATTTTTACAGTGTGGTATTAGTACTTTTATTGCAGTAAAGGATGTGAATACTTCCTCCACCTCTGTAATTTAGTTATCAATACGCAGCTCCAGACTGATCCCTGTGTTGGTCTGAGATCAATGATACTGGCTTCATTAGCTTGACTTGTTTTTATAAAGAGGCTCACGATGACGCTGTTCAAACTATAGCTAAATAAAATACTTCATCTCTGTCCCTCCATGATGGCTGACCTGCTGAGGTCGTTGAAACAGCAGCAGTGAACTCTAATTCCATCTTTTCACAGCTTTTATAGAACCTTTCCCATTTGGATTCAGACGCCACACGGCATGTAGAAGCAGTCTGTTTATATTGTTTACGATGGTACCCGCAGTATTTAGTTTACTTTCTGCACACAGCTGTTGATTCGAGTCAGTGAACGCAGCATCAAACCCTCGACTCTGGCAGTGTTGGT
>SEMN01001383.1:55000-63475 GCA_005408345.1 Macquaria australasica
ACAACCTTTTGGGACGTTGTCACAGTAAAAATATTTACTGCAGTGATGATGATGATACATTTTATAACCATAAAACAAAAGACATGCGCTCGCTCACCCCCTCGGCCAGTTCCACCACTGGAACAGGAGTCGATTTGAGGCTGGAAACCACCAGTTTGTCTCCGCTGCTGCTGGCACTGACCAGGCACTGGTCTGAAGGAACTGGTCAAGGCTGGTTCATCTTTTACTCTATCACCAGTTTACACAGGCTGTATGAATTCTTTGTTGTCATTAGATAAGTGAAGTTTACACTGGATTATCATGTTCTTGGTCTTTTTATGGGTCATTTCTGCCCTTTTGGAATCTGAACAAAACATTCTGTTGTTCTGGAAAAGGCTGACATGGAGCTGTGCTACAGTAGATATTTAGATGGACACACAAACTTCTCCAGCGTGTGAGAAAAACAATTAGCAACTACTTTGATAACTGATTAATCAGGATACTGTTGGAGCTCCAGCAGGCCTGTGCAACAGGGTGGCTGATGCTATGTGGGTTAAACTGCTCCAGCGGTGCCATGGAAACTGCATCCCAGATCTTCACACAGTCTCCCGTGGACACCAGGCGGGTCACCTCCTCCATGGCAACGCCTGGAGACAAACACACGCACATATAAGATAAGATAAGCCTTTATTGTCCCACAGCGGGGAAAGTGCAGTAATCTTGTGTAGAACTAAAATTAATAATCAATTAGTTAATTACATTTTCAGTTTCAAGTTATTGGGTTTTGTGCTGACAAAACCAAAACAAGCTATTTCAAGACGTCACATCAGCTTTCTGATATTTTATAGACTCAACAGTTGGTTGTTTTTTTTACAATTAATCAACCAAGACATTAATTAAAGATGAAAATAATCGCTAGTTTGCTGCCCTGATCTTCTGCAGGTAAAGAGCTCACACTTTGAGGCAGGACTGTTGAGCCACATTTTCAGTTTTAGAACATAAAGACAGAAATACAGTAAATTGTATTTCTACACTTTTCAAAACAGAAGTTAACCAGGTAAGGTAACCAGCAGCAGGTTAACCAGCAGCAGGTAACCAGCAGCAGGTAACCAGCAGCAGGTAACCAGCAGCAGGTTAACCAGCAGCAGGTAACCAGCAGCAGGTTAACCAGCAGCAGGTGACCAGCAGCAGGTAACCAGCAGCAGGTAACCAGCAGCAGGTAACCAGCAGCAGGTTAACCAGCAGCAGGTGACCAGCAGCAGGTGACCAGCAGCAGGTTAACCAGCAGCAGGTGACCAGCAGCAGGTTAACCAGCAGCAGGTGACCAGCAGCAGGTTAACCAGCTGGGCAGGGTAAACCAGCAGCAGGTGCCAACAGCAGCAGGGTGACCAGCAAGCAGGCAGCCAACCAGCAGCAGGTGACCAGCAGCAGGTTAATCAAAGCAGCAGGTGACCGCTGTTAAGGTTAACCAGCAGCAGGCAACCGAGCAGCAGGCAAATCCCCAGCAGCAGTAACCCAAAGGTGCGAGTAAACCGAAGCAGCAGAACCAGCAGCAGGTTAATCAAAGCAGCAGATAACCAGCAGCAGGTAACAGCAGCAGGTGTAACCAGCAGCAGGTTAACCAGCAGGTAACCAGCAGCAGGTTAACCAGCAGGTAACCAGCAGCAGTGCCAACCAGCAGGCAACCAGCAGCAGGTTAACCAGCAGCAGGTGACTTCAGCAGGTAACCGAAGCAGCATAAGCTAACCAGCAGCAGGCAGACCGTGCTATGGCACCAGCAGCAGGTTAACCAGCAGCAGTAATCAGCAGCAGGTCCAGCAGCAAAGTCAATCAGCAGCAGGTGACCAGCAGCAGGTTAACCAGCAGCAGGCAACCGAGCAGCAGGCGTTTAACCAGCAGCAGGTGACCAGCGCGCTGTTAAGGTAAACTGGAAGCAGCAGGGTAACCGAAAGCAGCGGCGGGTTAACCAGCAGCAGGTGATCAGCAGCAGGTTTAACCAGCAGCAAAGACCAAAGGCAGGTTAATCGGTTAACCAGCAGGTAACCAGCAGCAGGTTAACCAGCAGGTAACCAGCAGCAGGTAACCAGCAGCAGGTAACCAGCAGCAGGTTAACCAGCAGGTAACCAGCAGCAGGTAACCAGCAGCAGGTAACCAGCAGCAGGTTAACCAGCAGCAGGTTAACCAGCAGGTAACCAGCAGCAGGTAACCAGCAGCAGGTTAACCAGCAGGTAACCAGCAGCAGGTAACCAGCAGCAGGTAACCAGCAGCAGGTTAACCAGCAGGTAACCAGCAGCAGGTAACCAGCAGCAGGTAACCAGCAGCAGGTAACCAGCAGCAGGTTAACCAGCAGCAGGTTAACCAGCAGCAGGTAACCAGCAGCAGGTTAACCAGCAGGTAACCAGCAGCAGGTAACCAGCAGCAGGTTAACCAGCAGGTAACCAGCAGCAGGTAACCAGCAGCAGGTAACCAGCAGCAGGTTAACCAGCAGGTAACCAGCAGCAGGTTAACCAGCAGGTAACCAGCAGCAGGTGAAGTTAGTTACCAGCTAACAGCTAACAGCTAACAGCTACAGCTAACAGCTAACAGCTAACAGCTACAGCTACAGCTACAGCTAACAGCTACAGCTAACAGCTAACAGCTACAGCTACAGCTAACAGCTAACAGCTAACAGCTAACAGCTACAGCTAACAGCTACAGCTACAGCTAACAGCTAACAGCTAACAGCTAACAGCTAACAGCTAACAGCTACAGCTAACAGCTAACAGCTAACAGCTAACAGCTACAGCTAACAGCTACAGCTACAGCTAACAGCTAACAGCGGACCGAATGAGCCACACCTGGTTTAAAGTTTCCGAACAGCTATAAAAACAGGACGAACAACACGAAACAAGCGGAAACTCGTCCAAACGACTGAAATGTCGACGGCGGTCCTGTGAAACGTGCCATACATACCCGGGAAGATAAACTGATAACGGACAAGTTGTTAAAGCAGCCGATAAACCGCCACTACGGAGCCCCGGGAGGGTCGAACTGCACCACGGCCGAGTTCAAAACATTATTTAAGGCACATTTTAAGTGAATCTGCATTAAATAATGAAATCAGCGCCAATACTGAGCTCTAACGTTAACTTTAAGCAAACTGAGTGAAAGTCATTGGATACTTTTATAATACTTTGTGAACTAAGCTGTTCAATAATAATACATCTTCGTAAAAACAATCTTCAATATGACTACAATATAAAAACAATAAAAACCACAAGAATTACGGATCTATTCTGCATTCAGACAGACATATTGGTAAATAATCAAGTCTTGTTTGATTTTAAGCATTTCAGCACTTTCTTAAAAGCTGGTAATTCATTTCTTTTAAAAAGTAAATGTAAGTATAGTATAAATAATGTGAATAAGTTGAATAATATAAATCAGGGTGCAAGACTGAGGCATTAGAAGTGGGTGGCTCTGATTCAAAAAACACCTTGATGGACAATGTACATTTGGGAACATGGTTCTCTTGGTGTGTATGAATCTTCCACAGCTTTAATCACAATCCTTGTTCTTGTTTATGGGATTGAAATTGAACATCTAATAGTTTTTCCACAGAATTCTTTTTTATCAGACCATTTTCTATTAACTTTTGAATTCCTATTACTGGACTACACGCCATTAGGCAAACATTCCTACACTAGATGTCTATCTGATAGACATGTAGATGCTGTAGTATGCTGTTGTTGCTGTTATTAGTGTTGCTATTATAATGTTGCTCTTAGTGTTGTTTCTGTTGGTGTTAACATCAATGCCATTACCATATCTATGCTGTATTGAGCTGCTGTATGTTCTCTTTCCTCCTGCTCTCTCTCTCCCGCTCCCCCCTTCCCCCTTCAACCCAACCGGTCGAGGCAGATGACCGCCCACCTTGAGCCTGGTTCTGCTCGAGGTTTCTACCTGTTAAAAGGGAGTTTTTCCTTGCCACTGTCGCATAGTGCTTGCTCATGGTGGGAACTGTTGGGTCTCTGTAAATATAAAGAGTCGGTCTAGACCTGCTCTATTCGAAAAAGTGCCCTGAGATAACTTTGTTATGATATGGCGCTATATAAATAAAACTGAATTGAATTGAATGATTAATCCGCAGTTTCTACTCAACGTGGAAGACGAGAGAAGTGAGAAGAAGCTGGTTTACTTCAGTTTACTGCGTTTACAGGCTGTAGTTACACCGACCCGCCTGAAGAGGGCAGCATTGCGCCACTGCTGCGTCTACTCTACCAGAACAAAGACACAGAAGAAGAAATCTCCCGCCCCATCCGCTGTTCTTTTTAAACCAAGGCGGGAGATTTCTCTTCACTCTGGTCAGTGTGGTTGGTGTTGAAACATCATTTGACTGTACAGGTCGCTACCAAAATGGTGAGGACTAAAGCCGACAGTGTTCCCGGATCATACAGAAAAGGTATAGTAACATATTGCAGACATTTATTAAGAATTCAGCCTAAAATAGCTAATTTGTGTATGGGCGTAACTGTTTTGTCACGTAGTCTGGCGAGCACTCATATTGTTGGCCAAACAAAGTAGACAGAGTGATATAATTGTTTTCCCCGGACAGTTCTTTGACATACATGATATAGAATTATTGAATAACCAAGATTAGATATTATCATGTCGAGGTAGAAGGCACGAGTCAATCGGTGAAATCCCGGAGCAGTCTTCCCATCTCCCGCCAACAGGGAGGCTGCGTTCTCCCTCTGAACAGCCGAAGCCATTATTTAAAGAACAATTTTAAGTTGTGCTATCATCAAGAATCGTATTTCCGTCTTGGTGTTTTGATCCACTGGCGAGATGACATTTTACTTGGTCTTTATGATAAGTTAGTCTCTTGCTTTCAACAAACTGGCGCCAGTTTTTAGCGCCGCAGTGGCGCTTTGTGCGGGCGTCACACCAAACACCTTTTAAAAAGTTACATAATTTAAAGCGTTCTTGATTATTGTCAAAGGCACGTGTGTGACAGGACATAATGGGTCATATTTTCTTAACCCACGGGATCCTCTGGTAAATTCGGCACACGATGGAATCGCCGTTTAGTACTCGAATTGGTAAAAACGTAACTTTTAAAACTTGATTCAGGTATAATTGCGTGACAAGACCCATTTTAAATATCCATTTATTGCGTCATTGTATACATGCAGACACTGGTGCACATTTCCACACTTTAGCTTCTTTATATTTTTAAAAACAAGCTTTGTTAACAGCTCATTTTAACTCGGTTTGCTTTTTGTAACGTTATATCCAAACTGTACTCTGCTTTCACTCTTTCACAACCCAGTTCCTGCACAGGGTGCAATACACTGTCATCTTACTGGTGTAATGATCGTTTCTCAGTTATGACATGGCTGATGTTTTATTACACATCCATTCATCAGAGCGTGTTTGATTGTGTTTGCAGCTGTTGCAGCTGCTGCACCCAGGAAGTCTCTGGGTTCCAGTTCGGCCAATTCCTCCTCCTGCTCCAGCAGCCAGGCGTCCACACCTGGTCAGTCACTGCAACTACTACCTGCGCTGACACACTCAGTGTGTACACACTACATGATATGATGGAGTTTATACTCGTGTTATGGTGTTTTTAATTCACAGCAAAGGGCAAATATGCTGGCGGTAACCCAGTATGTCCCCGTCCCACGCCGACCTGGCAGAAGGGCATCGGAGACTTCTTTGGTGGTCCCCCGAGGAAGCCTGAGAAGGAGAACCAGAGGCCCCGGGAGGCCGAGGATGATGAGGAGGCCGGAGGCAGCGGGATTTCAAAGGCCAGCAGGAAGTATGTTAGCCTGCTGCATTAGGCCACATTATTTAGTGGTAGATGACCTGCCACTGGGCTTTAGTCTGAGGTTTTCTCCTCCACCTGTGGTCCTGTTAGTCAGGTGTGAGTTCAGGTTTTTAGCTGCCCTGTTCTTCTGGAGATGGTTGATCCGCCAAACAATTCAAGCAGGCTTGTCCAGGGCTGCAACTAACGATTATTTTTTCATCGATTTTAATCAGTTGATTATTGTCTCGATTAACCATTTGGCCTGTTAAATGTCAGCCGACACCACACTGGTTCGTCTGCACAGACTGAGAGGTGACGAGCTGCCGGCTCCTCTGATCAGAAGATGACAGCTGATAATGGGCCAGTTCACCCAATTCAATAGTTTCCCAGTAACTCCTGCTGGTTTGAGATCTTCTGTCATCACCCAAATATGATGGAGATGAACTTGTGTTGCTTAAAGCTCATAAGAATTATATTTGAAAAAACTCAACAGCAACATGTCTCCTTCAGAAACAACGTCCCGCTGGCTGAATGACCCGCAGGTCTCACTGGACAGTTAGTGATTTAACTGTTTCTTCTGAAGCTAGATTATAGTGAAGTTACGGCTCTACGTTATAAAGACGACTGAAATTGGGGGGGTTCGTAGAAACACTGGTACTGAACAGTGGAGCTTCTTGTATCGGAACTGAACTTCAGGTATCGGATCAACATTAACTAATATTCAGCCTGATTGTCTATGAACAGTCTCATCTTTGCCTGAAACTCAAAGTTGTGACTCGAGTTGGACAATAAATGTGGAATCTGATAATAAAGTAAAGTTGGATGTAAAAATAACTGACGAGTTTGTGTTCAAGCTTTTGGTTTGTAAGCGTGTTCTTTAAAAGTCACCAAAATAAGTTTGTTTGCATCTTGTTGAAGTTGTGAAGCCACATTTGTTTGCATCTGCAGGTCCAGACCGCTGCCTGCTGAGGAGGAGGAGGACTGAAGAAGATGACTGTTGGTTCTGTTTGTTGCCTCCAAACCTGCTTAGTGGCATTTTAATCTGTACATCTGTATATAATTTGTGATTAATTCAATTTGTATAGTTCATTAAACCTTTTTTATGTTTTTAACTGCAGAGTTTCATCTGTTTGTGGGAAGTTGTACAAGACAAAGTCCATTAATTGATTATTTATTGTGGCAGTCTGATCAAATGATCACTAAAAGACAACATTATGAAATACAGTAATTCTTAAATTATTAAAGTTTGTGTCAGTTTTGTTTCTTCATCCAGACGTCTGATTTATTTGGGCTGTTTGCAGAAAACATGACAACTGTGTCAAAACGACTGATATTTTTAGGTCATTTTCTGCTACTTTATACTTCCATCGTACTTTATTTAATAACTTCAGTTTATAACAAAATATAATCTGCAAACAAATGATGTCTGATTACAGGTCTGGATAAAACTATTGATCCTCAGGAGGAAATTCACAAGCTCCACCTTCACTAGCTGCAACAGTACAGTAATCAATAACTAGAATCCAATGATATATAGATTATTCTGCAGAATGAGTACTTTTACTTTTGGTACTTAAAGCATATTTAGATGCTGCCGCCTTTGTGAAGCTGACTCCGCCCCTGTGGGACTGACCGGCGCCAGGCTCCGCCTTGCCGGGATGTCCCGGTACGAGATGAATTGAACCTCAGATCGATTTATTAAGCAACAACTTTCCCGCAGCTTCAGAGAGCAGCTAGCTGCCTGTATCCGTCAGCTCCCCGCCTCACCGAGACGTCCCGACGTTCAAATCAAACGCGACGGGCTGTAACCTACGGAATCCCGCGCGGTCAGACAACAGTAAGTAGCCTCTGCTGTCGTCAGCAGGTCAGACTGGTCAGGGTCCGTTAGCTGCTCGGCTAACTCCGCCCCGCTGCCTCTGTAGCTCCAGGACACGAGACCCAGCTGATGTCCGACAGCAGCGGGTTCAGCTGGACGGTGGTCGTCCTGACCTGCCAACACAAAGACAGCGTGTACTCCTTCCAGAGAGGTGAGGATCATCTGTCCTCTGGACGATCTTTGAGCTCAAAGACAGCGTGTACTCTTTCCAGAGAGGTGAGGATCATCTGTTCTCTGGACGATCTTTGAGCTCAAAGACAGCGTGTACTCTTTCCAGAGAGGTGAGGATCATCTGTCCTCTGGACGATCTTTGAGCTCAAAGACAGCGTGTACTCCTTCCAGAGAGGTGAGGATCATCTGTCCTCTGGACGATCTTTGAGCTCGCCTGTTGTCCTCTGCAGTTGCACCGGTCGGTCTGAGGGTGGCGCTATTTTAATATGTTGTTTGACATTAAGAGTCAACTTAACTTTTAGATGGAATAAATATTTGAGATATTGTGCATTTTAATTATTACAATAATATTTATTAGTGAAAATATGTCTGAAATCTCATATTTATTTCATCCATCCATCCATCCATTTTCTATACCGCTTATCCTCTTAGAGGGTCGTGGGGGGCTGGAGCCAATCCCAGCTATTTATTTCATTTAAACGTTAAAAAAAAAAGAAAAAAATGTGGTTCCATAATGTCAGACATCGACATATACAGTGGTGAAAAGTACATTTACTCAGGTACTGTACCTTATATCCAACATAAATCAAACATCTAAAAACCCCTGGTCAAAATTTGAAATGAGATAAATATCATGATGTTGACGTTGCCCAGCTCTACT
>SEMN01001384.1:0-63407 GCA_005408345.1 Macquaria australasica
AACGCAAAGCACAGCTGAGGCCGATGGAAAAATAATGAACAAATTAAAATTATGACCTGCTGGTGGCGCTAGATGAAAAGTCAGGGGATCACCAAAGTCATTAGGATTCATCCTCTGAGCACCATGCATATCTCAATCCAATAGCTGTTGATATATTTCAGTCTGGATCAAAGTGGTGGACCGACCGACTCATCCGCAGAGCCACGCCGCTAGCATGGCTAAAAAAACATTGCTACACAGAATTATATAATTTTTTTTTCCAGACAATGCTCTAATGTTTGCTTTCCGTCCTATGAATTACTGGATATGTTTTCCTATTGGGGCCTCTAAAAATGTATCATATAAAACAAGGGGAAACCCATGCAACCCTTGATGACGGGTTGCAAGTAGTCATAGTTTCAATTTAAGGGGCTACAAGCCAAAAAGGTTGGAAGCCACTGTATTAAATGACTGAGGGAATGAATGATGCTCTGAAGAATTAAATCAACTACAGAGTACTACTTTAGATTAATACACTACATAAGGAAGCCCTGGCTGGTTCTGCATCCTCCATAGAGTCAGCTCTTCTCCCTCTACAGTTAGGGATAGTTCAAACAGCTTGTGAGGTCTGCAGGGTGATGGTTCTTATGCTGTCAAGCAAAAGCGTAAGATGCAGCTTATCCGAATCTACTTTTTTTTTTGCACATTGGCTATCAATACTAAGCACAGTGACAGTATATTTCTGCACATGAATCAGTCAGCCTTAACAGCTACTGCATCTAGACCCTAATGGCTTATATAACAGACAAGCAACTGAAAATAGACAACACGCAGTAGCCACAGTGGTTTTGAATTCTGCAAAAGGTTCCACAGTAAACATGCTTTTATCTGACTTACATTGATCGGGTCCAGCACTTTCACTGCTGCCTGACTCCCATCCTTCTTGTTGGTCACTCTGTAGACTTTGCCATACGTTCCTTTACCAATGGTCTCCACTATATCCCAGTTACCTGATGGATCGCCCAGGTTCTCCATGCCAATCATGCTGGATTTATAAGGATACAGTCCATACAGTGACCGCCTACAGGATAAACACAATCCCAGGTGCAAAATCTTTGGTGGAAAAAGACTTATCAATGACAAAGCCAGAATAAAAAATGAATTCTTGCTTAATACACTTCTGTAGTGAGCGGAAACTTAATAGAAACTAAATGTTAATCTCTTTCTAATACTTTATCCTACAGAAAGAAAGCTTCTTGTGAATAACAGTTGAGCCTCACAGCAGACCAGACAGACTTTTACTCTGACGCAGCAAGACAGAAAAACACAGTCTCCCAGTTAACGTCACAGAGAAGCAAGTAATTAAAATGAAAAAGTATGAAGTGTGTAGAGCTGTGTATGTACAGTATAGCGCAGATCAGTGCATTTATTCCCAAAGGCCTTTTCATTCAGCTCAGTGAAACGACTACATCCGCCAAGGGAGCCACTTAACAGGTTTAAAAGCAGGAGAAATCAAAGCAAAAACAAAGCGGACAGCTGTAGGTGGAGATGACAGTACTCTACTCACATGGCAAGTGTTATTTTCTTCTGACTCATCGGCGCTGAGAAAAATTACAACTAAAGAGTCTCTAGTGATCATAATATAACAACACCGATAGCAACAGCAATTGCTTCCTCAAGAGGACGGGCAACAAGTGGCATTTCACAGAGACACTGAATTAGCTCTCTCCACAGGGACCTTGTCACTGGCCACTAAGAAGTGCAATCTCCTCAAGATCAATTGGATTGGACAGAGATTACCTTGACATGTGCCGTCCTGAATGAGCAGTGAACCGGCACCACACCTCCACATAAACCGTTTTGTGAAATGATTATTATGTATGGTGTTTTACAAAAGGTGATTTACATGTGTTCAGCCTATAAAACGGTCAAGAGGACTAATGATTAACAGCGATGCAAAAGCCCGATATAAATCACCCTTTAAGTCTACAAGTGATGCTTCTGTGACCAAATACAACATGTAAGAGCAATGATGCAGAGCACTGAGTGTCAAAACAGCTGAGACAGAATAACATGATGGATTAGGAACTGATATGCCATGTTGGGATACATGCATCCTATTTTATTGGCAAATGACACATCTTCCAGATAAACATGATGGAGAGGAATGTTTGTGTACAATCTCATGACAGCTCCACTTGTCATAAATGTGTTATGCATCACGGAGGTTGTGTGACCCTGAGAGAGGGAAAGTCGTCTATTTGGTTTTTTTTTTTTGGAGGAGATCAGCAGATTAATGTGAAAAAAACGTGAATGATGTTTAACCCTCAGGAGCTGCGGCAACTCACACATGAGGACAGATTTATGAATTGTTGCGCATGCAGGTTGAGCAACGGCATCCGGGTAGATATTAGATGGATATACCGCTATTCTGTGGAGACGTTCATATATGCAGCACTGATATCCTTCACCGTGTCCTTCAGGGAGCCACATGTGATAGTAGCACCAGCCAAAGAGCCTTTTGTAATTGTGCGTTTTTATAACACACAAGGTAACTACTGAATCACTTAAGTATGGTTTCATCTTCAGTCTAATAATCCATCATTGATTGTTCTGAAGTTAATTGCCCATCTTAAACTGTCCGTGAATAATGCATCACACCTGCCTTATTAATCAACAAGATCCAAGCCTGTTTACTTGCCATTTATAACTGTCGTTCTGTTATGTAACATGTGTCTAACCTGCTCTGCATCTATACCGTGCTTTGAACACATCACCAGCCACCTGTTGCCAAGACACCTTCACCAACTTTTGTAAAAGACGGCTCATATTCCTCTACGGCAGCTTTTTGTCTCTGATGACGGGCTCCATCAGGTGCCTGCTCTAAAATTTCGACCTTTTCCTCCGACTTATAAACAGAAGTTTCAGACTCAGATGTGCAGCTGCAGATCACATGAGACTGATTATTGTTTGGTGAAGAGCACAATAAATTCCAGTGGCAAATGTCTAATGCCACAAAAAAGTGCCACAAAAAAGTACAAGCTGTTAAAGCAAAACCCAACAACAACTAGACTTTAACATCAGATTGCACAGCACAAATAATCTCACCTACCGTTTGAACATCAACCATAAAGAAGACATTTACTTGCTAGCAAGATTCTGCAGCCATCAAACACAAATAACAAATGTGGTCAACTACTCTTCTGCATCTATTCATTATTCAAAATAGTTTTCAAAGACCAATAAAGCTCAGATCATAAAGCCAGAAGTCACACATACCTGTTTCTGTGCAAGTGTTTGTCTCTCCCTCACACCACAGCGCTCCACACTAATTCATGATAATCTATAGGGATTAATAATTCACCAGTAGGCCTAATCTGCAACCTGATCTGCAGCAGTGTTAAATATTCAGGTGGCAGATGTATCCACTCATATCGGTGGCTGATATGAAGCATCTCCGGTTGCACACAGGTTACCAGGAAGTTCATGATAGTTGCTAGATCACATGACTGCTGTTGGTCTCCCCCTCTGTACATAATGTTCTTTACACATCCAGTTTACAACTTTGTCTTAGTTTCTTATATGCCAGTGACAACAATGTAATGAGCATCTCTGCAGTGCGAGCTATACTGGGTATGTTGTGGCAAAAGGACAATCTGTCCATAAAGTCAAATATAAGTCCAGAACTATGCAGGGAATTCCAATGTTTGGACTCATTGTAGGAGTTTATAATTGACTCTGGGTCTGACTACCTTAACAATATATCTATATCTACAAAACAGAGCCTACGTGCTGAGTGACAGTAACCAAAACAAGACATTATTCCACAACATATAAACCACAACAGTGGATGTTGCTGTTGCCATGAGTTTAAAGCCCCGGGGATCTACTCAAGTAAAAGATAGTCACACCAGCTGGAAAGAGCTTTAATATGGGCATAACCTGCTCCATTAATAGCTCAAATATATTTATACATGTTTTAAGGCAGTGGTTCCCAAACATTTCCTATCATGCCCCCCTTTGCCAGGCCTTCCCACCCCAAACTTGTTACAATACTGGGGGAACTAGCAACAAAAGGCTCTCCTGCCATATAGTGACAGTGAACTAGTGCAGTGGTTCCAAACATGTGGGTCAGGACCCCCTTAAGAGGTCACGAGATAAAGCTGAACGGTCGTAAGATGATTAACGAGATGAAAGCAGAAAAAAAACTCATTTCTGCTACACAAAGTTAGATTTATTTTTTCAAACTTTTGTCTAATCCTTGCTCTCTTTTTTTGCTTCTTGTTGATTACTGGATAGTTTTCCTCCACTAGGCCTTTAGAAATACTCTGAAAAGGACTATTACTATTACTATTACTATTACTATTACTCACAACATCCCAGGTGAGAAACGAACTGAGGAAGATAAGGGTGGGGAAGGCGGCAGGCCCAGACGGCATCAGCTCCAGACTTCTGAAGTCCTGTGCAGACCAGCTGTGTGGGATTGTTGAGCACCTGTTCAACCTGAGTCTGAAGCTGGGGAGGGTGCCAAAACTGTGGAAAACATCGTGTCTGGTTCCTGTGCCGAAGACCCCACACCCCAAGGACCTCAATGGCTATAGGCCAGTGGCATTGACCTCTCACCTGATGAAGACCCTGGAGAAACTGGTCCTTGTTCACCTGCATCCGCTGGTGAGCCCATGTATGGACCCTCTGCAGTTTGCCTACCAACCCCGCATTGGGGTGGATGACGCTGTCATTTACCTACTTCACACATCCCTCTCTCACCTAGAAAAGTCTGGAAACACTGTGAGGATCATGTTTTTTGATTTCTCCAGTGCTTTTAACACCATCCAGCCCAGGATTCTGGGGGACAAGTTGGAGCACGCTGAGGTGGACCATCACCTGGCAGCATGGATCCTGGACTACCTCACAAACCGACCACAGTATGTGAGGTTACAGGACTGTGTGTCTGACACACTTCTCTGCAGCACAGGGGCTCCACAGGGAACCGTTCTGGCGCCTTTCCTGTTCACCTTCTACACAGCGGACTTCACCCAAAACACTTCGAACTGTCACCTGCAGAAGTTCTCTGACGACTCTGCCATCGTCGGCCTCATCACCAACGGGGATGATGGGGAGTACAGAGAACTGACCCAGGGCTTTGTGGGTTGTTGTCAGCAGAACCGCCTCCAGATCAACGCGAGTAAAACCAAAGAGCTGGTGGTGGACTTCGGCAGGCGCAAACTCCCTCCACCTACACCAGTGAACATCCAGGGAGCGGACATTGAGATTGTGAGATCGTACAAGTATCTGGGTGTTCACTTGAACAGCAAACTGGACTGGTCAGACAATACGGACGCTCTGTTTAAAAAGGGCCAGAGCCGTCTCTTTTTGCTCAGGAGACTAAGATCTTTTGGAGTGCAGGGTGCGCTCCTGAGGACTTTCTATGACTCTGTGGTGGCATCAGCTGTCTTGTATGGGGTGACCCGTTGGGCCAGTGGCATCTCTTCCAGGGATAGGAAGAGACTGGACAGACTGATTAAGAAGGCCAGCTCTGTCCTTGGATGCCCTCTGGACTCAGTGGAGGTGGTGGGAGGCAGGAGAATGGTGGCCAAGCTATCATCACTACTGGAGAACACTTCCCAACCCCTACATGTCACTCTTTCAGCACTGGGCAGCTCCTTCAGCGACCGGCTGCTCCACCCGCGGTGTCTGAAGGAGAGGTACCGTAGGTCCTTTCTGCCTGCTGCTGACTCTATAATCAGTACAACTCCCGGTAATCTACACTTGACTGTCAGTGTGCAGACTATTCACTACTATACTTCATCTACTGCTGTGCATTATCTTCATACATATTATTGTATTCATGATGTTATCTACTTCATATGTTGCTGTGAAATATTTTCATGTACATGTATATTATATATGTGCAATATTTTTATCTTATCTATTTGTTCATACTTACAACTGCACTCAGTCACTCTATTATTTATTTCTGTCTATACTGTGTACAGGACTATTTTTTCTATTTTTCTATTTATTTTTATTGTATTTCTATATATGACATTTTTGCTGGCTGCTGTAACGCTGAAAATGTCCCTGCTGTGGGACAATAAAGGCTTATCTCATCTTATCTTATCTTATCTTATCTTATCTTATAAATGCATATATGTGCTCAGCCAGTCAGGGTGAGCCTATTCATTTCTAAGTGGGCTGGACCAGTATATAACCAATTTTCCTCAGCAACCTAAAATATGACATGAACTCTGGCATTCAGACTAACAATGTGTCTGGATGATGCTTTAGCGGCTCAGTGTGTCCCTGCTTGTGCTAACTGGAGCAGAAAGCTCGCAGTTCCACAGCAGGGGTACATGAAGATGGCTGATATTTGAACAAAAAACTCCTGCTGGAAGCTCATCCTGGTCACATGTCTTTATTCACTGTGTCCCTGTCACACTTTAAATTCCTTTATTTTTTATGCCATGCTGCTTGAGTGATTTATTAACCTTCCTTTTATCTTCAAATGTACAAACATCTTTTATCCTTGGGGTCATTTTTACCCCAGCAATTTAAACCTCAAGAACATTATTGTAATTCAAATTATTATCCAAATGTATGTGTCAGGTAGTTTAGGTACTCACTTTGCTGACTACCTAAATACCCCTTTGATTAAAACACATTCACCTTTTGACTTGTACACTCCTACCAAAATGAACAACCCCATGTACAACTGGGTCACATCCAAGTCTTTCCAACTGTCCCCATACACACACCTCCCCTCTAAGTCTGTCATCTGAAGTATATCCTTTTAGGTTGATGGTGTTATCTATCAATCTATCTAGACAACATTTATCTTTCCTCTCACCCACAGAAAAATTATCCCCAGCACCTACAGCTGTACACGTGGATTTCAAAGCCTCAGCATGTATACAGTTTTGTTTCTAGTCAACTTAGCCCATTTAGTACAGGTGGAGCATTGTAAAGTATTGCCATCTAGTGGGCACATAGAGGTTGCAGAAAAGGAACGGGATGCACATGTTCTTAAGAGCCATTTTCCTGGATTGGTGGACAAGTAGCTAGCAGAGCAGTGAGGCTGTGTACATTTCAATTTGAGACCTTTGAAGTCTCTCAAATGGAACTGCCTTAACATATAGTAAGACTGGGTGTCACACAACCCCCCCTCCTGCTGTGAGGAGTTTGTCTTTCCTTTAAACTACTAGCTACTATCATTTTGGACATGAGAGAAACTATAGCAGGTGAACTGTATTTATATTCGTTTTGTAATAAGTTTTGTGGCTAGGTTATGTCATGTTATTTATACTATTAAATACAGTAACCTTCACAACCATAATACAATATACATTTGGTAATTTCAACATTCTAAAATTATTTATTCTTGTAGTTTAATTTTTATTTTTAGAGATTGACCAATGTGTTTTTTTCTAATTTGGATCATATTAAGTCAACAGTGGAGCACAAATATGAAAAACACTTATTTGAGTCAATTAATGATTGTTGATTAATACTCATCATTTGTTAAAGACAGGGGCAAAGTGATCAGAAGTCACATGTTTTATGTGGTTTAGTTTTCATGATGGAGCAGGATGGTGAACATATGGTCAAAGGTTATATAGTGTTAGTAGGCCTATGTAAATGTATGCTTGTATGATGTAGCCTATAACTTACACAATGCATCACAGTTTGTGAGTTTAAGGGCCTTTACACCAGAGGCGGTTTTTTTGGGGGGTTTTTTGTGCGATTAGTTTGCACGTCAATATATTTTTTCTAACTGTTGTTTTTGTCATGAGTACTTTCACACCGAACCCGAATACTATGTGTCATATCACAACTCCATCACGTCCCTGATGTGTAAAGGCCTTACTGTAATGTAGGCATGGATGTAGGGGGGTAGGCGTGTATAGAAGCCCCCCAGCATGCAGGGTTAGGGTTAGGGGGTGAGAAAGCACACAACTACTGGAAGAAGTTGAATTGGTAACAAGCATTAATGGGATATGAGTGCGTACAGATGGATAGGGTTATACCATGGAGCTAACCTCCTCTGTTTTATTATTTTCTTTTTTAGAGGGGCAATAGAGTCGAGTGTTATTCGTAGTGAGCCTGCAGCACTATCAACAAGATAATCAATTTGGGAGGGACTAAAGTTAGCATAGGAGTCATCTGTTATATTGAGACATGGAACTGAATTAAATGCCAATGGAATCACTTCCTTAAATTTAGCTACAGCACTATCAGATAGGCATCTAGTGTAGGAATGTTTGCCTAATGGCGTGTAGTCCAGTATAATATATATTTAATATATATTTATATTATTATATATGTATAATAATGGTCCGATAAAAAAGGATTCTGTGGAAAGACTATTAGATCATATTAGATATCAGACTTTGAAAGAGTACCATTGCTGAAGTCAGTGCTGACAGTTTCTAGATAATATTAGAGGCATAAAAGACGGCCAGCCAGATAGCCATAAACATTCACACTTCTGACCAACGGATGGCGGTAATGAGTTGTTTGTCAACCGCCAGCCGTCACATTGAATACAGAAGAAGAAGGAAGACAAGTCTGCATCATAACGGCACATGCGCGAATTCAAGGTGAAGCTAGCGTGACGAAGTTAAGCGGCAAGTGTCGTGCTAATCTTACCTTTAAATGAGCTCGGTCTTTACAAACATCTGTTGGAGTAAAAAAAAAACAGCACATATGGCAGATTGAAGTGTTTTGGTGTTCTGTCAATTACTGCAGATGAACGCTAACATGCTGAACGCTGACATCTAGTCTGAACCTTGGAACATTAACATTAGGTAAGTTCGTGTTCTTGCTTCCTAGTTAGCGTAACGTTACAATAATCGCTAGGGTTACGTTCACGGCCCTTGGTAACACTTTTTCAGTGTTACACCGAAAGCTATGATCCGTCAGAGCCTGTGGCACTGGACTAAAGGACAGACTGTAGGAGAAAGACTGAGGGCTTGACCAGGTACTGTCAGGTGGCCCTAAAGCGAAATACCAAAGAAGCCATTACATCATAACTCATGGCATAACCGTCCGCCATTTTTACCTGAGTATTGTTTACAATCACCACCTATGGGCAGCAACTATGTTTGTCGGCTGTGCAGCATTTAATTGCTTTACTGAAAGGGCCTAAGAGAACAGGGAGGCTGGCATTATTCCAACCGTCAGTATAAAGTAGATGAGAGATTTCTTTTTTACGTATGGGTAAACTAAAACTACAAAAAGTTAGTAAACTAGTTAACTTTACCGTTAGCCACCAAGCAGCGGACCAACTGAGTTCTAAGTTGCTGATTGCTAGCTCTCAACAGCATTGATCTGTTAGTTAAACAGTTAAGTTATAACCAGCAAACATTGTTTTAATGTTAGCTACGCTAACTTAGAGCTCAAAGGCAACGTTTAGTAACGTTAGCGTTATAACAAAGTTATTTGACCGCTAAGCAGCTGAGTCCATGCCAAGTGTAACGTTAACGAAAAGCGCTCGTCTTCACTCGTAATTCCCATTTAATAAATCAACAGGCAAATCAACAAAACAGTAACGTTAGCCACGTCCTTAACAGCAACACGGAACACTAACTAACCACACAATCAGCCAAGTTATTGTTATTCGAGGCCGAGGAGTCGCACTTAACGTTACATGTTCACCACATCTAGCTAACCCAAAAATGGCCTCCTTGAATCCTGTAGTCAGTCATAATACCGGTATATTAACATCACTTGTCGTCAGCTTACCTCATGCCTTTACACGCTTTTCCTTTCAGTAAAGCAAAAATAAAAATAAAAATCCATGTGTTGATCAGGTAAAGTAATCCAGTCGGAGAAAGGAGATTTGTACGTCAGCAGTTCAGGTCCAGCTTGCAGTTTTGCAAAATTCCCACGACTTCTCCGCATTATCATTGTAAATAACGGGACCTTGCCATGAGAATGAAAAACAACTGCGACGAGTCCATCAAGAGTTCTGCTGAAGGCATTAACGTTACAGCACAAAGTAAACCTTTCAAAACTAAACTTTATCAACGAAAATAACGCCATTTACAGTTAGCAAGGCTCTCCAACCTCTCCTCTTATCATCAAAACAAACCCAATGTGTGTGTGAGAGAGAGAGAAATGTATCTTTTCCTTATGTGCAATTTATGACATTAATAAATATATTAATATATTACAGTAGGTGTGTTTTTCTTGTGTTTCTGATTGTAATTGCCTGCCAATATAGGCCATAACACTGAATCTATTTAGGATTTCTACATAAAAGATATTGCTTAATGTAATATATTAGCCATTTAGAATTCCAAAGACAGTTCTTACATATTAAGTTCAGGCAAAGTGAAAAAAATAAAATCATTGTCTGCAATATAAGCGCACAATTATGAGATTATCTTTGATTGAAAACATGATTTGTTCTCTTGGAGCTATAATAATCAAATTTTTACCAGAATCTTTATTTTTTTGGTTCATTCTAGAAAGGCACAGTTGTCTTACACTCATTACTTTGAATAAAAAGCAGTATTGGTGTATTGGTAGACAAATATAAGGATTATAAAGACAACAAGCCTATTTCACCATAGGTTCCAATTACAGCAAGTTTAAAACTGGACCCAGGTAAGATGGCTGCCATATGGTTCCATCCTGGAATGGTCATTGTGACATGTCACATCTACTGTTTTGTATCTATGCCTGGAGTTATGTAAGGTCTCTGCTGGCTAAAACCCTTCTTTCTTTCTTTCTTTCTTTCTTTCTTTCTGCTTCACCATCCCCTCTTACAGAAACACAAGTGGACACTGCACGGAAACAGAGGCACACCACGATGGCCAGTGTAAGTCAAGGGTGTATGCAGTGTGTTAGAGACGGAGAGATGGTATGACACAGACATAGCTCTGTGTGTGTGTGTGAGAGTGAGTGCATGAGATGGCTAGCTGTATGTACACCCAGTGGCCTCTTCAGGGATAGACGCTAATATTTTTAATCACTGGCCCCATGGGGCACCAGGCCCCTAAATTTGGTGGCCAAAGTACATTTTTGGTGGCCCAAAATGTAAAGTTACGTAAAAACAATACAGAAAAGGCAATTTAACTTAACATAGCCTTCCTTAACTGTGACTTCAATAAATGAATATTCAGTAACAGAATGAAAATATATTTTTATAATAATTCAATTAAATTGAAAACTCAAGTTCTTTGTAAACATATGGTACATATATTCTCTCACAATCTCTTAGTTCACAGTGTCGCTTCCTCACGCCGATAGAATGATAGAATGTTGAACTAAGGTGCGAAGGAATTGGGATGTTTGTGGAAATGTAACGTTACTTTGGCGAAGGCTTGCAGTATAGGAATAAAACTTGGTGGCCACAGGGGGCCACCTACATGGAGTATTTGGTGGCCACAAAGTAACCTTTTGTGGCCATGTCGAACCCTGCTTTTTATTAGGTACACCTGTACAGTCTGCGGTCATGCTGCCAATGATAACAGTTATTGTTGACACTGTCATAGAGGTGTTAATTCTATGTTCTAGGGTGGACCAAATAATCAGTGGTGTACGATGTACAGGTAGAATTTATGGCTGAGCTGTTCTATTGAATTGCAACAGATTGTCCAGGTGTACCTAATAACCTGGCATCTAAGTTTATGTAAGTTTATTGTCATATTATACTCTTACGAAGTACAGTGTACATTCAGATGCAGTGAGATGCATGTGCCTTGGCTCGAGCTTCACCACCGCCTTAAAACGATATACCCCCCCTCCTGCTACCTCCACCTTGTCCCTCACAACGAACCAGGTGAGGAGTGAACTCAGAAGGTGTAAGGCAAGGAAGGCTGCGGGCCCAGATGGCATCAGCTCAAGGCTCCTCAGATCCTGCGCAGACCAGCTGTGTGGGATAGTGGAGATCCTCTTCAATCTGAGCCTGAAGCAAGGGAGGGTACCACTACTGTGGAAAACATCTTGTGTGGTACCTGTGCCAAAGACTCCCCGCCCCAAGGACTTCAACAGCTACAGGCCGGTGGCGCTGACATCACAGCTGATGAAGACCCTGGAGAGGCTGGTCCTTGGCTATCTTCGGCCCCTTGTGAGACCATCGATGGACCCTCTGCAGTTCGCCTATCAACCTGGTATCGGGGTGGATGACGCTGTCATCTACCTCCTTCAGAGATCCCTCTCCCACCTGGAGAAGGCTGGGAGCACTGTGAGAATCATGTTTTTTGATTTCTCCAGTGCTTTTAACACCATCCAGCCTATGCTTCTGGGGGACAAGCTGGAGAGTTCCGGGGTGGATCAACACCTCACCGCCTGGATCCTGGACTACCTCTCCAACCGTCCGCAGTACGTGAGGACCAGGGAGTGTCAGTCCGACACAATTGTCTGCAGCACGGGGGCCCCCCAGGGAACGGTTCTGGCACCGTTTCTCTTCACCCTCTACACTGCAGACTTCACCCATAATACACCAACCTGTCACCTGCAGAAGTTTTCTGATGACTCTGCCATTGTCGGCCTTATCTCTGATGGGGACGACAGGGAGTACAGAGAACTTACGCAGGACTTTGTCCTCTGGTGTCAGAGGAACCACCTCCAACTCAACACAGGGAAGACCAGGGAGATGGTGGTTGACTTCAGGAGGCGCCAACATTCTCCCCCCACACCAGTGAAGATCCAGGGAACGGACATTGAGATGGTAAAATCCTACAAGTACCTGGGAGTTCACCTGAACAATAAACTGGACTGGACAGATAATTCTGCTGCTCTGTATAAGAAGGGACAGAGCAGACTCTATCTGCTGAGGAGACTGCGGTCTTTTGGAGTGCAGGGGGCACTCCTGAAGACCTTCTTTGACTCCGTGGTGGCATCAGCCATTTTTTATGGAGTGGTCTGCTGGGGCAGCAGCATCTCGACTGCCGACAGGAAGAGACTCGACAAACTGGTAAAGAAGGCCAGCTCTGTCTTGGGGAGCCCTCTGGACACGGTAGAGGTGGTGGGAGTCAGGAGAATGATGGACAAGCTGTCATCCCTGCTGGACAACACGTCCCACCCCCTCCAGGACACTCTGTCTACACTGTACAGCTCCTTCAGTGACAGGTTGCTTCACCCGCGGTGTCTCACGGAGAAATACCGCAGGTCCTTCCTTCCTGCGGCGGTCAGACTGTACAACCACCCTGGACCCTGGTAGACCATCACACGCACTGTTACCTCACTGTCGTGCAATTAATAACACTATGTGCAATATATACATCCTCATATACTTTATGCACCTTATACACTTCATGGATGTGTACTTATTTATTGATATTTCGTGTCTCTTACTTATTTTTGTTCTATTTATATTCTATTTATATTCTTATCTATCTCTTTATTCTACCTCTTATCTGCGCTGTAACAATGTAAATTTCTCCACTGTGAGACTATTAAAGGATTTCTGATTCTGATTCTGAATAAAGAAAAGAAAGAGATAAATAATTAAATAACAGTAAATTATATAAATCCCACAAAATAGCATGTGTGTGGTAAGAGTGTGTATTACACTCAGTGTCCAGTTTATTAGGTCCACCTAGCTGAAACTAATGCAGTTCAGTCCTAGCAGCCCTGCAATAAATCCTCCTTCATAAAGGTTCTAATGTTCAGTTTGGGTTCAAACTGTTACATGTGCAGTGTACTACTGATGGTGTTTCTATTATTTTGTCCACCCCATTTAAATCAATGAGGCTAGGCTAGATAGCAGAAACACCTCTCAGTATAACAGTTACAGTTGAACCAACACAAGCGGAACACTAGAACCTTCATGGAGGAGGATTCACTGCAGGACTGCTGGACTGAACCATAGACTGTATATAAACATGGACGACATGACAGCTCCCCCGAAAGTGAAGCCAAAACATCTCGATCGCCCTCTGGTGGCTGGCTGCAGTATAGGTCATAAGCCCCACCTCCTCCACGTTAGCGTATGGGACATGGGCCAAACTGAAAAGTCAAAGTACACGTCAAATACATTTTTCCCAAAGATGGTTTCTGTCATTTTATGTAGTTCTTATGCTGATGTTTGTTCCAGTGGTTTTTCTGATCAGTTTGGTTTTAATTAGTTATTTGATGTTATAAAAATGGGGTGTCACATCATGATTGACAACTGAGTGTGCTCGTGATTGGCTCAGACGGCTGTATAGGCGGGAACTCGATACTGATCACTACTGCGCAGACTCTGGCTCCAAATGACGTCACCAGCACAAGATGGCAGCTCCCGTATCTGGGGTATTTTGGCTTCATTTTTGTACAGTAGGAGGAGGTGGAAACACGTCGTCCATATTTATACTGTCTATTCATTTCAGTTTCAATTCAGTTTTATTTATATAGCGCCATATCATAACAAAGTTATCTCAGGGCACTTTTTCGAATAGAGCAAATCTAGACCGACTCTTTATATTTACAGAGACCCAACAGTTCCCACCATGAGCAAGCACTATGCGACAGTGGCAAGGAAAAACTCCCTTTTAACAGGTAGAAACCTCGAGCAGAACCAGGCTCAAGGTGGGCGGTCATCTGCCTCGACCGGTTGGGTTGAAGGGGGAAGGGGGGAGCGGGAGAGAGAGAGCAGGAGGAAAGAGAACATACAGCAGCACAATACAGTTCCACATAGGGATGTAAGGCAATAGATATGGTAATGGCATTGATGTTAACACCAACAGAAACAACACTAAGAGCAACATTATAATAGCAATACTAATAACAAGAGCAACAACAGCAATAGCAGCAGCGGGTGCAGAGCAGGAGCACGGGGGCAGCAGGCGGCAGCAACCACAGACCCAGACTCCACAGCTCCGGAGGCAGAAACACCTGCAGAAAGCAACAGAAGGGGAGAGAGAGAGAGAGAGAGGAGAGAAAGCACACAACTATGGGAAGAAGTTGAATTAATAACAAGCATTGATGGGATATGAGGGCGTACTATGGACTGAACTGAATTAAACTGAACACTGAGTGTATGACACTCTGTATTTGGGATTTGTGTGTGAGATAGGCTAGTAAGTGTGTGTGTGTGTGTGTGTGTGTGTGTGTGTGTGTGTGTGTGTGTGTGTGTGTCCAGGTGCTGTGCAGCAGAGCCAGGCTGGTCACTTACCTCCCAGGGCTTCATGTGCTGGTGCATCGTGTGGCTGGAACCAGAGCCTTCTCTGCTGCTGGATCCTCCGGCTCTGATGAGCCCCACGTAGCCATCACTCCTTCTGATATGGGTATGCCATCCATTTGTTGCTGTCCATTTCAACAGGAATTAGCTGCCTGGAGCTAGCTGTAAATATAAATATATAATATATAAATGAGAGGCCTGCTATAGATCATGATGTGTGTCTCGTTATGCTACATAGACCAAAGGCCGGTCATGTGGAGCATTTGGAATGTGTATCAAAGGCAACAGCAGGGTTAAATAGCTGTGCATTGTCTTCCTCTGACCCATGGGGTTTGGTGTAGACCAAGCCTGTAGGCAAATGTATTTTGAGTAAAAGCTGCATCTTCATCATCATTTTCTGTTCCTAACGTGCCTCCCTGGTTAAGGACTGCAAACAGTGTGGCCTGATGAGAGCATGGGGCCTTTTGGACCCCAGGACCAGCGCTTCCAGCTGCCTGGTAATGTGGGGTTTGACTGCCACCTGAAAGGACTAGCAGAGCACAAGACAAGCCTGCCAACCAAGATGATCCCTGATGTGCTGTCCGCCCCGTCCAGCAGTGAGAGATATGAGTTCATACTGGCCCAGTTCATCGGAGACTTTGTAAGTGTAATCCTGCTAACATTAGCACTGTTTCTGAGAAGCCTCCCATTGAAGAGGAAATGTGTGATTCTGTTTTATAAATCTCACTCATTGTGGAGCTGAGTGCACGAGCCCCACTTCACTTCCCACAGTTAGACAGCCTTTAAGCACCCATTTCTATATTGCTACCTGTGCCTGCTCCACCTCTCATTAGACCTGTCAATGAGAACGGCTAAGAAGAAACAGCTGTGATTACGCACTGCTGTGGCTATTTATAGGACACACCACTAATTCATCACATGGACCTGTTAACCATCGTCATGATGATATCTCAGTCATCATTGTTAAACGTCAAGCTGATCAATGATTTATTTGTAGAGCTCATATTGAAACAAAGTGCTGGCAAATGATGGCTCGAATGGAAATAAAAAATGTGAAAGACTGATCAAATTCATCACTTGTGAATCATTTGACATGAAGTTTCTAAGTATGTCGACTGCAAAAACAATACCACAATCAGTCAAAGTGGCAAACAATGTTCTATTGTAAGTTCAGTCTCTCACCATATGGTCCATGTTCATCATTTCACCCACAGCTATCTCTACGAGACTGTGTGTACGCTTGTCTGAAGTCTACGGGAGGTGCCCACATTCTTATTTTATAAATACCATTCATGTGTGGGAAAAGGCCTACGCATGGTTTTTGAAATATTATTGAATTGTACTTTCTTTTATTTGATTTGACAGTCAGTTGTTGAGTACATTCAGATGTTGATACAACTACTAGGCTCCTTCAATATATATGGCACTGAATCATAATGCAGGTAAGACATGATGATGTCCCGGACCTTTGCTCTCTGTCATCTTTTGTTCAATAAATACTTGATTATGAAACAAACCACTTTCAGTCCGTTCACGGTTCTGATTTGAAATATTGTGAGAGATTAACAAGCATACCCTGTATTTCAAAAGCATTTCAACACGTCCCTGATACATGATGATGGTGGTGGTCACATGATTTTTGGCAATACTTCTGCTTTGAAAGGTTGATACTGTGTCGTGCAAGTCACATTACCTGCTCCACACATCAGCTACAACACCGTCGAACACAGACCAATCACTTGTCCTACATTTACAATGAAGGAACAAAATATAAAAGATTGGCTTCTTCGTGTGCTCATACATGCTGTCCAGTGAACTCAAGGATACTTACCTTGACGGCTCCCATAAAAGCTTGCAAGCCCTCTGTACAGCTGCCAGTTTGTCTCCAGCTTACTGCTTTAAGGGAAACTTAAGGAAAACAAAATGTCTACTCAACTCAGCTAAGCCTTATTTATATAGCACCTTCATACAAACATGCAGCCCAAAGTGCTTCACAGAGCAAGGATAAACCTGTACAGACACATACAAAAAAGTAAAATAGAATAAATAGAATTTTGCAAGACTAAAATTACAACAATAAAATGTTAAAAATAGATAAAATTCACTAAACATAAGGGATAGAACTAGTATGAAAACCATTGATTAAGAGTTAGAAACTAAGGCAACAGGTGACAAGGCACCTTAAGTAAAAGCCAGGCTAAAAAGATATTTCTTACAGTTTCTTTTAAAAATGTCTGATAGGAGACAGACAGCAGTCTCTACAAACTGTAATACTTTTCGGAATTGCTGCCGCCTCTGTTCCTCACACAGTAACAATGTGCACTTGTTTTACTGACTGCTGTTTTCTCTCTGCGTGTGTGTGTGTGCGTGTGTCTGTCAGGAGAAAGATGACCCGGCCTTGTCTCAGACAGTCAACAGAGCTGAACAGTACTTTGACAACTCCAGTGTGGAGTGTGCCATACAGTCTTGCCCTGAACTACTAAAGAAAGGTACAGCACTGATCCTGCACTCCTCACACAGTCACTCATAACAGCTCTGTTCATTTTCCTCCATGTGCTCCTCAGTTAACAGTTCAGTCTTGTGAACGTGTTACCATGTCTTTGCTGGTACAGTGTCTTTGTAATTCTCGTTCTGTCCACCAGAAGGAGAGCAAACATCACGGCTTGTTGCTGTAGCAGTGTTTCTGTCTGATAATGTGATCAATAGATTTCCAGTCCATGTTTCCTGAGGCTCCATCCTCTGGTATGATGGTGGTCACAGTGACCCAGAAGACCCAGAGAGATATGACGTCATGGTGTGCTGAGGTGGAACAGGAGAGGGAGCAGATGCTTGACAAGGTGAACTGCTTTTCATAGATACTGCTGGTTTGTCACATCTCATCTCTCTTATTTTTCTTGCTGAAGACTACTGTGACAAGACAAGTGGGGTGGGGGTAGTAAGGGTTAGGAGCTGATCTCAACTGATGATTGTGATGTTGTTAAAGGGGGTGCATGTTCTATAATAACATGAGGCTGGAAATAGGGCTGTGTATGGTGTGTGACATTGTAAACACATGTTTTTGTGTGGCGGGATGTTGATGAACCAGTAGAGTGGGTTGCGTTATACTAATGAATATATAGTAAGTATTGCTAGTGTGCTAATTCTAATGTTGATACTCATATGATGGGGATAATGGTAATATCAGTAATAATAATAACTCAATCTATATATATACCAGGGTCCAATCACCTGACAAGACTCTGACCCAGAGGTGCCCCATCAGGGGGATGAGGCCATCGCTGAACAGGGTTAGAACAGCTGCTTTAATACACGTTTGTATGCCTGGGCAGACTGAGGCGCTCTCCTGCTCTGCACACTGCCAGGATCTGCTCCAGCCTTGGACTACAAGGACCATGAAGCCCGAGTTTATGCTCAAACTAATCTCAACAAATCATGTAGCACCTCATTCACACCTGTTGGAGTAGCTCCTAGTTTGCGTACTGTTCTCTGCAATAGACCCAGAAATAAAGATGTAAAAAGAATAGGCAGAAAAAGAGTATATATAAAGTTACAGTACAGTAGAAAGAAACTTGAACCATAATACATGATATTATGTGCAAGAGGACATGTGATTATTAAATTACAAAAATGTCATGCATTACATAAAAGTTTGATGAGGCTGTTAAGGAATAGATACCAACTGCTGAATGAGGTAGAAGCTAAGTAACACCAATTGATTGATCATCACCAATTGATTATTTTACATGAATCATTGAAACATTATCGAAGATGATAACTACTCTCACCTTTCCTAACAAACAGAAAGACTAATGTGCTAAAGTAGACTTCAGTACTAGCGTTTGTGCAGGAAGTCTCAGCTAAGTTAGTCTGTTTCTCTTCTGTTCAGTTATGGTGCTTGTCATTCTCACTGTGCATTTGGTGAGAAAGATCAGTGCGGTGATATTTAGATACTCAAGTTGTGCTACTTTTAAATATTTATTGATTTGATTGTATTCATTGCACATTTTGTTCTTTCTTCCTTAAACCTCAAAGAGGCTGGTGGTCTGCTGATCCCAGGTCTGCTGTGGCTTGTTATCAAGTAGCCACACCCCCTCATGACTGTTCACAGCTGTAGAATCATGATTGGAGCGATGGTTAGAGATTGACATGTAAGCCCCCAGGAAATGCTCTGGGCTGTGAGGTGATTTTTGGATCGCAACTACAGTCTGTATAGCAGGATCATGTGACGCACTCTGGCTGGGACTACAGAAACACACACAGCAGCGTTACAGAGTGAGCTTCTGCCATCAAGTTACTCATGGAATTAACATTAATCAGCGACAGCTGATATGACCTGCTGCTGGTCAAGGTGACCGTCAGCGCGTCATTACGAACACGTTTTACAGACCTCTGTCAGAGCTGGGGCGATGGATATGCCACCGTTCCATTTTGTGACGTGAAAGAGGTGATGATAAAGCACTGTATAATAAAGGACATTGGGTGGTTTTAATCTGTTTGGTTAATTGGATAATTCAGGTTACTAACGAGTCAAGTGATAGAAACCATTTGTCTGTTGGCCTGATGGGTAGCATTGAGAAGCAGTAGTTTATCTGGGGGAGAATTTCCATTTTAACCCTCCCATAGTGGTGGAGGGAGGTTCATCCAACGTTTGAGATCATCTTCAACTGTTTGGAGTAATGGTGTAATGAATGCCAGAATCAAATATTTGTCCATAAAATGAATGTGGAGTTTCAAGTTATGTTTCCATTATTGCACCATAAGTGCATTAAATGAAGCGCTAATAAAATCAAACCTGGTGTCTTTGGAGTTTTTGGGAGAAAAATACTTTTGATGAATAATTATTATGCTCATGCGTCACACATAGGTAGCTTACGACAGAAATCATCAGCAAACACACAATCACTAATCATTGACTGAGACCAATTTCTTGCTCTGCCTTGTAGTTTGTTGATGGAGCCAAGGAGATATGCTTCGCTCTACAGAGAGAAGGATTCTGGGCTGACTTCATCGACCCGTCTTCAGGCCTGGCGGTAAGATTCTACTCCATGCTTTTCTCAAAAGCCACTTAATAAAAAGTGCATTCAACCATGTGAATACAATCCAAATCACCCAACCAGTGTCACTTAGTGTTGGAAGAGTAGAAGCCAGTTCTGAATCCTTTGGAATCCCTCATCGTTTGTTTGGTGGAATGAAGACTGAATGAAGAGTTTTTATTTCAGTCAGAGTCAAACCTAAACCACAGAAATTCTACTGTGCTTAAAGGGTATTCTGACATTTGTTAACCACCATTCACCACCATTCATTAGCACCATTCATTAGCTTCTCATTGGGGGGCTGTGCTACAACTGCAGAAGGAAAAGCAACACAGTGGAAATGACTAAATTAACTCTGTTTTATCATTCAGCAAATATCAGCTAAATAAAAGGAAGATTGTTGTGCAGGATGCTCTGAACGTTAGCTGAAGGTTAGTTGTTGCTGTGCTGGAGGTAACAGAATCTGGTGTAACAGCGGCAGCAGACTGAGGCCCAGCACTCGTCCCTCTCCTCAAATAGAACACAAGTTCTTTCTTTAACATGACAGACGCTAGCTCAGTATTTCCCTCCTTTCTCACGAGGAACCTCCCACAAATACTCTACTGAAGTACAGTATTATTATTATTATTATTATTATTCTGTGTTATATCTTTATAAAAGAATGTCACTGAATGCCAAATAACAGATTTGATTTTTACCTGGGCAGTTGGAATATCATCATTAGTTTCCCAGGGAGCAAAAAAGCCATATAAATAGAAATTATATTAAACAAATGCAACGGTTAGAAATTTGACATTCAAACTTTAATTAGGTTAGATAACAGCCAATCAGAAATGCCAAACAGGAGCATTCTTATTAATTGTTCCAAGGGAAAACAAGAGCAGCCAGTCGAGGAAAAAGTCTGAGGCTACTGGAAAAAAACAAGGATTTATCTGAACTTTCAAAGGAAATCAGCACTGCAGGCTGCAGAGAAGTGATTGAGGTATTTGGGCTGCATATGGAGGACCTGGTCGAATCCCTGCTCAACTATATGTTGTTGGGAAAGCAAGAAGCAGCAGCCTAGTCTTCTACCAGAGAGCTGGGTAATGCTGGGCATAGCCTATTTGACCCACATGCTGCCCCAGCCAGAGGTGCGGAAAGCAGCCTAGGCCTCGTTGTCGCACTCGATGTCGACAAGATGCACCTGTATAGCAGGCTTGCATTTGGTCAGGTCTGCCTGACAGGGATGCACCACCCATCCACCCATCATTTATATATATAATGCACATATATCACTTATTATCCAACATGTGACTTTTTAGCATTAAATAGGACAGAATTAATTCAGCAGATTTTTGAATGGAGTTTGGTCTGACATTATTTTGTGAATTAAATTAAACCTGGTCATTGTCCCATGTTTTGGGTTTTCAGATTTCCTTTTATTCATAGACTTGTTAAAGATGTTTAATGAAGACTTAAAGTTCACGACTAGATGAAACAGTTTAACGCTGCAGAGAAACGTCTCAGCTGGAATCAAGCTGGCTGATGGCGTTGCTGTGACTCAGCTTGTCAGGTGTCTGGTTTTAATATGATTTTAAAAAATGTTTATGTTTATGATAATTGTATAGTTTGTGTTAATATGCTTTGGCAACATTGTCTTGTATGCAGTCATGCCAACAAAGTCATATGAATTGAATAGTGTTATAGTGTGTGTCTGGATGCTAGACGCTAAGTTGCTTTCACAGGAAGTCCGACAGCGGAAGATCCCTCTTGTATATTTCTCACGATGTTGAAATGAATGCTTTCAAGAGGAAGAAATTTCCTTCATGGGGAATACCAAGGAAGAGAGCGTCCATTTCCTGAGTTGACCTGGAGTTGACACAGTAAACGGCATGTTGGTGAAATTTTATAGATGATTCTCTGACATCCCGTTCCGATGAAGGCAGCATGGAGCTGCCAGAAAGCTGACACAAACACTGAAGTAAAGAGTCGTTGGTATGGAAGGTATACAATGTCTCGTCTAGTCGCATTGTGTAAACTGGCAGGTTTTAAATTGTTGCAGACTGTATTTATTTGAAAGTAGTTGTTTCAAGTTTCAACTCCTCACCATGAATCTTTGGTGTAAACTCAAATGCCCCCCAAGAACACCTCACCGCCCCCCTTTTGAAAATTTTGGTTCCAGCTCCCCCCCAACATTCTCTGAACGCCCCCTGTGGGGCGATACCATCCCTGTTGAGAACCGCTAAGCTATCGGAACCCATTCCTACACTGGAAATGAAACAACTGTATTCACAATTTGCTGAACAATTCAAGAATGAATGCTAGAGAGACCATGTGCTACTGTAACTGCTTCCATGGCATGAAACTAAAGCCTGCATTAGTAGAATTCTGAAAAATAACTTTGTTAAAGAACCCCTCCCTGATTTATCCCCAAACTGCCTCCCCACTCAACTGTGTAACAAAGTGCATGTTGTTGAGGGGAAAATCTACAGACTGTAAGTCTACAGGGCCCCCAGATCCACTGAGAAGTGAAATGTAGAGGTAGCATGAATGCATCCAGGGTATCTTTACTCCAGGGGCCAGTTTTCAAAGAGATTTTGGACTGCTCTCCATTTTGCTCTTAGATCAGTCTAATGCAAGTTAGACACTCACAAAAATAATGGCTGACTTGTTTCAAGCTTAAACTGTTTGCCACCCTACCCCCAGTCTAACTAAGAGCCATGTTTCCATGGTAACAATCAGTGACAGTAACAAGCTGACCAGTGGCACCAAATGACAAAAACTGGTTTTCGAACAGTGTCCTGGAGCGAGTAATGACAAGATGAAGAGGTCTATACAGTGGCTCAGTGACCTGTTGGAAATATCCAGTGAGGACACCGTCAGTCTTTTCATTTGTCCTGAGCCTGACTGAAGAGCTAGCTGAAATCCTGAGCTCTGCTGCTGGTCTGCACTGAGCTTTTATATTGTTACAATCCTCTCTGAGAAAAGCGTGTGGTCACCACTAGCTGACAGAGCAAGCCAGATTATTAGACTGGCTGAAGTTACTCTGGAAGGTTCACATTGTTTTGCAGACCTGTCCCAGGGAGGCTTACCTTGTCTACTCACGTTAAGCGGTCTGAGCTGGACTCAACAATGGGATAGATGCAGTTAGTGGTGAGAGCGCAGCTCAATGCTGATACATGAGCGTTTATAAGAACGGTTCCATTCATGCTGAAGAACAGCCAGTGCACACCTTTTCTATGCTGAAGGTTTGTTTGTCAGCTGTAATCTGATTGGCCACGCTTGATAAGAAAGCAGTGAATGCACTTCAAGTTAGAATCATTTTAGCTTGGAGTTTAACAGTAATGTGCAGCACCCAAGAAAGCCACTCTCTGTAGGAAAAGGATGGCTTAGGCTGGCACAAAGAGGCCCTGTTTGTTTTTTAAACTTCACTCACAAAATTCAAAGCAGGTGATAAGTTGGATTCAGAGAATTGTCTAACTTGAATTGTGTTTTACACCATGGAGAGGGATGTGATCAGATAACTACATGGTAACTGTGTTTGTTCCTCCGCAGTTCTTTGGTTCGTACACCAACAACACTCTGTTTGAGACAGATGACCGATACCGTCACCTGGGCTTTCAGATTGAGGACCTGGGCTGCTGCAGAGTGATCCAACACTCTCTGTGGGGGACACATGTTTTTGTGGGGACAATATTCACCAACGCACCATCCAGCAGCCTTATTATGAAGAAGATTCAGGGCAGCTGAACACTGGGCTGCCATTGAAACTGTGTATAAATATATATGGATTGTTTGGTGATGGTATTCTTGACTGCAGCTTCATCATTCTAACACAAGTCTTCAAGGATATCATAAACTGACTCCTTAGTGTTTTTACCTTTGCTACATGCATGTATAAATATTAGTTTATATGATTTATATTTATAGATTTCAAATCCATCACAATAAAGTGCTTCTTGACTAAAGTGAAAGATTCAGATCCCTCTTAGCAACACTCACCCTCTTTCTCTCTACTGAGATGCATTTCTCATTGATTGTTTTGATTGTTTGGTCATTATTATAGGCTATATTAATTTCATGTACACCTAAGTAAAAATAGGGTGTGGGTATATGCTATGTTGACACTAGGAAGCAGATGGGGAGAAATGTTGTGGATCACATTCTTGTTGTAAAATTGATTTGGAGTTACTTTATCTTCTTTTAGAATCCGTTGCATCTCATTGATCATTTTGATTGTTTGGCATCATTACAGTTATTCATTATATATTATGTAGGTTACTCCTAGGTAAAAATAAATAAGATGTTATTATTGGCTCACTTTGAGATTTTACTCTTTGTAACTACATACGGTTTGTAGTGATCTTTTGCAGCCCTGTCTTTTACCTCTGCTACATTACTTCTGTAGCAGTAAGATTACATTAATTCTAAGGAGAGTTTTGCCCTATACCCTCAGGCTAAAGTCGACTGTAAATCCACATTATAAAGCTGATATTTTGCGGTTAGTTCAGATGTCTATGATAACAGCTGGACAGTCGAGCGTCTGTGGTTAGTTCAGGTGTCTGATAACAGCGGTACAGTCGTGCGTCTGCGGTTAGTCCAGGTGTCTGTGATAAAAGCGGGACAGTCGTGCGTCTGCGGTAAGTTCAGGTGTCTGATAACAGCGGGACAGTTGTGTGTCTGTGGTTAGTTCACATGTCTGTGACAACAGTGGGACCTAAAATGACCATGTAAGGCTGCCTCTTCTGCTCTGTTTATGGGCAAAGAGTAAGACTTCAAGTCCTGCCATCAGAAATCAGCAGACAAAAACAGAACAAGTGAACAGAGTGATCCATGACTAATATGAGAGGCGGTGTGACCGATATGGAGAATTTCAGAGCCTACAGCACATGATGTTACACCGTTGGGTGTTACAACAGAAGATGATCCAGGACTGCGACTTAACCACCACCGTATAAAAACCCTGAGGCAGCTGTAGAAGTGAGAGAATTTATCCAGATGTGATGTCTCTAATAGTGCGGTGAAATGGGTGGAATCATACCTTACTAACCGCTCTCAATCACTTTTCCTGAATAATCATTGATCCAAGTCATTGCAGTTGCCAACTGGTGTCCCACAAGGATCTATTCCTGGTCCACTCCTATTCAGTCTACACGTCAATGACCTTCCATCTGTTTGACCTGAAGTTGAAACCCTAATGTACGCGGACAACACTGTTTTATTTGTACATGGCAGAACCAGAGCAGATGTGTTGCCTCCAACTAAATGTGTCTAAAACAGTCAACATGTTCTTCTGCAAAACCAATAGACCTACTAGTGACTCTCACATATTTGTAGCAGGTGAACAATTACAGGTTGTGCGTGAATTCAAATACCTTGGGGTGTTGATTGACTCTAACCTCTCCTTTAAGTCACATGTTAAAAAAAATTGCAAATTTCTGATTCCTTAGAAATCATGTCTACGGAGGCTGCCATTCATCTGAACTACTGTTGAACAAGCTGGTCACAGTCCAAACCATAGCACGCTGAAACCACTCCAATCACTATACAAACAAGCACTCTAAACACTAGATTCACTAGCAAGGACCACACCATCCGCGAGTTACTTATTTATAGGAATGCCGGAAGTGTGTCAGTTGAGGTGTGGTCTTGCTCCTGAAACTCTGCTAGATAGCTCCAATTCACTAGCAAGGACCACACCATCAACGATATACATTTAAACAATTTATTAATGAAAAATAATTGCTGTGCGAGGCTTGAAGCTTGCTTGTAGTTCTTCGGCTTGCGGTCTGTGTTGTGGGGAAACTTTGGTAGGGAATCCGCCGTAGCACCCGGGCATGATGGACCCCCAAAACCTCCAGTTACTTAAGACAAGTTTGAGCAGATCTGAGATCTTTGAGATCTGAACGGATGTAGCGGTGATACGCTTGGGAGGATCAACGGCTCATGATTTGTTTTAAGTGTTCTGGGATGCCATGCAAGGCTGAGACAGCAGGTCTGATCATGAAGGAATTTCTGGAGTAATGGATGGGAAGAGAACATGTTGGTGTGTAACGGAGTACCAGATTAGGCAGCGCATGAACGGCATGATGGATAGGGCATGGAGCGACCTTTGTTGATTATGTTTTTGACGTCCAGGTTGTTGAGTATGCAGGGATGAACCTGCAGGACCGATCGTGGCCCCACTGGATGGCTGCGGGGCCATGCTGTTGTGAACTATCTTCCCTTGTAGAAACCCCCAAAACCGGCAGGAGAAACGGCACGGTGTACGGATGGATGTTGTGTGGGTGAGTCAGTTGTTCGTCGTAGAAGAAGGTGAACTGTTCCAGTTGGCGGGAAGGTTGAGCCAAAGACGGATTTTGGCACAGCTTGGACTGTCCAGGGAGATGGAATTTTTTACGAGTGATGTGACGGATGAAGCAATTGATAGCAAGTGAGAGATAAAGGCCTGCCCTATGGAGAGAATACGTAGGGCGAAGTGGCCTAGAGGTGGCCTCCTAGAGGAGGGAAAGAAGTTGGTGTTTGGTGCAGCATGGGGCGAGGAGGAATTGGAGATCAAAGCTGATTTGGATGAGCTTTTTAACTATGCCATTGGTGACGGATGGGGCCGACGATGCCTGCTTTGGAGGTATGGGTGCTGGTGGGGTGGCTGACGATACACGAGAGAAAGCCAAAGCTCTTGTTTGGGCTTAATGTGGCTCAACATGGGTGGGAATGGAGCAGGAAGAGGCTGGGTGAGGCGGGGCACTACATAGAGAGCATAGTAGGGCTGCACAGGCAGTGAAGATGCGGCAGTAAATTTTGTTGTTGAGTGTGTGAAGACGTCTGCTGAAGACGGGCAGCGGCTTCTGAGGATGTGATACTTGTAGAAACCATTGCCTCCAAAACGTAGGGCCAGATTAAGAATAACGGCCGTGTAATCATCCATTTCCTGCCGGCAGGTGGTAAATTTTGAAATCTGATCGTCTGTGAAAGAGATAAAGCATATGAAATCTCTGTGGGAGTGAGATCTCGGGTGGGTGTTCTGTCTTTCAATAGTGGTGTCCTTCGTGTCCTTCAAGAAATCTGTTGGCAGGTGGTTGATGAAGGGAAGGAGAGCGAGATCTTTGTAATTATCGTCTGTGATCTGTTTGCATATGGAAACTGGAGAAGGACGAGAGATGGAAGAGTTAGGATGACGACTGGGAGGATTAGCTGTAGACGGGGTAAAGTTGATGGTTGCCTGCTGGGCTGGAATGGGTTGAAATGGAAGACAAGAGTTTAATATAAAAGGAATTTGCTGCTGCAACGGCTGTGGAGTAAAGCTGGGCGCCGGCATCCCGGTGCCTAAGGCTCCAGCTGACGTGAGCTGCAGGTACTGGTAAAGTTGGGAGACGGAAGGCCCTGGCATCCAGGTGCCAGGAGCCCCGGGTAGAACAAGCTGCTGCGGTTTCTGGAGGTGGGCAGCACGGGGCCCCTGCATCCTGGTGCCAAATGACCCAACTGCTGCGGTTGCTGGAAGTGGGCAGCAGGGGGCCCTGGCATCCCGGTGGCAAATGCCCCTGCTGAAGCCAGCTTCTGTGGTTGTTGGAAATGAACAGCTGTGGCCCCTGGTGTCCCAGTGTCAGGAGCCCCAGCTAGAATGAGCTGCTGTGGTTGCTGAAAGTGGGTGACAGGAGGCTCTGGCATCCCGGTGCCAAATGCCCCTACTGAAGTCAGCTGATGTGGTTGCTGGAAGTGTACAGCTGTGGGCGCTGGCATCCTGGTGCCAGGGTCCCTGTCTAGAGCAAGCTGCTTCAGTTGCTGGAAGACGGCGGCAGGGGGCGCTGGCATCCCGGTGCCAGGTTCCCCTGCTAAGGCTGGCAGCTATGATTGCTGGAGCTGGATGGCAAGGTGCGCTGACATCCCTGTGATATTTGCCCCGGATGTAGACTGCTGGTGGAGGTGGAGGGGTCCAGAATTCCTGTGTTGGATGCTCCATCTAAAGTAGTTAATAGTGTTAGATATTGGCGAGAGGTGGTTACTGAAGCTGTGTTTTTTTTTAATTTTCTTTCTGGCTGATGATCCTTGTCTTTGCTTTTGTTGCTGGCCTTTCTGTTGTCTTTGCGCTGGACGATGTTGGTGAACTGTCCCTTCACCAGGGGCTCTGACATCATGTTGTGTTGTTGGGGTACGCATGATGACGTCACCCAGAAGAGAGTCGGTGTTTACGGAACGGTGGGCATGACAGGCTGACGTGGGAGTGTTGAAAAGTTTACTTTGTTGTCTGTCTGCGACAAGGAATTTCTTTATACTTGAGCCTCTTTTGGACAGTGGCTACAGTCCAGTTGGACATTTTTGATGAAGGCTGGTTGTCAGGGGACTTCGCTGGAGTGTGGTGACGAAGCGACCAGGTATGAGTTGAGAGGCCGGAGTAGCCGGGATGGTGGCAGGAAGCTGGCGTTGTCCTCTGAGACGATGGAGTTGGATAATTGCAACGACGCCGATGTACTGTCCTTGAATTTCCTCTTCCTCTCTTTTCTGATGGAGGAGGTGGGCTAGAAGACGCGGATAATTCATCAGGTGAATTATAGTCGTCTTGTATGTTGAGGAGAGATGAGCCGGATGGGATACGGACCATGGAAGAGACAGTGTGGAGGCTTGCTGGACTTACTCGCTTCTTCAATGGCTTTTGGATTACGGAAAGCTGGATCTCGGGCACGGAGGCAGTGGAGAAGTTCTCAGCTTCTGTTGCTGGGTCTGCTGGCATCAGTTGTTGGAAACTTTGGACGTGGTCGTACTGATTTGTCTGCATAAATCATCGTCCGATGGGGATTGTGAGACAAAGTCCATGCTGGAGATGAGGTGAGTGGATCGATTAAGTTGCTCGTGGGGTAGATAACGTTGCTCGTGGATAGCTTACTGAGTGTGCTTGAGACAAGCGCCATATGCGAGAGCGAAAGAGGGGGAAAAAGTTAGGTGGGTATTTATAGGAATGCCAGAAGTGTGTCAGTTGAGGTGTGGTCCTGCTCCTGAAACTCTGCTAGATAGCTCCAATAAAAAATCAGTTGAAAAGTTAAACTTCATGGAAATGTTGTGCAGCACACTGGATGACACCTCAGCTCAAAAACCCCTTTTGTTGATTCCCACAGAGAAAAAATGCACATGCAGTTGATAAAAATGCCAAATTGTCCAATCAGGGCTCAATATATTTATAACATGCTTTGCATATGTGGATATGTCTGTCCCTGTATTTGCATATGTGAATGCACTGTGAGGCATATGTTAAGTACACTGTTGGCATACTCATGCATATGCAGCAACCCCAGCTGCCAGTCTTTTTGAGTAGCTCTGCACAAGTTGGCACATCTGGATTTGGAGATCTTGCCCCACCCCTCTTTGCAGAACTGTTCGAGCTGGGAGAGGTCAAAATTGCCGCCTGTTACAAGGAGTTTGTCCTTGCCACTGCCTAGTGCTTGCTCATGGTGGGAATTTTTGGGTCCCTGTAAATATGAAGAGTACGGTCTAGACCTGCTCTATATGAAAAGTGCCCTGAGATAACTTTGTTATGATTTGGCACTATATAAATAAAACTGAATTTAACTGATCAAATAAGGATGGAGGATCAGAGGAACACAAAAGTCACACCTACACTTGAGTGTGTTTTTTTTTGTTGTTGTGACATTTCTGTTTGTGTGTTCTCAGGTACAGTATAATCCATTTTCACATTCATTTTTCTATAAAAATCACCATACAATATGTGAAATGAATTTTGCCTTAAATGAAGGAAAAGTTTGACAGTAGTATTTACAGTCAGACTATTGCCTGTTATACGCTCCGATTTTCAACACATTCCAATCAAGACATCTGGCAACGGTCTGCCTACCACTGATCACCTACCACTGAAGTCGAAATCATTATGGCTGTAGTGCCTGTACTTGTGTATGTATATAGAAATATATAGTGTGTGCCCACTGTAATCCCCTGGCTAACCACACTGGGTGCCCTGCTCGTTCACATCTCCACATCTAGTAATCCTGTTAGGCCTTCACACCAGGAATTCCATTCAATTAAGACTCAAGTCAGCCCTGAGGTTTTGTACCGAGCTGCACTACAGCTGGGGCTGACAAAAGCACAACCGGCTGCAGACTGGGGCCAGGCGAGGGTAGAAAGGCATGCTGGGACCGATTGCATGAAGGATATGTAGGGTGTTCCTACCCAACTGTATCCAGTTATTAGAGATGTTTAGGTTGCATTTAATGTCAGGTTGTTAACATTGCTTTTGCTTTGAATGTTTCTTAATGTATACAGTGCAGTCCTCATTTCACTGCAGCCAGTTTTACTTGTCATAGTAGTTAACATTAATGATGGCTCTGTTCTATTCAAATGTCCCAGTAAGATATGACAGCTATTATGTACACCTATATGTACACTCAGTCAGCCAATCAGGCCTCCACAGTGTCAGCATGCATATCAATACATGTAATGTATAGCCTGTTGCGTTTCCTCTTGCTGCCTATAGAGACACACTATTGGACCAGATAATGCACAATAAGACAGTGCACCACGTCTGTCACACACTGTACATTCATGCATAGATACAGTACAGGCCCGTGTAATCTCACCTGGCCTGTGTCTCTGACCCACCTCTTATCCTTTTCCCCTGACATTCCAGAGGGACAAAGGGTGGAGCTGAGGGGGCCACACCTGAAACCAGAAACATGAATCATCTTTTTGCACTGAGCACTTCATGGTCCATCCACTCCTCCAGGTGCAGCAGCTTAATTGGATCACGGTTTCAGATGTCTGACGGAAATCACGCTACACTGGAATTCTTCTGCTCTCTATCCGCGAGAGAGAGACTAACCTCCTATGTTTCCTCTGCAGTTCTCAGTGTGTGTGCAGCATAATTAAAACCTCAGAATCACCACAGGGAACAGAACCAGATTTATTGCCAAGTAGGTTTTCATAACGATAAACAACAAACATAGTGAGTAGAAAATATAAAAAAAAGATAAAGCAAGAGGCATACAATTTGAAATGACAATAAAATATGAAAAAACAATTAAAAACTATGTAGTTGGGTGCAGAAAGGTTCAAACTATTGATGTAAAGTTCTTCTGATTCTGACATGTCCCCCTCACCTTTACATGTTTGTCAGGTTGATTTTCTCTCCTAATGTTGTCTTCTGACTGTTCAAGTCCAGATGATCTGAGCTGGTAGAAATGTTGATACACTCTTCTGAGTCTCTTCAGTTACTTCAGAACACTCAAAGGAGAGCGCTTAATAAGCAGCAGCCTGTGGAGCAGAGAGTCCTTGACTTCTTATTTTTGCCCTGGGTTTTGCCTCTCAGGCCCTGACTTAGTAAAAATAATAATAATAACAATAATAAACTTTATTTATACAGCACTTACAAAGTACTTTACATGGTTGAACCAGGATTAAAACATTTTAGGAAGTCCTGCAGTTAGGGAAAATAAGACCAGACAATAAAAAATACCCTAAAATAATCCATCCATTTTCTATACCGCTTATTCTCAGAGGGTCGCGGGGGGGCTGAAGACAATCCCAGCTGACATTGGGTGAGAGGCGGGGTACACCCTGGACTGGTCGCCAGTCAATCACAGGGCTAACACAGAGACAAACAAAACAAAAGAGACAGACAAACAATAACACTCACAGTCACACCTACGGGCAATTTTTAGAAATGAACCTAACCTGCATGTCTTTGGAGGGTACAGTTAACAGCTAACCACTGCACCACTGTGCCCCCCCCAACAATAATATAAGATAATAACAATAATAACAAAACAGATAAGACATGTTGGAAATAAAACAAAGTGCTAGCATTAATAAAAGATAAGTTTTGAGAAGTAAATTAAAAGACATCACTGATTCTGCAGCCTCAGATCTTCAGGTCACAGTAAAGGTAAACAGTCCCAGTGCTGCAAGGTAAACAAAGTTCTTCTTCACCTGGGCGTCTGCTGGTCTGATCGTTGGCGTGATTGGCTGCCGCAGTGTGACTTCAGCCTTAGGCCGTATTCAGATAGAATCAGGAAGTGTGGCGGAAACGCAGATTTCCCCATTCATTTGAACGGGGTTACTGCGTTCAGCCTGTGACGAAAAACAGAGTCAACTTTTGGAGAAACACAACCCAACATCATGCTGCAACAGCCAATCACGCCAGCGATCAGACTGGCAGACGCCCAGGTGAAGGAGAACTTTGTTTACCACGTAGCATTGTAGTATTAGCTATTTACCTTAATATTCCACTGTTTACTGAGCAACTGTGAAGATGTAAGAGAGACTGATCAATCGCCGCCGTGATGACTGATACAAGCAGGGTTGAACAGCTGATGTACAGTCTTCAAGCTGTGATTGCTCGTTAGTATGAGACACACCACCGCACAACCCTGTGTTGAATCGCCGCAACGCCTGATTCTATCTGAAAGCGGCCTTAGGCCGTATTCAGACAGAATCATTCATTTGAACCGGGGTAGTGTGTTCAGGCTGCGGTGGTGGGGATAGACTTTGGAGGACCAAAAACAAAAATTGGGACATCCAGCACTTTATTTCTGACAGACAAGATAATAATTGAGGAAAGTTGCCTTCTTCTTTGGTTTTTGATTGGGCATACATTTGTGTGTAATCTGCATAACACTGGTTCTGAATATTGTGTTGAAGTATGACATGTCCCAGTGGCAGCATATACACAGAACAACCGAGGGCCATGGATGGAGCCTTGGAGGTTGTTGGTGACAGCCTGAAAGGAATACCTGCAGACACTACTGACGGTGGGAAAAAGGTACATCAGAATATGTTTTTCAGGTTAAAAAAAATAATTTAGTTCATATTTGTATTTACAGCCTAATATTGTTAAAGACACTATGAAAATGATCTGGGATCCCATGAAGTTGAAATCAATCAGGCCACAACACAAGTCGATTCTTAGACTACAACCTGGAATCTGGCCTGAGACAAAAGAAGACCCAGTTTATATAGTGTGGAGTCAAGTAACTCCACGGGACAAGAGTACATTCGTTGTTCCGAGTGAAAAACATAGTCGAAGTCAGTGGTTCCCAACCTTTTTAGTTCAGATGAACTAAAGCACCCCTTCATCTGCACCACGTCATGTTCCAAACGTGTTCCAAAACTGATTTTAAACTTTTAACTATATAAAATTGTTACATAAATGTTACAACTTTTTTCATACAATTGTATTGGCAATGTTTACATCAGTGAAATTAGCATTTGTACTGCTACTACCACCTAGAGTGGTGGAAGCTGAACATTTCAAAACTGTATCCATTACTTTTGACCATTTGTAGTTACTTTTTAACTAATAACTGTTCAGTCTTCTTTGTTCGCTTGCTAACTAGTTCTCATTTGCTCTGCATCACAACGCAGGATGTTACAGCTGACTCAATATTGGTATTATTAAATATCGTAATTAAAAATTTTGGAAATAAGTTGGGCTCCTCTATCATCTTTCCAGGTTGAGTCGGTCACATTTTCTCTGTGGCTCTTTCAATATTTAAATATGAAAATAAATTTTACATTGTAAATAAATAGAAAATAATTATCTAAACGATGTCCGAGACCCCCTCTGTTTCACACACTGCACCTAGTATACATCCATGAAATATAGCCAGAAAAACAAGTCTTAATGGTGACAAGCGTGGGTACAATGGATGCAGCTGTACAGGTTGTTGTAGAAATGCTACTACAGCTCCTGAGTCAACTAGAAATTACATTGTGGGACCAATATATCTCTTGCTGCTGAATGAATGAAGTGAAGTGAAATGGAAATTCAATCAGATTTTAAGTAGACTAAATGAAATGACAAAGAAGAATAGACCCAGATTCAGGAAAAGGGATTTTTAAAAGTGTTGTCTTCAATAACTACAAATGTCTGACAATAGTTATTTATCACCAGTCCAGCTGTAATCCCCCCCACCCTCCACCCCAGCTCCCACTGAAACTGCTTACAGAGAGCATGTGGGTACAAGCATCTCATGGATCAGTAAGCAGGTCACCATTAAATGAACACCATCACAGGTCTTAGGTCATGGAGGGAAGCTAATCCCTTCTTGGAAAAAGGATTAGAAATGACACTTAAGGGTAGAAAGCCTGGGGAAAGCTACAGGCCATCCAGGAAAGAGGAGAAGGCAGAGGAGAAGGTGAGAAGCTTTTCTTTCTGTTACTGAGGTTGTTTCCACACTAAGACATTAGCTAAGCAGTGAAGTGGCTGCTCACACAAACACTGTGAAACCAAATGCCTATGTTCAGCAAAGTCCACTTCATTTTGTCCACAGAGTCCACTTGGATCACAGATTGTAGATAGGAAGTGCAGATATTACCTGGGACCCAAACAGTCACATGTAGCCAGGTGGGCTCGTGTTCCCATATACATCCAGCAGGAGACTCACTCAGTTCAAACTGGAACCTTTAACAGTTATTGAGTTAATGAGAGATTCTGTCCATGAAAATCACAGAGTCTGTAACTAGGGACAACCACTGACAACATGTTTGACTTAAGACCCATTTACACCAAACCAGCAACAGTACACCTTTCATTTTCAATTTATCTGTAGAATATGTCACAGACATGAAAAAAATATTCTTCTTAACTCAACACTTACAATTGAGCACGCGCCTCTTAACCTTTTCCTGTCTAAACTAAATATAAATGAAATGAAATAAAACATTCTATTATAGACGGCCATTATCAAACTCAATGTAGAAAGATAGGGCAGGCACTAGCAGCGATGCTGTCTGTGTGGACACCACATGCTGCCAGCCGCAGCAGTTCAGTGTGTCACGCACAGGTAGAGGTAGGCGGCGTGGCCTGGTCATTAATGGGATCGCCGGGGGGTACATTCAATCACTGCTTAATTAAGGTAGATGCAACTTTTGTTTTACCTATGCCAAGGTACAATAATGCTAACCTTTACCCATAATGACATAATTCATTATAATATTGCATTGTTGTACTTTTCACAAACTGATGCGACTGCACCTCTCACACCCCCTGACCCTCCAACGTTTACATTTAGAACTGTTAGAGTCAGCTGAGTGCAGTGTCTCCTCTCTGGAGCTCTGCCCTCCTGCAGCTGCAGACTCACCAGCAGTTTCTTCTCTGCTGCAGCTGCTGATTTAACTCTGATGCGACTTGAAATGTAGTAAAATGTATTTTTACTAAAAAGAAAGCTGTCTTTTACTGCCTTATCTTTAAATGATGTTCAAATAGCATCTTTAAAGGACAACATTATCTAGATATTAAATCAGATTTTAAAGAACCCTCAGAGGGTTAGCATAGTCATAAACTCTGAGTTTTACTGGGAGCTCACAGCTATAAGCTTTGAGCTGCTTTGTTGACTTTTTTGCCCAAATTATACTTTGTTATACCATGTGAGGTCCAACCCCGTCTCCTAGATATTACGTTATTCCACTACTTTACTATGATGAAAACTCTGAACTCAAGTTTCACTTACTTAGCTCTACCTGAAGCTTTCGGCTATATCACGTGACCTAATAGGTACAGGACTTTGGTCACATGATAACAGGTGGTTGTATATGGGGGGGAGATACACCAGTTCTCCCACACTACACTGCTCCTCTGCACGAGCTACTGGTGGCTGCTTCAGTCCCATTCAACACACTGGTACTTGCTTACCGTGCTGTGAATGGCTCAGGCCCATCCTACATCCAGGATATGGTCAAACCATACACCCCAGCCCATCCACTACAGTCTGCTACTGCCAATCAGCTCGCTACTCCCTTACTCCGAGGGGGGCAAGGCTACACGGGGGCCAACTGCTCCCTCACTATGAGGGGGGCCCAGCTACCGCTCAACAAATTCACGATTGTTTGTTGTCCTGGCTCCACAATGGTGGAACGAGCTCCCCATTGACATCAGGACAGCAGAAACTCTACATCTTTCATCACAGACTGAAAACTCACCTGTTCAGACTGCACCTCTTTCTCTATCTTACCATTTGTAGATGTAGCACTTGAAGCAGTTTGAAGTATTTGATGAAGCTGATGTACTTGCATGATTCTTGTAATTTCTGGATTGTATCCACATGGTTGAATGCACTTCGTCGCTCAGGATAAAAGCATCAATCAACGAGGAAACAGGAGTTTTTGACGAAAACCAGGGTTTTTATTTACCCAAAAAATGCAAAAACGTTATAATCAAGAATCTGATAACTAGCCCTATAAAAGAGGTCACTGCAACATAACTATACTCAGTATTCAACAACTTAACAAGGTGTTAACTGAACAAAACTGACCTCTCACAATGACACAAGGGAACAAATAGGCTATAGTGGCTTGCCCAAACCAAATAACACACAAGGGGTGGACACCAACTACAACTAAATACAATGCAAAACTAACTAAACCCAAACCCATGACAGGCAGCACATGGTTTGGCTTGATGAGCTGGCTCCAGGATTTAAGAGTCCTCAGCCACACCTTTTGCTCCACCAGGAAGGGACCTCCCCCAACAACCACGGTAACTCAAAGACAAAGAAACAAATGATAAATATAACAGACAATTGCCTGTGTAACCCTACAGTGTTAAAATGGGTGCACTTCATTTAAACAATGTAAGGCTAAAAGCAAATAAACAGATTTCAAATCAAACAAACTATGTGATGTTATAGTTTAGGTGTGGTTGACTGCAAATGAAATTCACCTGTGTAGGTAGCAAACTAATGAGGTGAGAGAGTATGAATTGGCCTTTATTACAATGTGTGGCTGTGTCCATCACAGTAACACTGTTCAGAGATGGGCTCTCATGTCAGATGTGAATGTCTTTGACCTTTCTCTGGTTGTCCACTGACTCCTGGTGAATGACCTTTGACCACAGTGGTGTTCACAGACAGCTGATGCCTGTTTCTGGTGTGCAGTCTCTTGTACAGGGTCCTCGTTGTTTCACTGATGTGTAGTGTTCCAGACAGCTGTCACATCATTATGTTGTCATAATGATGTCATAAACCACGCCAATCTTCCTCTCAGGGGTCTTTAGGGTGCACCAGCAGAGACCTGACGGTGTTGAATGGTTTGTGGACCTGACGGTGTCCTCACCACTGATCTTTGATGGGTGGTTAGAGTTCAAATGAAGACACTGGTCTGTGTGTATAGAAAACAACTGGAAAGAGACAGCGTCCTGTCTGGCCTTACTGTCCATACTGGAGTAGTGTAATCTGATGAAAGTGTTGTCCACGTAACATACCAGTATGTATCTGTACTTACCACCTGTAACCACGTGTCCAAAATTCCTTACTTAGGTCATGTGATAACAACTAAACCATCTCCATGACAACTGAGCAACTCCATCTGCTGAGGAAGGACACAAAATGTGGGTAAAGGCTTCAGAAACAAAAAGTAAGTTTGACCTTCTGTTGAGAATATTTTTGTGAAACTGCTGTTTTCGAAGTCAAGAGTGAACCTTCAGCTCAACAGTAGTGCTTATAATAATGCAATGCTTAGGTGATGATGGAAAGGCCTGTGACCAGTTGTCATTATCCACACATAGTATCAGATACACATCGGATGATTAGTAACTAATGAGACAGCTTTGCTAGTGTAGCCTGTGCAGCCTGGTCCTTAAAAACAATAGAGTCACAACACAAAAGAAGGGATGAGTGTTAACTGTGGTTGTGACTATCATCATTTGTTTTCATTCCCCCCTTAAGAATAATAGGTCAGCAATATCCTCCTCCAGGACACTCTTATCTGAACATACTGCTGCCTGTGCTGATTAAGTGGGCAAACACTGTCCCAGATGAATCATTACGAGGTCTGCATTTAGAATACACTGGCATCTTTATTGGCTCCATCAGTCTGCAGTATGAAAAGTCAACCATCAGTGGAAAATCATTGACTACAGCAATACAGCAGTATAACATGACACGAATGTGTCGCACAGTGAATGATTTGAGTTGATGTTCACATTTAAAAAACTTCATCTGTAACATGAAAAGTGAAGGTTTCACATCTATACACACATATAGAAATGTATATTTACATACACGTTGGCACAAAACTGACGTGCATCAGTTTTCACTTATTTATGCCTTTTGCAGATTTCACTTCCTTTGTACAAAAGCTTGCCAGAAGTCAGTGAAGGCAACTTGTGAAACATTTTGGCTTTGAGTTAATACAAAAGCCTGAACTTGTCAAATATTGCCTGATACAACAAGATGAAACACTTGTTAGCCCTTGAATGATTCTCACAGAATCATTTACAACTCTTGACAGAACAAAACAATATGAAAATGAGACGGAGTGAGAGTCAGAGGCAGAGAGAAGGGAAGCAACCTCCACCATGTCTCGGGCCACCCGCTTAAACAAACTCTAAAGCCTCCAGCACAATAACACTGGAAATGCACACACAGCGTTTTCTCAGTGGCACGCTGCTGAGTGATGGATATGTGTCATAGGTAATTCAAACACAACTCTGGGAGTGCATTGGAAGACATTAAGTTAAAAGGTGTAGCACTGACTCCATAGCCTATGTCCAGAGGACAGCTTGGTGTTTAGGTGCAATGTAATTAGTATGTGAGGTGCACCTGTTGTCATGAGAAGAGACTGCACACCAACATGAATGATCTTCATCAGTTTTACATTAGCTTGTACTCAAAACATATCCATCACACCTGCCTTCAAGCTTGTCCAATGAAACTACTGGTCATACCAGACCAAGTCAGGCTGCTGCTTGTTTATGAACTCAACTTTCCAGTTACTTCTTCTTGAAGGTAGACAATGTTAAACTGCCGAGAAGTGAACACATGGGGTTAACACAGAGAACCTGACATGGCTCTCAAAGTTGTTCTTTCTTTATCATTGCACACATGACAGTTTGTCACATCCCAGCTACATTTTCATAGAGACAGACTGAACCCCAATAGAAACCTATAGCTGCCCCTGAAACTGTAAAAGTTAAGGCAGGTGACAAATGGGTTACGGGGTGCAGGTGATGGTGCTGGAGGGGAGGTCAGGGGCTCAACACTCCTCTGGGGAGTGTGAGTATCTGTCCATTTCATGGACATGCAGCCATTAGTTTTCAGTGAGCCAAAGAAGGGAAACTGTCAATTGTGACCTGATGGTGGTCCTATGACAAAGGTCATGGGGTCATCAAAAATCAATACTCAACACTCATTTATTGAGAAAACTTGCCCTGGACTACTGCTCACTGCAGGTCAACTTTGCTCTCTGCGTCAAGCAGGGAAGAAATGGTTGGAAGTATATGGACTCCTGTGTGTTATTGCCTGCAGAGAAGACAGCCGTTGCAGATTATGAGCTTCTGTTTACACATTACTGTGCCAAGTTATCGCACCAAGCTTTAAAGGCCAAGTAACTTTCAAAGGAATCTGTGCTTTCTGGCTTTGCAGAAATACATTTATGGGGTTAAGATCAGCCGCACATTGAACTGTTAGCTAAGTCCTTTCAGACATTCAACACGCCTCTTACAGAGATTCCACCATTTGCTTTGAACTGTGGGAATTCTGTTGGCATTTTGACAGTTGGGAAGATGTGAACCTTTGACTGAAGAGGAATTCTTTGTGTTTGTCAATCATGATGTGACTTTTTCGAATCATTTGTCAAATGACTGTGGTGCATTGTGTGTGTTCTTGCCATAATAGCCAGCAAACTGTCAACCAGTCCTTGATCCGTCTCCCTGTCTCTATTGTGTGGCGCGTGTAGCAGTACTTGGCTTCTGAAAAACATGGAAATTCAAGCACAAACATTGGCAGAAATAACCACGGCACTTGTGATTTTGCCTATGTGGGAGTTCAACTGAGAATGCTTTTCATGAAAACCACTGTGCTGCCTTAGCCATATCAAATATAAGAAAGCTCCATAACTGTGTCTCAATTCAGGGGCCGCATCCTTCGAAGGCTGCATTTGAAGACCGAATGCATCACATGTGGTGCGACAAGACCATCCCATTTTGAAGGCTCCTTCAAATGCGGCCAAGAAATGCGGCCTTCTTTTCCCAGATTTGGAGGACCCAAAGGCTGGATCCTTCGCGGCCCAATGGGGGGGCTGAAGAAGACCACTTGAATTACAATATGCTGCACGGTTAATATGGCATTTTTGCCCAGTGTCACCAAAAGAAAACTGCCTACCCAACCTTTAAGGTTACAATTAAATTAGCCCTCATCCTATACAAAGCCCATAATAAAAGGCAACCAGTAGATGGGGCAATACCCTTTTTCTGTGGGGGTTTTTTTTGGATGCAAGCTGTGACTTTCCTTTGCTCTTGTTTTCTCTCTGTGATTAGGACTATTCTGGAAAAAAGGACATATCTTGACGTGTCTTTTCAGCACCTCCAGGGACTCCCTGCTCAGCTGAAAATCAGGTTGTGTGTCCTGCTGGTTGAAATGAACCAGTCCTTGATCTCAGCTCTGTAACTCTGCATTAGCTAACATTTCACACATTCACTTCTCTTACAACAGTCGATATACAAATAAATACTATGTATATGTACACATGCATTCAATGACATACAATATTATGAAACATGCAACATCAAATCCTAAATACTTAAACAAGACACAGTCTCTTTACTTGCAAGGGCAATGTTTGTCTTTATGCATTATTGAGTTTTTTTGACAGACACACAGCCTTGGTAGATTATTGCCTCGCTGAGTTGTTTTTGCAAACAATGCATGCTTACACATCCAGCAGACACAGAGCAACATGATCATCCTGCTGAAGTTGGGACAAAACAGTACAACAGTGGGTTCATGCCTGCTGCTGCTGGAAATGTGGTGTAAAACTAAAACTATGAGCTAAGAGACCAAAACGTTCAGTAGAGTTGAGGGACTGTCAGAGTAGAATCCAACCAGTAGAAGTCCTGTGGTGCACTGACAGATTTGTAGGCCTCCTCGAAGGATCTGACTCTGTCTTCACTTTTCAAACACCATTTGAGATGATGATAGAGCCGATGATGAGTGACAAAGTCCATGTGTGGCTTTGTGAAAGTTCCACAGTGCTGCTGAGTGGCGAGGTGGTGGTAAAGATGGCGTCTGTTTCGTTCCATGGCATCGGTAAGTTACAGATGTTTCCCTCACAGCAGGCTGTGCACACCTTGACAGGAAGATACACATAAGAAACAATGCTAAGTCCCACAGTACAGTGGTGATGAAACAGCCTGTTAGCTTGGCTGCCTGTGTATGAACGAATCTAAGCCCTTTTATTACGGACTGTATCAAAATGACTGACATTATTACTATTTTCTTTGGAAACTTTGGAACTTCAACACTCCCCAATATCTCAAATAATTCAACAGCATTGGTACAACTTTTTGCACCATTACTCTTCACTAAAAGAGGCAAAGCATTAATAATTAGCAAAGTGTACCCTAAGTAAATACAGATGTGTATAGATATAAAGCAGTCCATTATTTGATCTCTAAGATAAGATAAGATAAGCCTTTAATTGTCCCACAGCTGGGAAATTTTCAGCGTTACAACAGCCAGAAAAAGTGTCATATATAGAAATACAATAATAAAATATAATAAAATACAATGAAATTAAATAGAAAATAGTCCTGTACACAGCAAAGACAGTAATAATAATAGTGTGACTGAGTGCATTTGTAAGTATGAACAATAGATAAGATAAAAATAAAAATATTGCACATATATAATATACATGTACATGAAAGTATTACACAGCAACAGATGAAGTAATAACATCATGAATAAAATAAAAAAATGTATTAAGATAATGCACAGCAGCAGATGAAGTAAAGTAGTGAACAGTCTGCTTATTGACAGTCAATGTAGATTACCGGGAGTTGTACTGATTATAGAGTCTGACAGCAGCAGGCAGAAAGGACCTACGATACCTCTCCCTCAGACACCGAGGGTGGAGCAGCCGGTCGCTGAAGGAGCTGCCCAGTGCTGATAGAGTGACATGTAGGGGGTGGGAAGTGTTCTCCAGTAGTGATGATAGCTTGGCCACCATTCTCCTGCCACCCACCACCTCCACTGGGTCCAGAGGGCATCCAAGGACAGAGCTGGCCTTCTTAATCAGTCTGTCCAGTCTCTTCCTATCCCTGGAAGAGATGCCACTGGCCCAACATGCCACCCCATACAAGACGGCTGATGCCACTACAGAGTCATAGAAGGTCCTCAGGAGCGCCCCCTGCACTCCAAAAGACCTTAGTCTCCTGAGCAAAAAGAGACGGCTCTGTCCCTTCTTGAACAGAGCGTCCGTATTGTCTGACCAGTCCAGTTTGTTGTTCAAGTGAACACCCAGATACTTGTACGATCTCACAATCTCAATGTCCGTTCCCTGGATGTTCACTGGTGTAGGTGGAGGGAGTTTGTGCCTGCCAAAGTCCACTACGAGCTCTTTGGTTTTACCCGCATTGATCTGGAGGCGGTTCTGTTGACACCAACCCACAAAGCCCTGGGTCAGTTCTCTGTACTTCCTATCATCCCCGTTGGTGATGAGGCCGACGATGGCAGAGTTGTCAGAGAACTTCTGCAGGTGACAGTTCGAAGTGTTATGGGTGAAGTCCGCTGTGTAGAAGGTGAACAGGAAAGGCGCCAGAACGGTTCCCTGTGGAGCCCCTGTGCTGCAGAGAAGTGTGTCAGACACACAGTCCTGTAACCTCACATACTGTGGCCGGTTTGTGAGGTAGTCCAGGATCCATGCTGCCAGGTGATGGTCCACCCCAGCGTGCTCCAACTTGTCCCCCAGAATCCTGGGCTGGATGGTGTTAAAAGCACTGGAGAAATCAAAAAACATGATCCTCACAGTGTTTCCAGCCTTTTCAGTTTTATTTATATAGCGCCATATCATAACAAAGTTATCTCAGGGCACTTTTTCGAATAGAGCAGGTCTAGACCGACTCTTTATATTTACAGAGACCCAACAGTTCCCACCATGAGCAAGCACTATGCGACAGTGGCACTATGCGACATGCGACAGTGGCTTTTCTAGGTGAGAGAGGGATGTGTGAAGTAGGTAAATGACAGCATCATCCACCCCAATGCGGGGTTGGTAGGCAAACTGCAGAGGGTCCATATATGGGCTCACCAGCGGACGCAAGTGGACAAGGACCAGTCTCTCCAGGGTCTTCATCAGGTGAGAGGTCAATGCCACTGGCCTGTAGCCATTGAGGTCCTTGGGGTGAGGGGTCTTCGGCACAGGAACCAGACACGATGTTTTCCACAGTTTTGGCACCCTCCCCAGCTTCAGACTCAGGTTGAACAGATGCTCAACAATCCCACACAGCTGGTCCGCACAGGACTTCAGAAGTCTGGAGCTGATGCCATCTGGGCCCGCCGCCTTCCCTACCCTCATCTTCCTCAGTTCGTTTCTCACCTGAGATGTTGTGAGGAACAGTCCGGTTGAGCTTGTAGGGGGTAGGGGGGCTGAAAGGGAGGTGTTTGCGGGTGTGAAATGGGGAGATGGGCCCAGCCCCGACTGTGGTGTAGCTGTATGAAGTGGCTGTAAGCTGAGGGCTGTGTGGAGTGGTAAGATGAGGGAGTGGGGGGGCTGCAGGCAGGGAGGGTAGATGGTGATGATGGTTGTAGGGGGGACAGGGCAGGGGGAGGGGTAGATGCCTGATCGAATCTGTTAAAGAATACGTTTAGGTCATTTGCCCACTTCTGATCCCCCACAGGCCGGGGCTTGGAGTCCATATGGCCCGAGATAGTTTTAAGGCCCCTCCAAACTCCTCTGGTGTCATTTTTCTGCAGCTGACTCTCCAACTTCCTCCTGTAGCTGTTTTTCCCCTCCCTGATCCTCCTCCTCAGCTCTTGCTGGACACTCTTTAACTCCTCCTTGTTACCCGATACAAAAACTCTTTTTTTTTCTTGAGGAGAGCCTTAATATCAGGAGTAATCCAGGGTTTATTGTTGGCGAAACAACGCACAGTCCTAGTGGGGATGGTGTTTTCCACACAGAAGTTTATGTAGTCCGTCAGACAGTCTGTGAGGTTGTCAATATCCTCCCCATGAGCGTCACTAAAAATGTCCCATACAGTAGTGTCAAAACAGTCCTTTAAAGCATCCTCTGCTCCGTTAGACCACTTCTTCACTGTGCGTGGGACAGCAGGCAGCCTGCGCACAAGAGGTCTGTAGACAGGCCTGAGATGCACAAGGTTGTGATCAGATCTGCCCAGGGGGGGGAGACTCAATGAGATGTATGCGTCCTTGGTGTTGGCATAACACAAGTCCAGTATTCTGTTGTCTCTGGTATGGCACGTAACATACTGGGTAAATGTGGGTAGAGAGGAGGACGGAGGGGCATGATTAAATCACCAGAGATGACGAGGAGGGCATTTGGGTATTGTGTCTGCAGCCTGCTTACTGCTGAGAGCAGGATATCACAGGCTGCATCAGCATTAGCAGAGGGGGGGATGTAAGCTACCATCACGTTGGCATGCGAGAATTCCCTCGGTAGGTAGTATGGCCTCATGCTAACAGCTAGCAGTTCAATGTTCTTGTCGCAGGTTTGCTCCTTAACAGTGATGTGCCCAGGGTTACACCATCTGTCATTAACAAGCACTGCCAGCCCTCCTCCCTTCCTCTTACCGCTCTCCATCGTCCTGTCCGCCCAAAGTAGTTGGAAGCCATTCACCGAAACGTTCGTATCCGGAGTTAGCGCGGTTAGCCAAGTCTCCGTGAATAGCATGATGCTACACTCCCGGTATTCCCTCTGATGCCAGGTCAGCGCCGCCAGCTCGTCCATCTTATTGGTGATAGATCTTACATTCCCCATGATGATCGATGGGAGGACGGGTGTGTAACGTCTTCTCCTGGCGCGGCGCTGAGCCCCCGCACGGCTTCCCCGTCTCCTCCTCCTAAGCTCTCGGGGCACATCAGGTCTCTCCCCGGGTGGTAGCACCGCTGTGTTACGGAGAGCTAACAGCTGATCCCTGGTGTAAACAATGGAGTCACCATGGCTGCCGGCGGTAACTACGGACGCTGTCTCTAAGGGCATCAGCGGTCTTGTTACCATAAAGGCCAAAAAACATGTCCAAAAACGCCAAAGACGTCAAAAAAGCAGCAACACTAAGTACTAAAAAAGATACAATACAATACTAAAAAACAGAATAAAAAGAGAACTAATGAACTTCACGATTAAACTGAAAAAACTCAAACCGCGAACGGGAGCTGCTGCATCAGGCTGCCACTCACAGCGGCGCCAGAACAAAAAAAAAAAAAAAAAAATAATAATAACAAGAATAAATACTACAAGATGTCCATCTTGTTTCCATCCATTAATAACTAGACTAATTATACACTACATGTTATTAATTAACTTTTTGAAAGAGCAAAAAAAAAAGAATTAAAATAATTTACAAATGAATATATAAATCCAACAATAAATAGGGTTTATAAAAACAACAAAACAATCAAATACATAATTTAAAAATGAATACCTTTATTAATAATGACATTTCAAAATCAATTTGAAAATGCAATTTAAAAAAGGAAAGAAATAACAGTATTCACAAATTGAATTAAGAGTAGAGGTTTTAATCAGGCATTTGAAAGAGCAACTCCTTTTACCCGTTCCTTTTGCTTTGCCTCTAGCTCCGCTTCTTCATTCAGCATTTACGTGGCCCTTTGGGCCCAGAAGCCCCAACATGTGCACAGCTCATAGTCTTCACAGTAAAAGCTCTGTTGTTATACCCATGGTTTGGTGGTTTGTAGTACTACTGCAGTACAGTGTAGGCAAGTTATGTTTAAATAATGTTCATCACAATGATGATCATGAATGTTTTAAATGGGCTTCCTGGAAGGAATGGAGAAGTTGGCTTGCTAATGTTAGCTCTCTGTTAAATGTTTTACTGTCACAGTGTGGTAGTCCATGGAGTTCAATCATCATTTCGGTGTATATAGTCATATATGTGTTGCATTTGTTGTTTTTGGTTATTTTCTATCTTGTTTGTCTCTTGCCCCACCCTCAGACTACTACGTTACATGAACACTGCCCCAAAATCATTTGAGTCCCTTAGCTTTACTGAATTCTTATTACAGGCATTACATTTCATTTATTGGAATGGAGGCAGAAACCTGGTAATAAGTAATATTCTTTGCCGGTACAGATTTTCCACACTCCCCACCTTGTTTCCTTCATGATCCATTTCAGTGCATCCTGTGGAAAGACAGTCCTCCAGGGCCACACAGCGTTTGGTCACTGACACACTGTCTCCCTCAACATCTATTGTGTGGCGCGTGTAGCAGTACTTGGCTTCTGAAAAACATGGAAATTCAAGCATAAACATTGGCAGAAATAACCACAGCACTTGTGATTTTGCCTATGTGGGAGTTCAACTGAGAATGCTTTTCATGAAAACCACTGTGCTGCCTTAGCTCAATTCAGGGACCGCATCCTTCGAAGGCTGCATTTGAAAACCGAATGCGTCACATGTGGCGCGACAAGACCGTCCCATTTTGAAGGCTCCTTCAAATGCGGCCAAGAAATGCGGCCTTCTTTTCCCGGATTTGGAGGATCCAAAGGCTGGATCCTTCACGGCCAAACATATCCCATATTGGGGGGGCTGAAGTAGATCACTTGAATTACAATATGCTGCACGGTTAATATGGCATTTTTGCCCAGCTGCCTACCCAACCTTTAAGGTTACAATTAAACTAGCCCTCATCCTATACAAAGCCCATAATAAAAGGCATCCAGTAGATGGGGCAATAACCTTTTTCTGTGGGGTTTTTTTTTGGATGCAAGCTGTGACTGTCACCTTTTTTTTTTTTTTTTAACCCAAAATAGGGCATTCAAGTAAATGATTTCTCAGGGATTTTGTGTCTGTCCTACTGTGTTACCTTTTCCAATCTTCCCAAGTTTACACCCCTTAACATGATTGATAAGTGTTTCCTTTTGCTCTTGTTTTCTCTCTGTGATTAGAACTATTCTGGAAAAAAGGACATATCTTGACGTGTCTTTTCAGCACCTCCAGGGACTCCCTGCTTAACCAAAAATCAGGTTGTGTCCTGCTGGTTAAAATACTTGTCCAGCACAGGCACACTCAGGTTTATCCTGCAGTACAGGGGTCTCGGCTGGTTTAGGGAAAGGAGGAAAAAAAAACTGTTAAACAATAGCTAGATATTAAGTATGGAGAGCTTAGATAGATAAGGCTTAAAGGCAGATAAGGCATTTCTCTCTATCTGGGTTATTTAAAATCTGAAATTATGTTGTCAAAATTAAATGACATTAGCCATAAACTATGTTAACTGTTAACTAGCTAATGTTAATATTACTGTTGGCTAAAAGTACACAGCTTTTTGTGTTGGAAGAAGTACTGAGATATTTTATTTAAGTAAAAGTAGCAATGCTACAGTGTAAAAGTGTACTCTGTTACAAGTAAAAGTCCTGCATTGAAAAGTAAAAGTACAAAAGTATTGGCATAAACATATTGGCATCAAAATATACTTTACGTTACCAAAAGCAAAAGTGCATAATGGCCCATTTCAGAATATATATATATATATATATATATATATATATATATATATGATTATGATTATGATTATAATTATTGAATGTATCACTCTAATGTTGCAGCTGGTGAAGGTGGAGCTGATTTTAATTACTTTATATATGCCTACTGTTGGGTAACTTAATCTATAATATACATCATAATTTACACGTTTATGAATTTATATTTTGTATTAATTGAATCTGCAAAAGTAACTGGTAACTACAGTTATCTAATGTAGTGGAGTAAAAAATACAATATTTGTATTGTATTTGTATTACCTGGCCACGGTCCTCTCTCAGCCTGAGATACATCACACGCTGATGCCGGCGGTAAAATATCTCAATTTCTTCCAAAATATGGAACAACAAAAAAATATTAATAAAATGTCTGTCTCCATTTTACAATTTTAGCTGTGATAGCTATGTGCCGGTTGTCTAATGCAGCTGTCAAGGCTGCTAGGTGACGGGAGCGGAGCCTCATGACGCAAAGGTAAGGGCGGGTTCATCTGGTGATGCAAACAAAAAAATCCTCTGTTGACCAGACCGTCTCATTTAACAACGCTCGGTTCGGCCTTCGAAGGATGCGGCCCCTGAATTGAGACACAGCTCATGTCTTCAACCACTAACACCTGGGGGAAATACCAATCATACAGTGTTACACAGAACATACCAAAGGGTTTTGGTCTTTTTCCAACAAAGCCTGTTCTTTTTAGGAGGGAGACCAGGAGAAACTCAGCCACTGAGAAAGAGCCATACATCTGTCGCACTCTGCATGTGAAAGAGAGCTCAGTAGGCACAGCTCAGCAGTGGGATTTCTAGACCATCAAGCTCGGGGCAGCAGGTCCAGCAGTTCAGAGTGAGGTGGTGTTCATATGGATATCAATACTGAGGTAAATGCAGTCAATCAAACAATGAAATGTCTTAAGAAAAGAAAGAAACGTTAAGTCGCAGTCTGCAGGATGGGATTTTACAGTTAATTGATGGTCAGCTCCCTGTCCACTATTTGTTTGTTCCATTAATCAGGTATTGGGTTTATTAATAAAATCCCAATTGCTTCATTTTTGTTTCTAATTGTTTTTCAGTTATATAGAACTGTTTATTTAAGGCACGTTTCTTTCCACACAATAACCTTGTGGCTCTTGTAAATCCCATCTGTTCCGTGTTTATGCCCACAATTTTCCTGCAAAACCAACTCACATATGACTCAGTAAATCTAGCCGGATACAAAATCAACCTCTGTTAAATATAACAAATAACAGGTGACAGGTGTCTCCTGTCACCTGTTATTTGCACACTCCTCCCTTAAATGTATATGCAAAAAAAGAGAGGCGCACAAACTGACTCCAGTCTGCTGCATCTGTTTGAGACATACACCTCAATGGTTTTGAAGCGGAATGCATCACATTTAAATGAAGACAAACTTCACAACAAATCCAGTGTCAACGTACAGACATTTATTCCATCTCTTTCTCATGAAATACATTAAAGGTAAACCTGTGGAGTTTGTGAACACTAGTGGTGCTATGGACATGACATGATACACACTCCCACCAACAGGTTCACACTATGTCACGAATGGTAGCAGTGCAGGTTTAAATATATTGAAAATGAAAAGGGGTTTCACATGTTGTATGAGGATGGAAATGTATTCAACACATTTATTAGGACTTGGCATTTTAAAGAAAAAAATGCGTTATTCTTCCCTCAAAAGTTACATAGTCTAACTTAAGATAGAAAAAAATGTAGTGCAGACATTACTGCGTAAATCTTACCTCGTGGGCAGTACAGGTCTGGTGCCCAGCGATTGCACTCAAAGTTGTCTCGTGCATCCTCACAGGTAAAGCACTTGAATCCACCAGGAAATGGAGTGGCTGGGAAAAGACAATGAACAAAACCTACTAAACATTCAGCACTAAACATACTTTCTTCCTGGTTAAGAAATGGAAAACTTGGTTAAGAGCAATGCTAGACTTATCAAGCTTTAACTAACCATACATTCCAGCCCGTCCACTACGCTCTGCTACTGCCAATCAGCCAGCTACTACCTCACTATGAGGGGGCGCCAGCTACTGCTCAACAAAATCCCCACTGTTAGTGGTCCTGGCTCCACTGGTGGAATGAGCTCCCCATTGACAGAAATCTCAGCAACTGACCAGGTAGTTGGTAACTGAAATTCTGATATTGATCGACCTATTAGCTTTGGGTGCTGTGAATTCAGGTGATGACGCATCTGCACGAGTTGAAAATGTCTTTGTAAATTGTGTGCTTTTCTTGAGGCTTTATAACTCAATTTCATGAAACAAGAAGAAAAAAAAGGAGATGCGCCTTATCTTTTATCCTTTGAATAGGTTTGAGATCCGTGAGTGTGAACTGCCACATAAACAAAGCACACCACCCTCATTTGTGGCAGCGCCTGTGTTGTACACCTGGCATACCATTGGAAGTTGCACTGAGAATAGAACAAAGCCACTCTGCTGCCACTTTGGTGATTTTATCAACAACAACAAATATTCAGCAATGATGTAAAAATGCTTAAAATGTAAATAAACTATTTGAATTAAACTCTCTCCAGCCAGTAGATGTGTTTAAACTTGCATCAAAGCAAATTTAAACAGCTGTAAAGCTGGGGTAGGCAAAATCTGTGCAACCTATGCAAAACCTTCCGCCTCTCTCTGCTGCCTCGTAGAAGGAATCAGTTGCCCTGCAAAAGCTTATCCCTCGTAGTGCTCACTGTCCATGGTCCCGCTTGCCGCAACTCGTCTTCTCAAAGACGCCCCTCCAGGGCCGCAGGCTTCAGATGCAGCTGCGACATCTAAAAGCGGGATGAGAGGCTAGTACACCACACACACACACACACACCATTGTCCCCCCTCAAAAGTTATTCCCCATTGTTAGTCATCATGTCTTTTTGCCACGTCGATACGAGAACCATTGCATCGAACATAATGAGCCCAAAGCGCCGTGTGGAGCTGGGACGTGTTGCTGTAGGCAAAGGAGATATTGGAAATTTATCACAAGTTGCAGGATTTTATGCAGGATTTTCTGTCACTGAATCAGGCTTTCACCATCTGAAAGGACGTGCATGCGCATCTGCATTTGTGATTGGCCAAAATCTCCCATCACGGGCTAGATTTTCTGAAGCCTGAAAACAAAGCCAAGAGGAGGGGCTGAAGTAGAGGACTACTCTCAGACCACTTGAATTACAATATGCTGAACGGTTATTATGACATTGTTGCCCAATGACGCCAAAAAAATACTGCCTACCCTACCTTTAAACAGAACTGAACTCTTTAGTTCAGGTTAAGTCAGGTTGCGTCCCACTGTCCCACATTGATGCATACATGTCACTTGGCCTCACTCAGTCAAAGGAGGGTGGGACTGATAGGGTCAATTTCATGATTCATGAAGATTGTTTCAGAGCTTCCAAATCTTTCATTTCACTTTAAATTTTGACTACATTTATAAGCTTATTAATGGCAGCTTTTTAATCTCATGTCTATTCAAATATTGTCTACTTTTCGAGACAGTCCTTTATATCTTGCTATCAGGATTTTTGCAAATCTCTTTCTGTATTATTCAGTGCTGTCTTGTCTGCAGCAACAGAGACACTGGTTGTTTTCCATTCAGTCCTCGCTCCTCTGTCCTCCAGCCTGTGACCTGGAAAACCATCCAAGTCTGCCATTAACCAGGCCTAAAGACACAGGTATCTTCTTCATAATAAACACAACAATATGGTTCTCAGATTATCGGAAAGCTTACAAATAAGGTTTTCATGTTGTGCCCGTTATCTGTTGAGCAACAGCAGACTTCTGAGTATGTGGCGGGTAGGTCAGTAACACATAAATCCTTAATATTGTTTCACCTCAAATATTACTTCATTTTTCCCATTTGTTTATCATCATGTGACTGAAAAACAGAAAATTCAAATGAAATAACATAATAATGGTGAGGGAGTGCTGGTCTGATTATTAATGTGGTTGTACTTATCTCTTTTGCTCCACACCGCAGGAGGAAAAATCTTTTTTTACAGACTAATTCGACATAAGAATCTCCTCCACAACCAATTAAAATGGTCTCATTCACTGTTCATAGTTAAATTAACACGTTTTATTTTGTTTATGCCTAAGAGTAAATGTAGTGTTTTTAAGGAAAACAAAACATCTATCGTGTATTTAACCTTGCTCCTGTAGTCTAATATTAAGTGTTACAGAAATATTACAGATCGACCTGCTAACAGTGCCATCATGTCAGTCACATTTAACAAAGATAGTCTACAAACAGTGTGGTGACAGAGACAGAGTGAACTCTCCAAGGGGCCATTACAGGAGTCTCATAGAAATAATGGCAGCTGACAGCACAGGCCTTATAGCCCCCCAGGGATCAGACAGCACGAACCCAGGCAGCACACCAGCAGAATAAAGGAAATATCCACACTAAAAACAAAGCACAGTCTTGCAGGGTCTGGTGTGTTCTAGATAATGGCCATGGAATCTATTGAAAAGATCAGCATGAAAAAACAATAGAAAATGGTTGCAACCCATCACACCCACTGTAGAGGACTGGACTGATGTATTACACAATAAATTTGTGATGGAGAAGCTTACCTATTCTTTGAGAGTAGAGTCTCACAAATTTGCTAGAATTTGGGAAAATTGGATAGAATATGTTTCTCCTATTAGATCTGACTTTGTCTAGTATAAGAAATAAAATATAAACGCTATGGAGTAGGGAACAGGCATCCCCATGTTAGGTTATGTTATTTTACTTTATTTCAATTTATATTGGTTTATGTTATTCCTTTTAATGTTATTATTGTTTTCATTGGTATGATGTGTAGCTAATATACCATACTGTAAAAAAGTTGGATATTCTAAATGAGACCAACAGGACCACAATTTGGTTTGTGAAAATGCAGAAATGTTGAGAATTGAGTTGAATTGTTAATCTAAGATCACCTTTGTGTAACAACATCCTTATGTCTCTGTAATATTATGCTGGTTCTCTTTATCTTTCCAAATAAAAAGATAATTTAAAAAAAAAAAAGAAAAGATCAGTGTGATTGTAGAAGCAGATGTGGTTCTGAGAAAAACCAACATACCACACAGAAAGGCCAAGAGAATTTTACAGTAAGGAGAATACCAAACTGACGCGCTGAGTGCGCTGCCACTAAAGTACTCTTATGTTCACACTGAGCTGACTACATCAGAAAACACTGTTTGTGTGAAACCAACAGGAAACAGCTCAGTCTCTTCCTTTTTCCTCCATTTTCAGGTGACATCATCTGGTCATTTCAGTCAGTGGTGTAAGAAGTATTTAGATTCTTTATTAAGTAATAATAATAATTACAATAATAATACAATAAAATAAATAATAAAGTCAACAAAGGATCAAATAAGAAAAACAGTAAGATTGCAACAAAGACAAAATCATTACAGAAATAAAATACAATTAAAATAGCAAAAGGAAGGATAGGGAGGAAAATAGAATAAAATACATAAAACAGGATTTGTGTTGTGTGTTGTTTTAAGATTTTCCTGTATTAATGGCCTTGAGATTATGTGGGAGGGAATTGCACTGTTTCTGATCAGAGTAACTGAAAGTTAAATCCCACTCTTAGACTGAAGAGTGAGAGGAGAAACACCACAGTCTAAACATACTCCTTTACAATAGAGGACAAGTATAAAGTAGCAGAAAGTGTACTTAGGTACACTACTTGACTAAATGTACTCCACCACTGACATAAAGATAAGGTTGGCTTAACCAACAGTAAGTCGTGCAGAACTAAACACTGATGACATCCCAGTCAATGCCAAAGCTGACAAAATCACCATTAACACTGGTTGACAACAACAGCTCTATTGTGTGATTGGCTTTATTCCAATGACTTCCTAACTTTACTGCCATTCCGCCCCTGATTGTGTCTGACCAGGCTTAAATCACTGTTCAAAAAGTTCAGTTTTACTGTACACACTAAACCACCTCATCAATGTCTTCAGACTGATCCACTCTGAGCGTCTTTGGGTGTGAAACCTGGACACGGCAGTGAGGTGCTGTTGTTATGTGCTGTTTGAAAGTGGACACTTACTTGAGGGGTGGAGGTATATGATATCTTGTTCAGTAAAGTCTCTGGTGTGGACGGTTTTCACAAGATTCAGGATGAGGGTCAGCAGCAGGACCCAGGCCACTGCAGGCCAAGGCTCCATTGCCGATAACTGTGGTTTCACACATGCAGCTTTCTGATTCTCTTCTGTTGTACCAACCAGAATCCTGTGAAGTAGAAAATACAGAAAGTGTTAGGTTCTGGTTGCATTGTGCATGAATGTCAGCTGAATGTAGATCATATGGTCTCTGAGTAATTGACTAACAGGCTGACAGGCTGTGCTTATTTACAGTTTTGATATCCATCTTTGGTGTATCTGGTCGTCGCTGCACTTCCTTATTGTCAAACAGCATAGCCAGTGCTGGGACCTCTCTGTCTTTGTTCAGCCATTGGGGCTCTTGTTGCTCATGCTTACCAATCACTTATTTTACCTTTCTTCCAGTGAATTCACCACTGCCTGTTTGCACGAGCTTTGCAAGTGGAAAGTCTTTCCTAGCATTGAGAGTTTACAGCAGGCACTGCCCATAGGATTAATAACTAATGTTTGATGTTTATCAGAGATAAAGACTAGTAAAAATAGTATTTAAGCATCAGATATTTCATTAAAGCCTACTTTAATCACAGTAAACAACAAATAATTCAAATACACCAAGCAATCATTTAAAGGTACAGGACACTCAATCGCTAATGTGTAGCTGAATAGCTGTTGATTTCGTATGTTGTCTTGTCATCAGCTCTTGGAAATGTCACTACATGCTGGAAATTGCTCCTCTGTTGTTTCTTGGCTATCATTCAATCCCCATTTGTTTCGTCACTTTTGGGGCTGTTAGGTGGATCTGTTTATAGATATTCGGATTATTGATACTCAAACAATTTTCATTTGGTGAAGCTGCTCTGTAGTGTTTTCAGCTCTGGTTGCTTATATACAGTTTATGCTTGTAAGATTCCTCTGTTGTTTGTGTGAGGCTTTATTGTTTCTGCCATCATCATTGATTTGATATGCATCTAACTGAAATGCCCATACAGTCCTGATGCCTGGATTAATCATAAAACTCATAAATCACAAGTTAGTCATTATTTGATATTTTCTGAAACTTCAAATGCTTTGCACAAACATCCCATTTTTCCTCCATATAGATATGGAAGAAACGCGATTCTAAATCAAGTTTCCTGTAACTTTAAAGTGATGACTCCAAGGTTCCAAGTATGAGTCTCTAATCGTTTTTGAGTCTTTAATTGTTTTCGTTTTGTAGGGCTCTATCTTTGTGTTGGCACAGGGTGCAGAACACAGCATCACACCGGGGAACTGGTATTTTCCTGGCGGGCACTGAGGTTATGTCCTTGACTGCGCTGGTTTGGTATTTTGGTGACTTGCCGTGCACTTTAGGGGGAGGACAGGCAACTATTAACAACTATCTATTTGGATACACCATTCTGCTGCCCTAAATACTCACTAGAGCACCAAATGTGGATTCATCCACCACTGAAAATAGTTCCCAACAAATGCACTATTCCCTCGTGTTTGTTTGCTGAAAGAAATGAAGGTCTTGAAAATCAGGTAATAAAGCAGGACCCACCATACAGCCCCAATTATGTCTTATTAATTTCCCCCAAAACATTCGATGAAATTAGCTCAAAGCAGTGAACACAGATTAGTGCTGGACCTTTAAGGGCCCATGCTGCCCAGTTGGTAATCCAGCCTTGGTGCTAACAGACGGCAATCAAACTGCAGCCTGGAACGTCACTTTCAGCTAAGCTTCCAAAAAAAGAAACCAAAATGTTGTTTTTAGAGATGTTCCTAAAGCGGTTTCACTACACACATTGTTTTGCTGCTACAAGTAACTTATTCATTTTCCTTTTGCATTGCATTGTGTGGATTTAGTCTGCATTGATGTTCATGAGAACCCTTTATTCTGTGACTTCTGTAGTGCCTTCAAGAACTGCTTTGAATTGGGATGTAGTTTGATGCTTTCACCCAGCACACAGTGTTTTGGCAGTGTAAGCCTTTATTATATGTTGAAATAATAATTTGAGGATTAATCAAAGAATGAGGTCGTTCCCATGGTAGGAGATTGCTTCATCCTTTTTTACTCCAGAGAATGGAAGGATGGTCGCCCCAGGAGCCAACAGAACTGTGACTGAGGCCAGTTTCATCCATCACCCTGCAGGTAAAGTAAGGCCAGACTGAGCCCACTGTGAACATTGGCTCATTCAACAGCCAGGATACACGGGAGAGCTTGTCTCATAGACAACACACTGCTCTGACACGGAGAAACAAATGGAGTCATCTGAACATTTGTCACATGCACTTGACTGAGATCCTTTGTGCACTTCTCCAGCACAGCCAGATGCATTGAGGGCTCTGCTGAAATCTGGACGGGCTCATTATTGATGAGCTGACTCAATGAGCAACTCACAAAGAGCCATCTAAAGATCCCACACACACAGTCACACATTTATCTCTGAAGCTGCCTGGGTAATATTTGGATTAGAAGAGTGTCAGCTAACTCCACAGGAGCGTGACACAGTAAGGAGGTAAACACCACAGTGTACAGGGACATGTTCAGCTCAGATATTTTAAAACAGTGTAAGTGCATATCATTAGCACTTCAGGATGCCCATTAAGAGACAGGAGCTGAACTATTCTCAAATAACTTTGACACCGGCCCATATTTGTTTTCATACACTACCCCGTACAACCAAGAAACACACACACAATACTTGTACACATATGATCAAGTATTTGACAAAGTAGGATACTGCAGTATGAGAAATAAGAAATCTAGTGGGGCAAGAGAGAGCCACTATAGGAGTATTCTGAAATCTGCAAGCCAGTATAACAGGGTCCGAGCACCCTGAGAGCAACGCTCAATAGGGCTTTAACAGCTGGTTTAACACACGTTTATATGCTTGGACAGAATGGAATGAGGACTGTTGTGTCTGCACCAAAAGGTCTCTGGATGAAGGTTAAAGGTTAATAACAGTCACTTCAAACAGAGGCTTGGGTTAAGGGCCCATGTGCCCTCAGACCCTCAGGGCCTCAAAAGCCCCAGGTTCACTCTGTGGTTAGTTTGTGGCCCTGTGTTAAAATCGAGTTTTAATACTTTAAAATTTGAGTTGACATTATGCTAACATGATGCATGTTCTTACATACATTTATAACCTAATCAATCAACAAATTAAACTATGGCCTCCCCATAAAGATGGACATTTTGATACATGTTGGCAAGTTGTTCACAGTAACTCCAGTGGAATCCACCGTAACTGCTGTAAATCCTAGGTGACTACAGCTGCTGTCCTCCCTAAAAGAGCAGCACACACATATTTCAGAGCTTTCTTTTAAGCCTATACTCAAATCATAGATTTTAGGTGGAGTATTATTCATTCCTTCCTGACTCCATCACAGGCTTAGACAAGACTCATTTACCAATGAAGTTGCTTTGAATCTAAAAGCAACTGCCACTGTGGCCACAAGTGGTCATTACGGGATGATGGTTCATTTTAAAATGTAGTGCAATAGTTGCCCACATCAGCCACAATAAGCAATACCAGGCCAGGAAAGACTGCAGTGTTAAATGAGTCCTATAACACTGTCAGACAGCAGAACCAGATATATCATCTTTTTCATTCAATGCATCCTCCTTGTCAAAACCTGGCACCTACATTACCCACAATTCAACTTGACAGCTGACAGTGGTGTTGAGAGATTCCGGTGTGTTATGCTAGTAGCGGTTAATGTAGTCTCTAGTCTGCAGCAGAGATGAGCAGCGGCTAATCCTCACAGCACCCTCTGGAGTCACTAATGGCTTTATTCTTCTTCTTTCACATATGCAGCAGTACTGCCCAAAACCTGGGCTTACACACTTTGATGAGGAAAATCTGTGTATTGAACTGAGCAAGGGTTCATTTATTGCTCATGAACTTTTCATTTGTGAGAAAGTGTTACAAAGAGTGGCTTTAAGAAAGTTCATACTTACTAATGGCAGATTTTGCAGTGACTGACCAGGAAGGAAGAAAGCCTAAAGCAGGTGTGTCTACAATGATTTTCAAACTACAGAGCAAGAAAGAAAGCAGACAGGTAGAGGAACCCCTCTACCTATCTGCCCCTCTAACCTGTGCTTGATCTTTTATTTTGCTTTTACTCTCTTAAGGCATGCTCTGTCTGCCCCATCTTGACGCGACACACTGTGGGTCAGCGCTAACATAATGTCACATAAGTTGATGCCAGAATCTGCTTGTTGTGAAAAGCGATCAGTCACAGAAACAGCAACAAACCCACGGGCTGCAGAGTCAGACTCTTGTAACGCGCTACCTTTTGACCTCTGCACAAAGCAGCTGGGCGCTCTGCACCCATGCTGAACTGCATCGAGTTTCCTCCCTGAGATCCTTATCACAGCTGAGGTCTACAGTTTATTCACTGCAAGACCAAGGGCACAGGGATACATATCAACTACTGGGAGTGACTGACGGAAAGAGATCACAACTTCATAATTAGCTAACAGAAATGTTGGGATTCCAAGAAATATATAGTATAGTTCACTCACTGGCTTTAGCAGTCAGAAAGCTGAATATTGAATCTAGTTTTCTCTAAGTCATATTAAAAGGAGCTACCAGAGGGGGGGGGAATCATTGTGCTATTTTTCTCTTTCATCTTTGTCAAGCTTTTTCTCAGAAAACATTATACATACTGTATATTGAAGTAAGACTTACAAACCCTTGAAGTTGAGACTCACTACTATTGCAATGACTCTAAACAGAGGGGACACGATTAATGCAGCAGCTGACGTCCACGCTAAATCAAACACACCCATAGTGTAATAACAGGTGCATGCTGGGTCCGGCTAAAAGATTCATGGTAGATCATCCACTGGTGACTTGTACCTTCAGTAAGGTGAGCACGGCCTTTCTGCTCTTTCTGAATATTCTTGTCACTGTAGGGACTGCAGAGTGCTCACCCTCAGCTCGAAACTTCTAATACCGTACAAAAAGCACAAGAACCTAACGTCATTATTTTGCAGTCACTGATGGCTGGCAACCACTCTCCACAGCTGCAGCTGAATATTGTTTGTGTTGTCTGCCATGTTTCACCCAGGAATATGGTCAAAAGCTCTGGAAAAAGCTAGTAACTAAACCTGTGCTGTGTCCCAAATCGCATACTTGTGTACTCAAACTTAGTATTTTGAGTGCATAAGTGCGTTAACACTGGTAAGAATGGCAAAATGCAGTGTACTGTAAGTACCCGGATGGTGTACACAAAACAGCCAGAAAGTTGAGTGTGGAAAGCTGTACACTTCTCGCCCTCAACGATTGCCATCTTGGCCACGTAGCGGAAGGGGAGGATGACCAACGTATGACAATGGCGGTTGCGATTGTTACGGCTAAAAGTAAAAGCATGTTCATTTTTCATTCATTTTTAATATAACTGAATTGAAGTCAAGTGAGCAAATGTGCTGGCAGATATTTCGGCGTGCAGCAATCGCGGTAAATGTTGGTAATAATGCTCCGCCCGGTTGCAATCCGTCATTAAAAAGAAGAAGAAGAAGAAGATGCGGTGAAAGGTTGTGATCGTCATTTCCGGTAAGCGCACAACAGCAGTATTTGATTTGAGACAACACTACCCTGTCAAAATTAACGCACTACGCAAGTCAGTACATAGTGTACACAGCATACTGCATGTAAGTGTACTAACAAGAGGAAGGGAAGTCGGGCTGGTGGCAGCGGATCCGCCCGGCAGATCTCCCAAGCCCAGGGCGCTGTGGCAGAGAGTACGTGGTCCTGGTACTACGCGGTCCTGGTACTATGCTGTCCTGGTACCACGCTTCATTCTATTAAGCAGTGTTTTTAAAATTCTAAGTACAATGCAGCCTACCAGGACCACGGAACGCGTGTGGCTGCGGCTAACTGTCTGGAGGGTGGGGGTGCTTAAGTGTGGGTCCGCCGGTTCGACCGGTGTGCAAGGTGCTGCGTGTAGGCCCCAGAGGTGGTTGAACAGCCCGGAGGACGTGCGCCCGGGGACGGCCTGTCATCGCCGGGGAGAGGCTGTGCGAGTGCCCGGTGTTTGTCGATGGGGCTGTTAGACTTAATCTAAGGGCTGGATGGTCTGCCGGAGGAAATTACGCACGGCTGTATGCGGATGTCCGCCCGGGGACGGCCTGTCATCGCCGGGGAGAGGCTGTGCGAGTGCCCGGTGTTTGTCGATGGGGCTTTTGGACTTAATCTATGGGCTGGATGGTCTGTCGGAGGAAATTACGCACGGCTGTATGCGGATGTCCGCCCCGGGGACGGCCTGTCATCGCCGGGGAGAGGCTGTGCGAGTGCCCGGTGTTTGTCGATGGGGCTGTTTGACTTAATCTAAGGGCTGGATGGTCTGTCGGAGGAAATTACGCACGGCTGTATGCGGATGTCCGCCCCGGGGACGGCCTGTCATCGCCGGGGAGAGGCTGTGCGAGTGCCCGGTGTTTGTCAATGGGGCTGTTGGACTTAATCTAAGGGCTGGATGGTCTGCCGGAGGAAATTACGCACGGCTGTATGCGGATGTCCGCCCCGGGGACGGTCTGTCATCGCCGGGGAGAGGCTGTGCGAGTGCCCGGTGTTTGTCGATGGGGCTTTTTGACTTAATCTAAGGGCTGGATGGTCTGCCGGAGGAAATTACGCACGGCTGTATGCGGATGTCCGCCCCGGGGACGGCCTGTCATCGCCGGGGAGAGGCTGTGCGAGTGCCCGGTGTTTGTCGAGGGGGCTGTTAGACTTAATCTAAGGGCTGGATGGTCTGCCGGAGGAAATTACGCACGGCTGTATGCGGATGTCCGCCCCGGGGACGGCCTGTCATCGCCGGGGAGAGGCTGTGCGAGTGCCCGGTGTTTGTCGATGGGGCTTTTGGACTTAATCTATGGGCTGGATGGTCTGCCGGAGGAAATTACATGCAGCTGTATCTTGGGGATGTCCTTGAGGCAACCTGTCATCTTGAGGAGAGAGCTGTCTGCAGTGCCGGTGTTGTCAATGGGGCTTTGGACTTAATCTAGGAGGCTGGATGGTCTGCGGATGCATACGGCTGTATGCGGATGTCGCTTGAGGACTGACCTGTCGCTCGCCGAGGGAGAGGCTGTCTTGATGCCGGTGTTTGTCGATGGGGCTTTTGGACTTAATCTAAGGGCTGGATGGTCTGCCGGAGGAAATTACGCACGGCTGTATGCGGATGTCCGCCCCGGGGACGGCCTGTCATCGCCGGGGAGAGGCTGTGCGAGTGCCCGGTGTTTGTCAATGGGGCGTGTGGACTTAATCTATGGGCTGGATGGTCTGCCGGAGGAAATTACGCACGGCTGTATGCGGATGTCCGCCCCGGGGACGGCCTGTCATCGCCGGGGAGAGGCTGTGCGAGTGCCCGGTGGTTGTCAATGGGGCTTTTGGACTTAATCTAAGGGCTGGATGGTCTGCCGGAGGAAATTACGCACGGCTGTATGCGGATGTCCGCCCCGGGGACGGCCTGTCATCGCCGGACATTACGTTCCTTTGGAGAGATGGCTGTGAACGCGCTTCACAACCTCCAGAGATGTCAGCGGCGCTTTAGCAGAGACAGGCCAGCAGGCAGTGCGTCTCCCGGGCGCAACACGCGGCGAGACACGGCCTGTGGAGAACTGTGATTATTATTATCATCATTATTTATTTTTAGTTATTATTCAGGGGGTGCTTCAGAATTATCTGCCCAGGATAGAGGCATCGTTCCTGTCTCACGTGAGGCCAACGAGGGCGTGTTTTTTTGCTCACGTGGTGGCCTGCAACGGCTCAATTATCTGCACGCCAAATGGCAAACGGTTTCACCTTTGTCTCTGGTCTCAACCAGTCACAGACAGTCTCCAGCCGGATTTGGAAATTCACTCCGCATATAAGAGTGAAGTTTCGGCTTTGGTTTTCCCTCATTTTCCACAGAACACGCTGGAGGTAGGTTGTGTTTCTCTTCTCCCCGATTTCGGTGGGAAATTGCACGTTTATCACAGCGGTCTAATCGCTTTTTTTTTTTCTTCAGCAATGACACTTCCAAAGTAGTCCTCCACCTGCCCTCTCTGTTTCAAGGCTTTTGCGGCACTGTCCAATCACTTCAGACGGACACACAATGTGGCGAACCTGGATGAGCGGAGGATTCTCCTAAACCACGCCGCCCGAAGGGTAAACATCAGGGACCTTGCCTGTCCGGTCTCTGGATGCGCGTACAAAAGCACGAGACTGGACAGGCACCTGAGGGAAAGCCAACCGGAGCTCAGCAAAGAAGAGGTGGAGGTCCACTTAAATAGGGTAAGGAGCAATAAAACTATCGCCCTCCTGGCTGCGCTCCGTGCCAAAACCCCCTCACCTGCCATGGTCTCCGGCTTGGACCTGGTGGCACGAGAGGAGGGCGATGACGCGCGTTTGGCATGCCGGGTGCACGAAGGGACGCGGCTGCCCACGAGCAGCGACCCGGGATGCACGGAGATGTGGAGGAAGAACCAGAGGCTGGTTATGGAACTGGCCGAGCTCCGGAAAAAATACAGGCGGCTGTCACAGGCCGTCTCTGGTCGCAGAACGCCCGAGTCCGGCGTGGTGACAGAGCGGACGGATCTGCTGCAGGGGGCGGCGGATGATGATGAGGAGGAGGAGGAGGGGGGGGAACGGGCCGCAGAGGAGGAATGGGCTGTGGTGGTGGTGGATGAGGAGGAAGGATCGGGTGAGGGGGATTACAGCGGGCCATCGCTGACCAAAAGACCGAAGGAAGGAGTCGTGCGCGGGCTTATACAAAGTAGTGGAAGAATGCCGGGTCTGCGCCATCTGATCTTCCCCAAATACATTGCGAGTTACTTGGAGGATTACCAACATTACCAGGAGGGAATCTGCCCTTCTACCAAGCATCTCGAAAACGCCTACTCCAAGGTGAGCCGCGTGAAGTCTTTTGTTTATTTCATGGCCACGGGAAAACGCAACCTAAGCAGCTGGATGTTTCTGGATGACGGGGCCCAGATCAGAAAGTGAGTGTGACCGGCTTTCATAATCATTTCTCGGGTTGCTGCCCGGCCCGTGGTCCCTGACCTTGTGCTTTGTGCTTTTTTTCCTTTTTTCTTTTTTTTTAATTTAACAGATGGTCCTCCCATCTCCTGACTACGGGCAAGGCGGTGACAACGGCGAACTTTTATATGAGAAACGTGTACAAATTCCTCCAATATATGAAGGAGACCCCCCCTCCCCTCTGCCGCCTGTCCCAGGCCCAGCTGACTGGCGTGGTGAGAGACGTCACATCGGCCCTCACCAACATCACAAAAAAGGTGGTCCTGCACCAAATGCAGGTGAAGGCGGAGAAGATGGCGAAGGTCGTCTCCAGGGATAGCCTGAAAAAGTGCCGGGACACGGCTGGGGCACGAATCCCCGCACTGCTGGGTATGTAACCGGCTGTTTAGCCCGGGCGGGCGGGCGGGTAAATGCATCTCTGACGTGGCTTACTTTTGGCGTGTCCTCTGCTCAGATGAAATGAAGAAGAACGGCTCACAAGCGCTGAGGTATAGCTTCTACGGATACTTCTCCGCGTTTGTGGCATGCATCTACGGGCACCGTCCCGGAGTCCCGACCAACATGACGGTGGAGGAAGTGGAAGCAGCGAAGACCACCGGCGACCGGTCCGCCGAGGGCTTTGTGGTCTCGGTAAGTACGGGGGTCTCCGCTGACGTGTGCCCGAAATTTGAGTTCGATCTGACGGGGCGTCTAAATGTGTGTTTTTTTTTTTTGGGGTTTTTTTTTAATTTAATTTAAT
>SEMN01001385.1:0-63316 GCA_005408345.1 Macquaria australasica
AGAGACAGACAGACAGAGAGAGAGACAGAATAAACAGAAGTGATATGAAAAATTCATGATTCTCTGCAGGAAAATTAGATCACTGCAGCAGTTAATAGTAGCAGGAAACGGAGCATAAACACAGAGATGTAATTTTAAACACAAATCTAGCGAGTTTGGAGTTTTATGAACATACAAAACTTATTACTATCACAGTAATAAATGAAAAGCATCATAGAGGCAAGCAGGAGAGAGGGTTTACTGGAGAACAGGAGCTGAGCGGGATGTAACACACAGGTATAAAAGATAGAAAAGAGGGTTAGTGGAGATGTAGACCTGACGCACGCACACACACACACACACACACACACACGCACACGGAGAAACACAAAATGAGGCAACAGCATTGAATCATGTTTGATTATTTAACTTTTTCTGAAGTGCACCTTCAGGCCAGCAGGTGGCGCGCTGATTGCAGCAAGTCAACCCTCCTTATTTAGGTTTGTTGTTAAAGCATTTAGCGATAATTCAGGGTGTCTACAAGGCCTTGAAAAGCCTTGAAAAACTAGAAATGTATTTCCTCAGATGTTCCTGAACGCTGTTATACGTAGCGTTTGAAGTAGTATCCCACTTTATTGATTGATTGATTGATTTCATTTGTTCTTGTGTCTTTGATTCTAAGCACTGCAGCTTCTCTCCACTTTCTTGTTTGATGCTTTTTAAATTTAAATGTGTCCAATACTTTAGTTTATGACCAAATACCTGCAAAACTAATACCAGGACTTTGTGCTTCAAGCTAGTTGGCAAATGTTAGCATGCTAACACGCTGAGCTGAGATGGTGAACATGGTGAACTGAGCGTGTTAGCGTTACCACTATCATTCTTACGTTCGGCCACATTATCTAACTGCAGTAGGTCTGTGAAACTACTCAAACACAGATTTCAGGTCATGTTTTGGATCCTGTTCCTGCGAGGAAATAAAAAAAGTTCTGAATGTTGGAAACAGAAAGTCAAAGTCACGAGATACAAAGTTAAATTTGTAAATGATCATCTTGTAATTGTGTGTATTTTGACAAAGTGCCTCATAACTTTTATTTATTTAAGTTTATATATTTAAAATGTTCCTGGCACGGTAGAAATCGGTGCCCAGTTCTGCCTCGACAACACACCTGCAGGACTTAAACCCTCAGGTGTGTTTGCGACAGACGGAGAGGGAAAGATGGAGGAAGAGATGGAGGAGGGAGAAGTAGGTCATTTCTCTGCGTAGGAACAACAACAAAATAACATCAAATAACAAACTGATTCAGTGTTTCTGAGTCAGATTCTCTCTCTCCACCTGTCTCTCTCCACCTCTCTCTCTCCACCTGTCTCTCTCCACCTGTCTCTCTCTCTCCACCTGTCTCTCTCCACCTCTCTCTCTCTCCACCTGTCTCTCTCTCTCCACCTGTCTCTCTCCACCTGTCTCTCTCCACCTGTCTCTCTCTCTCCACCTGTCTCTCTCCACCTCTCTCTCTCTCTCCTGTCTCTCCACCTGTCTCTCTCCCACCTGGCATCTCTCTCCCACCCTGTCTCTCTCTCCACCTGTCTCTCTCTCTCACCTGTCTGTCGCGCCGATTAATATGTCGCGCGTCAATATCGCGCGGTAATATATGTCGCGCGATTAATATGCTCGCGCCGGTAATAATAATAATGCTTGGTGTGTATGTCATGTAATGGCATGTCGCGCGAATTAATGTAAAAGCGCCGGTGTATGTCGCATGTCGCGCGGGTAATATGTCGCGCGTAATAATATAATATGTCGCATGTTGATCAATATGTCACGCGCGCCATTAATAATATGTCGCGCGGTGTAACTCGCATAATAATAATATGTCGCATGAGTGTATGTCGCGATGTCATGTATGTCACGCGCCGATGTAATATCGCGCGGTAATGTCGCGCGTAATATGTCGCGCGATTAATAATATGTCGCGCGGTAGTGTAATGTCGCGTAATATGTATCGCGCCGATATGTCGCGTGTCATGATTATGTCGCGCCCGATTAATATGTCGCGCCGATTAATATCGCGCGATTCTCTCTCCACCTGTGTCTCTCTCCATCTGTCTCTCTCTCCACCTGTCTCTCTCTCTCTCCATCTGTCTCTCTCTCCACCTGTCTCTCTCTCTCCACCTGTCTCTCTCTCCATCTGTGTCCTCTTTATGTCTTTCTTTCTCTGTGGATTCAGACAACAAAAGCTTCTGATTAATAAGTGATCTCCTCCTCCTCTCCTTGTCTCCTTCCCTTCCTCCCTTCCCCTCTCACCTGATCTCCTCTCCCCTCGTCCCTTCCCCGTCTTCCAGAAATCACGGGAGAGAATTCCCTCTGAAGTTCAGAAAGATAAATCATTCACACTCACCGTTCAAATAAAGGGTAATGTGCACACAGGAGCAGCTCTCTCTGTCTCTGATACACCAGTGAGCTCAAACATCATGGCCGACATTTTGACTGCCATGAAGTTTGACTTGATGAAAGTTGCCGTTGCCCTCGCCGCCCTCCTCCTGTCCAGAGGAGACATTATGGACGGGCAGCGGGCGGTCACCTCCTTCCTGCCTGTTGATCATTTTCTGCCCTCTCTAATCTCTTTGTTGTTCTTTTTTTTCTCCCTCTCTCCGTCTTTTGTTTTGCTCGTTAGTGGCCGGGCTCATTATGCCGAGTCCATTAGCTGAACCAGTCTGAGGGAGGACCCCGAAGGCCTCGTCTTCGGCCCCGCTGAGCTCCAGACTGAGAGGCGTTTGAATGACGAACTCTGAGCTGCTTTTGTCTTACTTCCTGTGCCACTCCATCACTTTCGTGCTCCCTCCTTTCCTTTTTTCTTTCCTCCTTGTCTACTTCATTTCCTTCCTTCCTCCTCTCCACTCATCTTCCTTTGTTTCATGTTTCATATTTCCCTTTTTTCTTTGCCCCATCTTTACTTCCTTCCTCGTTTCCTTCCATCCTTGACTTTACTTTTTAAGACATTTCTGTTTCCTGTCCATCCTTGTTTACTCCCTTCTGTTCCTACATCCTTCTGTTCTGCTTCTCCTTCCTGTGTCCTTTTATTCTTTGTTCCTTTTCACTCCTTCCCTCCTCCCTCCTTCCAAACCCTCTTTAGTTCTTCCATCCTCCCTCTGTTCTTTCCTTGAGCTCCTTCACCCTCTTCTCCTTCCTCACCTCCTTCCTCCTCCGTCCGTCCACTCTCGTTCCCCTCCATCTCACCTTCAGACCGACCCGAACCTGTTTCCTGGTCGCTCCTCCGTCACGCTCCTCGTATTTAACCACAGCATGTAAATCAGATCCATCACACTTTTATTGGTTCTGTCTTAAATCCTAAACGAGCCGGAGACACGGAGACGGACAGGGGAGATGAATGGGTTTTTGCCAGGCAGCGCTGTAACTTCCCAAGGTCGATGTTGTAGTTTCCCCACATCAGAGGAGCTGCCAGCTGTAATGAGGCCCGAGTCCATCAGGAAAAAGAGCTGCGAATGAAACCAATAATCATTTTCACTTCAGCAGCTCCTGCCAGGAAATACTTCAGCGTTTCCAGCGTGTCCGTTCTGATTTACTTCCTCATCTGTAGTTTATTCTCCTGGACTCTGAAACAAAACATGAAAATCGTGAGTGTGTCCAGCGCTGTTTGTATTTGGCAGATTTCTAACAGCCACGTTTAGGTTTGACAGCAGCTGTGTGTGTGTGTGGGTGTGTGTGTTTATCAGGGAAATGAAGAGTTCAGTTGTGACTATACGTAGCCTCAGTGATGCTCAACTTAAGGCTCCGTGGGCCAAATCTGGCCCGTGACAGGGTGCCAGGTGGCCCATCGACCATTTTGTAATTCACAGCCTATCAGAGATCTGTGCAGTGCAAGTGGTGACACTTGATTTCTGCGAAGAGTTCACGTACACCTGACCTGTGTGGGGGAGAAGTTTGTCTGCCTGGCAGAAACTCCTGAGGGCAAACTTCTCCCATGTGATGAGTGAGGGCAGCAAACGTTGATAATGAAAACAGGCAGTTCAATGAAAACTGGACGGATGAATTTGTCTTTATTTTGTCGCCTCACACCAAACGTCTGTGTTTAATTTGCCAAATGATGACTGCTGTATGCAGGTTGCTGATATCAGGAGTCAGAACATGTTAGCTTCAGTGCAGCGTCTGTCTTGTAGCACCGCAACATATCTGATCAATATTATTAATGTGTGGTTATTAACTGGCCTCCTGTCAGTTTGCAGAAGTGGCCCCATAATCTGTACATCCACAGATAATTTCTCTGTGCCACTTTGTGCCTTTTTTAATAACATGTGTTTAATAATTAATATTAACAAGTATAGACCAAATACTGTGTGTGTGTGTACTGTTTTCATACAGCAGCCCCTCCAGCACACCTGTTTAATGGAGGTAGAGACTTTGACAAATGAGGAGTTTAATTGAAACACTAATTAAAAAATGATGTTATTTAGGTGATTATTGCAGATGTTGTTGTATAAACTGGAGACGGTTCTGATGAGTTCATCTGTGATTCATCACGAGGTAACATTTCAGAGGAAAGATAAAGTTATACAGAGTTTGAACATCACACACACACTCCAGCAGAAGTGGACTGCTCCAGTCTCAGGCTCACACACGCTCTCAGTGACCAGTGGTTTATTGATCGGCGCCTGCTCTGGCTGCGCTTTGTGTTTGTGTTTTCTGGTGAGAAGCGGCAGGAAATCAAATCAGCGCTGGTCGGAGGAGCGAGGCGTGGAGTCCCGCCGACCTCCAGCTCCGACCACGGGCCGTCAGGACTGGCTTCATCTGTCGGCTGTCTGCCTGCAGGCCTGAAACTTTGAGTGAGAAGTTCGTCTGGATGTTTGACCAACGGAAATGATGGAAACTCGGGTTGATGTCGCTGTAAATGGAGAATAAAACAACCTCAGTTTAAAATGTCATTGTTATAATGTTATAATTATCAGCCATTTATTAGAGCATTCTGAAGCTACTCTCAGGGTGACGTACTTATTACGGGGTTATAGGTTAGACGCTGAGCTCTGTAGCGCTTGTTGGATTCATTCAGAAGTTGTAGTGAAGTGTGAGGAGTTATTTTAGGTTCAGGTTCTCGAACACACCGTTAGCTGAGTCACAGTTCTCTCTCTTCAAGTCTCTCAGGGACACGAAACTCTGCCGGCTGAATCATCAGAACAGAAAGATGAGCAACTGTGTTAGAAAATATCTGCTTCTTTGATAAGAATAGTGGAAAGTACAAGACTGAGGGCATAAAAACTGAAGTCAGCTACGACTCCCAGAACCTTGACCTGGACCTGGAGGCTGTTGCAGAAAAGTGCAGCGAGGTGGAAAAGTGGTCCACTCCAGCGGGTTCAAACCATTTTAATATTCGAGTCTTTCTCAGACTCGACTGGTTTGTTCGTTTTGATCTCATCTGCACAAATTTGTCTTTTCTTCTGTGTTTTCTTTCCGTCCCACCTCTGATGCTGTTCAGGTTTCTGTGTGTTAACTTTGTTGTTTGCTTTCATAAACCTTCTGAGGGGTTTTGTGTCTCGACTGCACACGTTTGTTGTTTTTATTAAATTCTGTCTTGTCTTCACTGCTCGCTGACTGTTTGTGCTTTTCACTGTAAATGGATTCAATGAAACTAAAGTCTGTGTGTGTGTGTGTTGCAGGACCTATGCCCTGCGGCGGGTGCGTGATGCCTTCAGGGCCAATAGGACAGTAGAGGATCCAAAAACTGTGGCAAGACTGATGGTGGAGGGACAGCAGACACTGGCACTGATACAGAGACAGGTGACACACACACACACACACACACACACACACACACACACACACACACACACACACACACACAGAGTGCAGACTCTCTCCCTCAGGTTAACCAGGTTGACTAGTATGCAGATGAACACCTGTCTACTGACTGACCACCTGTCGTACACACACACACACACTCAGTACTGTGGCAACTCCGGGCTAATCACCTCACTGTTGGTCACTTTGTTCCCATAATGCATCAGCAGCCTCTCAGCCAATCCCAGCAGGGAATTGTCAGTCTCTCTCTGACACACGCACACTGTCAGACCTTTTCCTGTATTTATATTTTCACAGATGAATTTTTCATTTTAGCAAACAAATATTCTGAGTGACAGTTTTTCGTTTTTTGAAGATGTCATTTGAGTCGCCGTCTAAACTTTAATGATCAAATTTACATACTACTGACATTTGCGAGCAGGAGACAGTCAGACTGAGACAACAGGTGGAAGAACTGTAATGCTGATGCAGCAGCACATCTCTAAAAGAAAAGAGTTGAGCTCATGAAACAGGAAACCACGAGTAGATGGAAAAGAAACAAACATGAGGAAAAAAGATGAATTGAAATCGATAAAGTAAATGAATTTACATTTTCTTTTTATTTGTGTTTCTGTATATTTGTAGGATTCAGACACAGCGTTATTAAACATTTCATTATATGCAAATTATCAAGAAAACAATCACAAACAATAAAACCAAAATGACTGAATCTATTGTAACCGTCCAACAATAAAAGCCTGTAGTACAAGTACATGAAACAGTCGGTACAGATATAAGTGGAGGGTGCATTCGGTCACATGATGTTTTGTAATTAAAAAAAGAAATCAGTCTCATCACTGTAGGGCTCCATTAGGACGGACCACAGACTGTATCCTCTTCCTCCCTCTGTACAAAATGAAGCCAAAATATCCAGGATACAGGAGCTGCCATCTTGCGCTGGTGACGTCATTTGTAGCCAGAGTCTGTGCAGTAGTGATCGAGGTCCCGCCCACACACCTGCCTGAGCCAATCACAGCACACTCACAGTTGTCAATCATGACGTCCCCCCCCCCCTTTTTATAGCATCAATAACTAATTAAAACCAAACTGATCAGAAAGACGAACACTTGAACAAACATCGGCGTGATAAGAACCTGAAATGACAGAAACCATCTTTGGGAACATTTTATTGGACGTGTACTTTGACTTTTCAGTTTGGTCCCATCCGCTAACATGGAGGGGGCGGGGCTTATGACCTACACTGCAGCCAGCCACCAGGGGGCGATCAGGATGTCATGTTGTCCATCTTTATATACAGTCTGTGGCTCAAATGGTTTAACTGCGTCTGAAAGCAGAATGAAGGTGATGCGTCCAACAATTTCTGCAACCGACAATCTGACAATCACGACCACGTCACGCAGTGATTGGTCGGCTGTGTGCAGGTGTGAAAGTAGGCTCTCTTTTTTCATTCTTCACACAACTACTTCTGTCACTTTTCATGCATACAGATGAGTGCAACACCTCAGTGTTTTATAGTGAAGCTGCACCGCATTTCCTGAAATAAAGAGCGTCTCCACTAACGTCAGAAATTGTTGGAATATGTTTTAATTTAATAAATTATTCGGCTTCAGGGAAAACAAATACATCACGTAGAAAAGGCCATGTAGGCTATTTACTGAGTGAAGCAGCTGTTTAAACTGTCATATACATTGATACGGAGATGAGCTGGGTCTGCGGGGTGGACGATGACAGTGAATTCCTGTATCATGGTAGATGTTGCTGTGATGAGGTCTGACACACGATGAAGAACGTCGGCGAGCTTTAGACCGGCTGCTGTTTGATGTTTGTTAGAATCTGACTTCAGCAGAGCCGTGTGTGTTTTCTTCTCTCTCTGCATCTCGCCCACACCGACTCATGGATTCAGTGCATCAGAGCAGGAATATGCACCTTGTTACAACCCTGCTGCTGCAATACTACAGGCTCCTGGAAAAATCCATATCACACACACACACACACACACACGTATACTCCACCGTACACGCTTGTTGTGGATGAGGCTGCTTGTGTTTGCTGCTCTCTGGCTTTAGGTTTCAGATCCATACAGGGAGATACATGAGAGACAGGAATATATCTTCAGCATCAAATGACACTGAAGAATAATTAAAAACACCTTACACGACGCTGAGGAGGGACGTCAGACGGGTTTGGATGTGTGACCTTCAGTCACATGAGATGGTGTCTGTTGTCAGGTGTGAACGTCCTCCATCTTTCTCCGGCCGTCTGCTGGCTCCTGCTCCATGACCTTTGACCTCCTCCTTGAGGTCAAGAATGAACTTTTACACACAGAGAAGCAGATAAATTAGACCAAACAGCCTGCATCCTGTGTGTGTGTGTGTGTGTGTGTGTGTGTGTTTTTACGTGCTGCGTGTGTGTGTGTCTCTCCATCACTGACTGTGTGTGCTCAATAAGTTTATTCTTAATTGTGTCTGTGAATCCCTGCATAACTGTGTGTGTGTCTTTCTAAGTTAGTTAGGGAGTGAGGATGATGGATTGCAGCTGCAGAGCCGCCTCTGTCTGTAGTGAAGAAACTAAACCAGCATGTTCTCTTTAATGAGTGTGTGTGTGTGAAGAAAGAGAGTTTATTAAGACAGAGAATTGCGATGGGAAAATGAGGAGGAAAGAAGAAAAGACTTTCATGTCAGAATGAACGAAGGGAAGGAGAGCGTAGTGGAGGAGGAGGAGATGAAGAAAAAGAAGGGAAGAAGAGGAGGAGTAGGAGAAAACAGACAGGAAGGAGGAAGAGGGAAAAAAGAGAGCTGGACTGCAGAGTTGAATTTTGTATGATGATAGATGCAACTGCTCTCTGTCTGTTTACAGTGTGTGTCCCACTTGAGCTGTATTTACTTTTCACACACACACACACACACAAAATGATAAAGTGAAGCCATAACATTAACAAGTCCTACAAAGAGTGTTTCTATGTGTGCGTGTGTGTTTCTGTATGTGTGTGTGTGCTTTGGCGGCGGCCTCTGAAGAGCCTTTTCTCACCGATTACTGCTGCTTAATGTCACCGCAATGTCACACAGCCTTCGGCCATTTTGGCTCAATTGAGATTAAATGCCACATCGGGCAGTGAGTTATACCTGCCAGGTCGGGGGGGTGGGGGTGGCTCTCGGGGGCCGGACAGAATCTCAGTCTCTCCGATCTCCGAGTTCAATAAACACACAGAGGAGTTGTGGTGGAGGGGCTCGCAGCATGGTTACGAAGCCAAGTACGCTTCTTTTCACCTGCAGGTCAGTTTGAATATAAATCCCCCGTCTGGAAGAGTCATGGTGCGACATTCGAAACAGCCGGATCAATAGAAATAATTAATCAAAGTCCTGAATAGCGTTTGACATCACATGTTTAAAGTCTCATGTTGTCAGAACAGTTTGCACTTCAGATTGAGTCATGACGTAACTGTTTCCTTTCTGACGCAGTTGCAGCTCCGTTTGGGGAAACCAGAGATTTTGGGAAAAGCCTGAACCAGACAGGAGCTGAACTGAAAAGTAGGGCAACACTCTGCGTGAAATCCTGCGTCACCTCACCACCTCCTCTTCCTCCTCTTCACCTCGCTCTTACCCTTCCCCTCTCTCTCCTCTCTTTTCTCCTCCATCTTTCGATCTGTGAAAATCCCCAGCCCTCCTCCCTCCAGCCCTCACAGATCCCACGCCTTTATTGCTGCTTTTACACCTGAATGCCCCGCGGGTTCCCGAGCTTCAGACACGCACACTGCATGCATACTGTCTATGACTTCATACTGCTGAACAAACTCTATTAAAAAGAGGAGGGAGCTGTTCAGGTGGATAAAAGCAGGCAGGATTTTACTCCCTCTCCTCCTGCTCTTTCTCTGCCTCATAAAACATTATACTGAGTCAGGAGGGCGGTCGAGGGGAAAGCACAGGTCTAGCTCAAAATCTGACTCTGGCATAAAACCATAAGCCACGCCAAAAATCATCTTATTTATAGCTGGAACGATACACTGTCAGGGTTGGTATTCTCAGCTGATATTGGCTTATCTCAGATATATCAGTATTGGCATAAACAGAACGGTAACTCCTTACCTTTTCCCTTATTTTCGAGGGCAGATACTGGTTTAATCGCTATAGACTCCACATAGTTCACAGCGTAAAGTCCAAATAACAAAATGCTCCAAAGCCTTTAGTCCCACAGATGTGTTATTGATAAAAAAAAATCCATAAAACTCCCATCGTTTATTTTTAAATTCTTGCCAGAAATCTTTACTTTTGTCAAGTAATTTTTGTTGTCTCGTTGATATCAAGACCACATAAAACCAACGTACACACAAACAAAACGTCAGACAACCAACGATGTAGGGACAAAACATAATTAGCAAAAGCAAATTACAACAGTCATAAAAAGCTTCGGATTGTAACGCTTTGAAATCTCCAGCTTGACAGCAGTTTGCAGTTCATTTCATTTAAAAGGTGAAGAAAAGAAAAGAAACTAGTTCTGCATTTAAAATAAGTCTGTCATTAAGAAGGGAGTGTAATGACTTGACAAAAACAAACCTACAAGCCACTGAGGGGCTGATATACCGGTGTTTGCCTAATTGATGCGTCCTCTTGTGTAGCACGTCGGTTCAATAATTCACATTTCCAAACGTTCGTATAGCCAAACCTCGAGTGATTTTCACCATCAGGTCCGTCCATACTGTAGACGCCGATCCACATGCACTTAATATCAGTAACTTGCATGCAAACAAACAAATGGCTAACGCTACATCTGACGGTCAAAAAACTGTGTTCTTCTTCTGGTAAGCAACACACCTGCTGTATACTTACCGCTTCACCTACCTGCTTTCCCCAAACTCCACATACCACCTGCTGTGCAACAAGGAAATTACCGCAAGTGAACATTTCATATACACACATGGTAATGAAAACTGTACAAAAATGGCTCCAACAGACAAACTAAAGATGAGTAGGAGTCTGGGTAGGAGTGGAACCAGGTGCATTCTCTTGTTTAGGTCTATAAAGCTAATCAACGACCCCACTACAAATAACAACTTGACACGTACAACCTAACTTTTTTCCCTTTGCACAGCCAGCCAATCACAGGCCTCGGCAGAGATGATTGGCAGAAATTCTAGCCAATAACATTATGAGTTCGGATTATGAGTGAACGGTGTATGGCCCAATCTTGTACCTAGACATTTCTGCAGGCTGTTTTCTAACAAATAAACCATTTCTTGAGTAGATTATCCTTCTGGAGTCTCCAAATGGCCGTTTTGGGTGTCCGCCTGAACAAATCCAAAATGTAGTATTTTTGTGCCATTTCAGTTTAAAAATGTAAAAAAAGATACAAGGGGTCCAAGCACCCTACACAACTCTGAACCAAAGCTGCACTGACTGGGTAGATTGGTAGACTGGTAGAGTTTAATACACATTTGTATTCTTGTAAAAGACCAGGACTTTACCAGGTTTACCATGTTTGTGCCTCTGAAAATTAAGTTCAGGATTAATAAAATTAAATTCTGACTTTTCAGTAGTAAACTCCGAAGACAGCAGGTTCATGACTGTATTCAAAAGAGTTCAATAACTGTTACCATTTTATTTTGTGGTATAATGTCATTTTTGGCCTTGTGCACAAAAAAATGGTACGTTCGCAACAAGTGATGAATAAAAAGATAAAAGTCAAACCTCTCGAACAGCCAGAGGAAAGAGTCAGAGAGAGCTGGACTCTAACGTCAGATCTTTTTCTTCTCTCCCCATCATCACCAGCCCCACAAACTCTCCAGGTATTGATTTCTGCCTTTCGAAGCCCTCAAAAACTCATCCCGCGCTTCCCTCAGAAGCTGCCAACATGCAGAGCTGCAGCTTATAAAAATAGCACATTACGAAATCAGAGATTTTTGGGGGGTCAAAAAAAGCACAACAAACATATGAATCCTCTCCAAGTCATTTCTGGCATTAAACTACTGTGGAGTATTATTACAGTGACACGTCATTTGAAGACCTTTGCTAATGTGGTTCTGTGTTTGAGGTTTCCAAGTATTGACTGATAAATTGAAATAAGAGTGTTTCTGAAAACGGATATGGAGGTTTAATTTAGTTTCATATCATTTCACTGTGTTGCAGCAGCACCATAAATCACTTAAAGCCTTTGTTTGGAAGAAAAATAAATGAAAACGTGTCTACCTCTTCTTCCTGGATCTTATTCCTTACAGACATAGAAGATCCTCTTAAAGTCATGGCAATATTTAGTCCATTTATTGTGATATTGTTGTGGCTCTTGTTCCCAAAATATGGAATCTTCTTGATGAAAAAACTGAAGTTCATTCTGCTGTTTCACTCTTTGCAAAACGCCTGTCAAGACCCCGTTACGCCAACATTAAAGACGGCAAAAGTTTGGATCAGAATCAACTCATTTCAATGGAACGCTGGAAATGTTCACCGTTAAAATATTGACATCACACTGGAGATATTTGGACGAGGCTCAGTTTACAGTGACTTTAACTGGATCCAAGAGTAGAAGAAGTTTTTGTTCGCAAATCACAAACACCAGAGACAACTTGAGCTGGAAACTTCAACTAGATTTTAAGAAACAAACTTGGAAGAGAGAATGAAACATTATAGGGTTGTAATGAGAAACTTAAATGAGCTAAAACACCAATTTGATTGGCTTTCAACAACATTTCCCATGAGTCCGAGCTACTGGCAGGCCATTAAAAGGATGGGTGAATGCTGACAAACTTAATCATATTGTCTTGATTATAAATAGATTCCAAATAACCACTTTTAAGAGGAAAAAAAAACGTATAAAATTAAAAGTTTCAAACATCTCTATGCACCATGCAATGTGTCATTAGTTAGCTTCAGGATTCCAGGAAACGTTTGCAAAAATTTAAAATTATTACAGTTCGTTACGTCTGCTGTTGGTGTCGCTGTGGAAGCAGTAAAAATGTGATTTTCATCAGATTGTTTAGCTGATAAAAGTGGTTCATGTTTGTGGCTCGTCAATAGAAAGATGGACTTTGGAGATCTATTGAGTTTTATATTAAGCATCATACGTATCATTAAGTGCTGCAGTGAGATTATACAGGATCCATGAACTGCAGTGTTTCCTCCTTCTTCTTCTGTGGTGCTATTTTCTGGTAGTTTGTTTTGTTTGTTAGTTTTTCTTCTATTCTTAGAAGCCTGGATCTGATGCAATGATGATACTCTATCCTCCACACACACACACACACACACACTCTCTCTGCATGATGAAATTCATTGACTCCAGAAGGCAATGTGATGTAAGGACAACAGTTAAAGCAACGAGGGGAGGAAGAGGAGGAAGGCAGAGAAATGGTGGAAATAAATGAGAGATGAGGAGGAGGAAGCTGAGAAGGTGGGAAAAAATGGAGGAGAAGAAGACAGAAAGAGGAAGAGAAGGAATTAGGAGAGGAGTAGGCCATGGGAGGTAGAGGAGGAGAGGAGGTGGTGGAGAAGCAATAACAGGATGCAAGATAATATTTGTCATAAGGTGTTGTCAGACCCTCAAAACGGCGTTCTGAGGGACTTTTTTAGCTCCTACTTCAGAGTAGGTACTCTGAGTGACGTAAGTGTACAGTGATTAGTCGAAACACATGAGCCAATACAGCACCAGCAACCACCATCTTTAAAAACCTGTGCAACGGCTCGTAACGGCAGCCTTAAAAAATGAATCAAAACACGGACAAATGGAGCGACAGAGCTTTATTGAGCGAATATGTGACGGGAGAAATAAGACGCGACTTTGACTCATCAAAGCGAAATATAAAAATCTTGTGAGTGACGGCCGGCTTATGTCACGTCACATCGGCGTTCGTATTGGTGGAAAACAGCCCTTGAAGCTCCCCAGAACTGTTTGGTCCGAAAACACCTGTCAAAGCGGCACATATGACCATTTTCTGTCATTTTGTCTAGTTTTAGTTTTAGTCTTTTCACAAAAATATATATTAGATTTAATCTAATGTGTGTTAGTTTTAGCCAACTAAAACTAAAGAGTCCAGTTTCTTTGTGCCTGAACAAGGTTGCGTGTCAGGAAAACCTAAGCAGAGGTTGTTGAACTCAGCAGGAGTGAAGAGTCACGCTGGTACACAACCACATGTGGATCGATGTCTGAGCCTCTCCTCCATCAGTTTGAAGTGGGCTGCAATTCGTGGCCTCTTACTGAAACACTCTCTCATCTCCTCTCTTTATGAGTCACTCTGTCTCTACTTTTTTACTCTTGTATTTTTTCTATACTCTCCTAAATTTGGTGCACCCTGCTTCCTCTCTCTCCTCTTCAGCAGATTGCCAACCAGTCTATCGATTCCCTTCCCTCAGAATCACTGCCTCTCATTTTCCTCAGCGTGTGTGTGTATGTGTGTGTGTGTGTGTGTGTCTGTGTGTGTGTCTGTGTGTGTGTGTGTGTGTGTGTGTCTGTGTGTGTGTATGTGTGTGTGTGTGTGTGTTGCGATACTGAGACGATTAATGGGAGAAACTGTTGACTGTATGAACAGGCAGCTGAATTTCCTGGTGTTTGCTGCCCCTGAACGCATCTGACCATGTGGCCGAGAATGTTTAGGGACTTAGTTTGACAACAGTGGTGGTGTCACCTTGATGATGACAAAAGGTGACAGGTGTGACCTCGACAGCTGATACGATTTGTAAAAGTTTACGGCATCAGACATCAGGTCGGTGTGGGGAGGAGGCTCTTTGTAGTCGGAGCTCTGTGGTGTGAAAAGTTCAGTCATTTCTACTCCACTCAAGACGGAGGACGTATTCAGATCCTTTACTTAACTAAAAGTACTACTACCACACTGAAAATACTCCACTACAAGTAAAAGTCCTGCGTTCAAAACCTTATTGAAGTAAAAGCGACGTGGTGCAGTAGAAGTATGGTAAGTTGCAGGTCTTAAATGTACTTAATGAGCTACATGTTACTTGTCTCACAGTTGCCTCCTTGTAGGTTTTTTTAAATGCAGGATGTTTTCAGTCTGAACACCTGATTATCCTGTTAGCAGGCTCGCTGGCTAACAGCATGAAGGAACATTGCTCATGTCTCTCAGCTTACAAGGAGCAGACATTTAAGTTAATATTTGTTGTAACAACGCGGTGACATATGAGATGAGAGATGGTTGTAATGGCAGCTAATGCTAGCATAGCAAGCATAGCTCTCCTGCTATCATTAGCCTGTGTGTGCTAACCTTCTTCAAAAGCTCTATTAGACACGTCAGCATTTCCGAAATATAGAATAGAAATAAAAACAATGCTAGATTAATAGATGTTTGATTTCTTTTAAAGTGTCTGAGATCTCGAACACACATTTCTTCTCCTCTTCATTGTATGAACAGAGGATGAAGAGAAATATCTGGAATTAAAGGGGGAAGAGAGGGAGATGTGAGGAAGAGGAGAGAACAATGGAAGCATAACGGCAACTGGCAATTTATAACCAGCCATCCTCCTTCCTCTTCTCTGCTCTCCTCTCCTCTTCTTCCTCCTTTCATCTCCTCCTCCTCTCTTGTGTCTCTCGGTGCGACGGACTGAAACGGGAGATCACAGCAGAGTCTGGCTGCTAGTGAGGGAACTCCACACACACACACTCACACACACACACTCAGTCGGGTGTTTCTGGTGTGTGAACACAGTTTGCCTTCATCTCTTCTCGCTCTCTAATTAGTGTGTGTTCAGAGAGAAAAAAAATTAAGGTTAAGAAACGGCAGATTTAAAAAGAAACTCCTCATTACTGTGTGTGTGCGTGTTTTCTGTCCGCTTCCATATGGGCGTGGCCTCGACTTCACAGCGTAATCACGTTTAATTACTCTTTAAACTGCGTCGTGGTTGGTTGATGCTGGGGCTCGAGCGCTGACAGCCCAGTTGGTTGTGAGCGTGACAAGTGGGCGAGGCTTTTCGGGTCGTTGTAGCCAATTAACAAGACAAGAGACGGGCAAACGAGCTCGTTAAGGCTGGTGGGCGGGACACACAGTAGAGGAGATTTCCAAGGTCACATACACACACATACAGTAACAGAAAAAAGGATATGTAAACGAAGACGTCCCATTGGTCCTTTTTTAAGATGTCTGGCGCTCACACACACACACACACACAACAGGGAGAGCAGAGGGAGGTTCTTATTGCTGTGTGTGTGTGTGTGTGTGTGTGTGTGTGTGTGTGTGTGTGTGTGGCCTTCAGAGGTCTTCCAGCAGTAAAACAACTAGTATCAGTTTCAGATTGAATCGTACCCTCATGTCAGCGTTGGTCTGCTTGTTTTCAGACAGGATCAGTTCTCAGTGATGGAAAACACTGATTAAAACTTTGAAGGCGCAGTGTAGAACAAGTAAACACTCACTGTAGACATTTGCATCTCCTAGAACTTACATTTATATACTAACTAATCTGCAACCACAAATATGTTTTGAATGAGGAACCTAATGCAGAAGAAATGTTAATTAACGTGTCTGGCAAGTCACAAAAACGTTGATACCGAACGAATCGGTAAAATGTTCTCTGACAACGTGTGACATTAGTTTTCCACCAAAATATCTTGCAACTACAGCATTATTAAACTTTTTTTATGGTTCTCTTTAGAAACTCACAGCACTTTAGAGAAAGATCCTGGTTTATTAACATTTAACCAAAACCGAGAACTTTCCCTACCGGCGGGGGTCAAATCCTTGTTGCAAAAATGGAGTGAACTGAGAGAACAGGGGAAAGGATGAGGAGAGAGAACGAGAGGGACTGATCAATATTCTGTGTTGTTCTCAGATGATTGTTATAGACTAATACGTTGCTTTGGCAGCAGTGACTTTTGACAGCGATGCCAATAAAGATTCTTAAAACTCAGCTGACCTGACAGAAAGAGTAATGAGAGGGAGAGGGAGGACGATGTGATAGATCAACTTCCTGCTGAGCTGATCAGACAGATCCTGACCCATCTCATCTCGTTATCAATGTATATGAATAAATAGCCTACATGGCCTTTTGTACGTGATGTAGCACCACTGCTTGTTTTCCCTGAAGCTTAATAAGCTAAAAAAATTAAAAAACATATTCCAACAATTTCTGACGTTAGTGGAGACGCTCTTTATTTCAGGAAATGCGGTGCAGCTTCACTATAAAACACTGAGGTGTTGCACTCATCTGTATGCATGAAAAGTGACAGAAGTAGTTGTGTGAAGAATGAAAAAAGAGAGCCTACTTTCACACCTGCACACAGCCGACCAATCACTGCGTGACGTGGTCGTGATTGTCAGATTGTCGGTTGCAGAAATTGTTGGACGCATCACCTTCATTCTGCTTTCAGACGCAGTTAAACCATTTGAGCCACAGACTGTATATAAAGATGGACAACATGACATCCTGATCGCCCCCTGGTGGCTGGCTGCAGTGTAGGTCATAAGCCCCGCCCCCTCCATGTTAGCGGATGGGACCAAACTGAAAAGTCAAAGTACACGTCCAATAAAATGTTCCCAAAGATGGTTTCTGTCATTTCAGGTTCTTATCACGCCGATGTTTGTTCAAGTGTTCGTCTTTCTGATCAGTTTGGTTTTAATTAGTTATTGATGCTATAAAAAGGGGGGGGGGGACGTCATGATTGACAACTGTGAGTGTGCTGTGATTGGCTCAGGCAGGTGTGTGGGCGGGACCTCGATCACTACTGCACAGACTCTGGCTACAAATGACGTCACCAGCGCAAGATGGCAGCTCCTGTATCCTGGATATTTTGGCTTCATTTTGTACAGAGGGAGGAAGAGGAGACGCGTCGGTAATCTTTATATTCAGTCTGTGGTTTGAAGCCTACTGTTGCCTTTACACATGGTCTGACAATCCCCATCACAATGACACGACTATAACCCAAAAAATAAGTGGCTTGAGAAATGTAAGTTGTATCTTTTAGTTCTATCTTTATGAAAAGCCATAAAAAAGGAGAGAGTGGAGGACGAGTGCTCTGTAAATGCCAAGAGGAGGGAAAGAAAGAGATGCAGAGGAAGACACAGTTGTAAACGGGCCTGTAGCGCTCCTGAACGTGCATGAATAATTAATGAGGAGACGAAGCCAGAGGAGACTCTGGCACTTTGGAAAACACACACAGGACGTTTCACCGGGACGTTCAAATACTCCACCAACACACCCCTGCTCTGCACCGGTAACCACACACACACACACACACAGGAACAACAGATAGCTCGAGGACGTCGATGAAAAGATTGAAATGAGAGGATTTGACAGTGCAGGCTGGCACACACACTCTGCATGTAAGCAGAGGACAAATTAAGGAGGCAAGGAGGGACAAACGAGGGAGATGAGGGGAAGAATCAGAACGAAGCGATGTAATTGGCTGGTTTAGCATGAAACAAAGCAGCAGGATGTGTGAGATGCACAGACCTCGCCCTTCAAAACACTACCCCACCCTGCTGAAGTGTCCTTGAGCAAGACACTGAATCCCTCTGACCTGCGGCGATCCGTGATGTAGGACAGCAGATTAAAGGAGTTCTGCGTTTACATCTGAACATCAATAAACCACCAGAACAACACAAAGGCACGAGAGACTCCCACACAACAGAGAGAAACTGTTTTAGTTTCTGCTGATTTTCCCTGTGTCTGCCAGAGCTGTTTTTAAGCTTTTTTTTATGGGCCAAGTCAATCAAACAAGTCAGAGTATTGTCGAGATTAGTCCAAGTCCAGTGCCAAGTCTTGTCAAACCAAGTTCCACGTCAAGTCTCAAGTTAATCGAGTCAAGACAAAGTCCAGTTTAAAGTCAGTCGAGTCAATCAAGATAAGTTCAAGTCAACAGAGAAAGGTCTAAGTCAGTCTCTCAAGTAAACCAGGAGTATGTCCAAGTCAAGTCTCAAGTCAGTAGAAATAGTCTCCGATCAATAGAGGCCAGGTGGACTTTACAAGTCCAAGTCAAGTCTCGGCTCTTATCTTAAGTAAGTTTAAAGTAAGTCAAGTCTCAAGACAATCAAGATCCAAGCATAATGAATCAAGATACGTGCAATATAAGTTTCTAATGAATTGAGAGAAGTCCAAGTCAAGTCACAATTCAATCCGTACAAGTTAAGTCTCAAGTCAGTTGAGATAAGTCCAGTACAAGTCACTGGTTCTGGTTATTTTGATAAATCAATGTGTCAAAGAAGATTTTCTTCGCCCCCACAAGTGAAACCACCAACAGATCGTTGCTGTTTTAAAGGCAGGTTTGACTTGGCACTAAATGCGTTTCTGGGCTGAACAGCCAATCAGAGCGCCCTCTGTAACCCACCGCCTTCACAGCCAATTCAAGACATGTACTGACTGTGTGCTTGGTATGCCAGGGCCCTAAAATGTCTGAGGAGAGTGGATCTCAGTCAGTCCTCCCTGGAGAAATAAAAGGGTTTAAAGGAAAAGAGCTGAACAGAGTAAACAGTTATTTGTTGTGTGCTTCAAGCGACTGAGTTTGTGAAAACTGATAAACCTCCTGAAAGGGCCAAGCAAGAGACTAGAGAGAGAGAGAGAGAAATGAAAGGAGATTAAAGGTTTGGAGTTTTTATTTCTTGAAAAGTTTCACCTCGATGCAAGACGCTTTGGTTAATTGTCTGTTTTACTTTTCTCCCTCTCTCTCTCTACCTTTCTCTGATCTGTCCGCCCTCCTGTTCAGCCTCATCACTGCCCTGGTATGTGCAAACAGAGACGTGTGTGTGTGTGTGTGTGTGTGTGGTGGGGTTCAGTTTACATCATCATTTCACACACAAATGAACTCTGAAGTCTTTCTCACTTTTCATCTTCTCACTTTTATTTTTGGCTGGACAGTTGCCACAGAAACACTTACCTGGTGGTGTGTGAGGATTTAGCGTGCTGGAAGTGTGTGTGTGTGTGTGCTGCTGTATATGTGTGTGTCTGACTGTGTGTATAAATAGCAGGTTAAGTGGTTTCATTTCTTTATCTCATCTGACATTTGAAAGTAACGCAGAGTAAACTCACTGAACCAACCTTTGTCACGGCTTAGTCCAGATTTCCGTCTATCTGTTTGTCCTCCAGGATGGAAATGTGGTGTACCTGCTGACTTCTGTAATGTCCCTGGTAACATAAAGAATGATCACACAGTGTTGTTGGATCATTACTCAGTACTTGCCATTTTCTTTGGTAAAGCTGGTGAACAATTATATCATGCCGAATGTCTTTAAAGAGCTTTTGCTAAGGAACAGGCGACAAATGAAAGGAAACACCTGAATAAATGAGTGGAGAAACGCAACAAATACAGACGCTTCTAGATGAGGGACCTGTTAGAAACATCATCATCAACATCATCAAAACACCAGATGAGGGAATATCTCGGTGTTCATCACACTTGGAGAATCTATGACGAGGAGCACTGATGCTGTTCTGAAGGCTCGTCGTGGAGCAACGCCTCATTCATTCATCCCAAACTGATCGGTTCTTATCAGGTTTCTCCAAAGTGTAACCTTAAGCTTTAGCAGCACACGTAACAGAATTTGAAGCTCTGTGATTGGATGTTTCTTATCAAAATGCATCGTGGGAGTCATAGTAGACTTCTCTCCTTCAGTACAGTCCTCCTTGTACCTTTTCACTTTTTATCAAAGAACCAGATCTTTCCTAACAGAGTTGTTCATCTTTTGTTCTGATGATTCAACCAGGAGCGTTTCCAAGACTTGAGGGCTCCAACTGTCAGTCACACTTTTAGTCCCAGGAACTACTTTTAAAGGAACTAAAAGGTTCCTTCAGCCCGTTGTTTTCTGCATTTCCAACGCGGTCTAAAGACCCGCGAAGATTAGGCAAATGAGTCTGCTGACATATGAAAGAGCGACGGCTGTTTTTACACGTCATTTTTAAGATAAGATAAGATAAGCCTTTATTGTCCCACAGCGGGGAAATTTTAGAGATTTTTGCGCTCAACTATACAACGATGACACTATATAAAGTGACGGACAGGCATTATTATTTGTGTTACACTGCAACAACAGTAAGCACAGAGGAACTCTAAGTCCTGGACTTGGTCATAAGTCCATCTGTCGTATGCTTTCTTATGTATCTCCAGTGTGTCGAAATGCTGCGAGTACTCCACCAATCAGAAATGTTCAGCACTGCAAGCCCCACCCCCAAAGTTCCTGTACTTTTAGAAAGTACTACGTAAAATAATGTCTCCGGAACTTAATTTAGACCCTGGTCCCTGCGGTGGAAACGAGTTCCTCCAAAGGTTCCTGGTCCCTGGGGAAAGTTCCTGAGGTGGAAACGCAGCTTATGTAGAAATGAACTGGACTTCCAGAACCTTTGACACCCAAAATAATGACTATAAAAACTATTCTGACATTTTCAGAAAACCCTTAACCCTTTCAGATAACCTCTGAAGGCTCCATCCCTGCCTAGCTACACATTTGTTAATGCTTACTGTGAAATATTCCCACTGTATGAATTTAAATGATGACTATTCGTACTGACCTGAAGAGGTGAATGAAAAGAGATTAGGGGGGTTTTGTCTTCCATAAACGGATTCTTCACTCTGACTTTTAGGACTAAACAGTGCAGTCAGTCGTCAGACAGTAAAATGTGTTTGTGCTGCCTGCTGCTCTGCTCTCATCTCCTGACAAATGGAAAGACTGGAACGGCATGGAGGGCTCCTTATGCTCAGTTTATTATCTACCTGAGCACCTCTCATCCTTTTGCTTCCCTCGCTCTCCATCCTCTCTCTTACACTCAAAGGCCTCCATGAATTTCAGTTTGACAGCATCCTACCGCTCGAGCCCCTCCGTCTTTTCATCTTTCCTCACACAAGAAAACCTAATTTTCTTTGTCTGAGCCGCTCTGCTGGCTACCTCCAGGTTTCCCTCCATCGCTTCATCTCTTTCCTCCCACTTTCAACGGCTCTTTAACTTCGATTGTTACTGTCTCCTGCTGTTCAGGGCAGCATTTCTTTTTTGGCGCACCACTGTGGATGGTTTGCACTAAAATTAGCTTCTACTTCCAGTTTTACCATCCACCTACAGTGCAAGAATATAGTACATCATCCAGATTACTTTTGGTTATGTTGATTTAAACAGTACTGGCCCACTTACAATGTGAAGTTGACGTCCTTTCTCTCAAAAGGCAAAACAGACCTTAGATACTCGCATCTTCCACTCCTGCTTAAGTTCATAGTTTTCTGTGTCATCCAGAATGCCTTTCAGCAACCGCTTAAACAGTTAGTTGATCAAAGTAAAAGATTCAGGTACACCTCAGGAAAACTCTAATTGGACAAAAAGATTTTCTACAAAAGTGTTTGCGCAAAAGGTGCAATTTTTCAACAGTTTGCAGGATCGTGTCTATCTTCCTTGACGTACTTGTCTCTCAATACCAAAATGTTAGAAATACCTCTCATTATACTTCAATACAGCTCAGTATCACCACAAACAGCAGCTTCCAAAATGACCAAGTTGAATGAAGACCTCTCTATATGACAGGATCGTGCTTTTCCAGGCTGCACGTAGGCGAACCTTCACATAGGTCGTTCAGATATTTCGCTGTAAAACTGAAAACTCGTATGATGTTTTCTTCCTTCTCTGTTTTGAACCGGACTCCCGACAGGAGTTGGATGAAACGATCAGCTTGTTCACAGCTGTGTTGTTGAGATTTACTTGTCAGCTCCTGTGCAAACCTCTGTGACCTGCAGTTCCTCGTAACAGTCGTCTCTGCGTAGGATTGCAGAGACGACTGAATGTAGTCTAAAATTGGCAAAACCTTGATTTAAATTAGGAGCAATTGATCAACTAAGTAGTAGTATTGGATACCATAGCGTAAGATTACAGGTCTGAGCAGACATTTGATGCCAGCTTTCAACTGGAAAATCTCAAAAGTCTACTAGATTTTTAGATCAGAGTAATACCTCTCCGTTCTGGTTGGTCAACTTAAATTAGAGAGAGCATAATTATACCCACAACACACGTCGGACTCCAAACTACAAATTTATTTCGATGGACAACGATTTTGATCCCCGTTTAGATCTTCGCCACATATTCGGTATGTACCAATGGGCTCCATGATGACCGGCGGGGTGGTTTTTACATCTTTACCCTTCATCCTCTGACACCAGTTGTAGAGTTCTTGTTGGTAACTGTAAATAGCGTCGACCATAACATACATTCATGTTGGTGCATGTTTGCAGAAAATATGATACACATGGGGGGAGATTTTTAATGTTTCCTGTCATGTAACAGCAGTATTTTTTGAAGGTTTTTGAGATATTTTTGATATGTTTGATGTATTATTGTCTCCCCCTCCTATTCTTTGGGATTAGCATACTTTTTGTTATATATAATGGGTGTGGTAACATTTTTGACCTGGTGAAGATCTAACTGGTATGAAAGCAGATTTGTGGTTCAGACTTTGACTCTGAACATGGTTGGGTTGCAGAGCTGCTGTCAGAGGAACAGCTGTAATACTTGATGTGCAGATCTTCAGTCTGTATCAGTGGGATTGAGTGCAGCAGTCTTATGTTAATCTTACACCTCCTGCCTGGTGGGAGTAAGACTGAAGGTCAGTCAGTCACGACTCAGCAGGGAGAGGAGAGTGTGTGCTCATGGTTTCCATACTGCTCCTACTTGTTCTGTGTGAGCGGGTGTGATGCTGAGTGGATGGATATGATGATATATGAGGGAGGCTAAGTTTAGCTTTCCATTATAACACTGATCGCTGTGATTGTCTTTATGTAGGACAGAACTCTCATGAGGCTTCGACAGCGTGCCAAGTGTGATTGCATATGTGGCTTCTGAGCCCTAACCGAAAACTAATTTTTATATCTTATTCAAATCACAAGATGTTTACTGTAACGTAGTAGTAGACCCAGAATATGGAGAGGAAACAGGAAGGTTTTCACAAAAACAGACAAAAGAAACCCTTTATGAGAAAATAAGTTAGAGATGCTAGTGGAATAGAGGCAAGCTGTGCTCACAGTCAGTGTTCCAGTTCAGGTCAGGTCGTTTTGAGTGTCTTTGTAGTTGTTTTGAGTCATTTTGCGTACTTTTGTAGTCGTATTGTGTCTCTTGTAGTCACTTTGCCTCTCTTTGTGGTCAGTCCCCCGTCTGGCCCCGCCCCTGGCACAGAGAGAGAGAGACACACAGGTAGAGAGAGCAAACGACCACTTTAATATCGCAGCATGCTTTGCTCTCATTAGATGCTGACCTGCTGTTTCCGTTTTAATTGGGTTATTTAGACCCATGTTTTAACTGAATAATCAATATGAAATATTAATGTTTTTAATGGTTTATATTTAGAGCTGCTCTTTTATTATTCATGATTTGTTGCCATGAAAGTAAAACTGACTGTACTGAACTGAAACCAGCTCAAATCAAGAGACGGACCACGGCAGAGATGAAGACAGAGAGAAGAACAAATCTGAAGAGATATAAAACAAACTGATGGAGAGAAAGATGGAGAGTAACCAGAACAGACAGAGAGAGAGAGGCCATCCCTTTGTTAGGAGCCACAGCCGCAACAATTTACATGAGAGCCAAGCCTCCTGCGAGCTGATTGGTTCAGAAAGCCGGCCGCCTCACCGCCACCCCCCTCCCTCCTACGCCACACTCCAGCCAATCAGGACGTCACACACACTTGGGGGCTCCAACCGGGCGAGAGAGGGTCTGCTCTGATAGTTTTCTGTGTGTGTATTAGAGAGAGAGAGGGAGGTGGTGCAGAGTTATCTGTGGACAGATTCTGCCCCCTGGTGGTGCGGCAGTGATACAACCACACATACAAACAAACACATGGGAAAAATACCACAATACAAACATACTTTATTACAAGTAAGTATATCAGCCATGTAATGTCTCAGAACAGTTAACCTTGTAATACTAAATCACCGTACTACACTTCATTATATTACAGTTGCTGCTGATGCCTTAATTATCACGTCAGTGGAGAAGGTTGGTTGGAGTAAACTTAAACTTTTGTTTTCACTCAGCATAAACTCCTCGCTCCTCCATAGTTGCACCAGTTGCCACCTGATGTGTTTTCAGCCGTGACTCTGGAGCCTCTTTGTGTTTGTTTCCATTGAAAATGACTCTAATAACAGAAGCATTACAAACAGCCTGCAGGGGCTCATTACAGCGGCTGTAGACGTCTGTTGGACGCATTAAAAACCTTGTAAGTTATGAAATAGTTCCTAAACGTGATGTTGATGCAGATGATGTTTTTATTTGGGACTCGCTGTCCTGAAATCGATCAGCTGCATGATGTTCTGATGAACTGTGTGTCCAGAGAGACAGACAGACAGCAACTCCATGTTCAGAACATCTGCTCTGTGTGTGTGTGTGTGTGTGGGGGGGGGGTCATATTTGGTCATGTTCAGTAGATGAGCCTGTCGTGTCTTTGTACAGAAACAAGGAGAAATCAATAGTGAACTGTGGCACGCACACACACACACACACACAGTTTGTACAGCTACATCACACTGTTCTATTTGACAACAGTGACACGGCTCTCTGGACACACACACACATACACACACATATATATATATATATATATGCGCCACCCTCAGGACAAACTTGACATTTATTTAGTAGTACACAGAGAGGCAGGCAGGAAATGATGGGATGTTACCCTAAAAGTGTATTTCTTTATATATAATGTGATGTACTGAACATTGCAGGAGCTGCTGTCAGCTCTCTGGATGTTACACCTGTTGTTGTGGTCAGTGTGACGATGTGTGATCACTTAATTCTTAATACTTAATACTGGTGCCTAAACATCACAGCACTGGTACATTCTCAGTATTTACCTGCAGAAAGAGATGTTCTGTTTTTCTGATTTCTCCTGTTTCATGTTTGCATGTTCAGCTGACCTGCTGTGACTGAAAGACACTCACTTTTACGTTAATTGGAATTAGTCAATTGAAAATGCGCCAACTGAACGATGTGTTGTACGAACTTTACCAAACCAAATCACATCGTTCTTTACCAGGAAATGATTTAGAAACGACTGATTCATAAAATAAAGTACAGGGTTCGTACAAAGTCTTGAAAGTTTGGGAAATGCTTAAGTTTAACTGTTATTAATTTCAAGGTCAGGAATATGGTTGAATTCAAATATACTCCTTTAAAAACGCTTTGAATTTCAACACAATCAGTGAAGTGAAACGACCCCGTCGTCGTATTTGTTTGTTGTCTCCTGGAATTGATAGGAACAATTTAGATGTGATGATAAAGACTTTGAGAGTCTGGACATTTTTGGTTTAGGTACCTTGAAAGTGCTTGAATTTTTTTACTCTTAAAAAGCTGTACGAACCCTGAAAGTATGACCCCGCCCTTCATCAGGGAAAGCTAATGTGTGTGTGTGTGTTTCTCTGCAGGTCTCCATAGGGAAGATGTACCAGATCCAGAAGATCGTGGTGGAGGATTAACCCTCTGCTGGAGGTGGAGGTGGAGGTGGAGGGGTTTACAGGAGGGAGCACTGACCCAGCAGACAACAGGATGTGACATCAGAGACATGAGCGAATCACTGCCCTGACGTCATCACCAACAACAACCAACCTGCTTCCTCTTTCGACTCAAACGCTGTTTACCTGACCTGTCACTGGGTGGAGGTGGAGGTGCATTGTGGGAGATGTAGGACAGAGTGAAGCTGTGAAGTACCTGAAGTTTGTTTGGAGTTTAGCCTTTAAATTGTTTTCTGTTTTTTTTTTTTTTTCAAGGATGCACCGATCAGTTCTCTGGGCTGTTTCTGATCATTGATTTTGCATCAGTATGATGAAGTGATCACTGATCAATCACAGGCTGAAATCTTTTCTCTAATTCTACTTCAGTTTCCACTTTCTGAGTCCGTGTTTTTGAGTCGTGACCCGTTAAAATGAAGCAACCAAAAAACAAACTATAATTTTCATCACCAATTAACCTGCCAATCATTTTCTCAATTAATCGATTAACTGGTTCTATAACATATCAGGACGTAGTGACAAACGTCCATCACAGTCCACATGTCTTGTTTACTGTCATAGCAGGTTCAGAAATCTAACAAATATTCACATTTCAGAAGCTCAAAACGGTCAATTTTTGGCCATTTTGCTTAAAAAATGACTTAATCGATGAATTGATTATCAGATTTGTTGTTGTTGTTTGACCAAAGAGTTATTTGACTTCTCAGATTGTTTCATTTGAGTGATTTTAGAGACATTAAGAGGTCGAAACATCAAGTGGAGAGAAACGTTTTTAAAAATTGATTTTGTGTCCCAGAAACACGTTTTTCTTTTCTTTTTATCTGATTGATCAGCTCAGATTTCTCTTCGTTTTTCATCTCTAATGTTTCAGTTTGAGCGTTTAAAGTCACGTTTCAGTTTAGTTATCAGGTAATTGTTTGAGCCTTATTGAGTAAAAATAAATAGTTATTATATATATTAGTGTCTGCTTGAAAAAGCTTATCTTTGGCCAAACTAATTAATTTAATTCCTGATAACGTACCGAAACACAGAAGACATGAAGTGTTAAAAACAGGTTTGTTCACTTGATAAAGAGATCTCACTAAAAAGACCATTTAGTAGCCGTTCTGGAGCTTTCAGGATTGTAAATGTTCAAATTTCCAAATCAAATACAGCTCGAATAACAAACAGCTCCGACTGTGATGATCAGTCGACTCATCAATGACGACTGATCGGTGCATCTCTCGTTTCTTTTTCTTTCTAGTGTTACTTTTGTATTATTATAACGCACAACGTACATGTGATTATCCGACATATTGGACTGTAAACCTATAAAAGAATAATGGAGGCTGGACTCATCAGTTTATTGATTGTCAAAGTGGCCGTGCTGCCGTCACACAGAAGGTCTGCTTGTTGTGTAAAAAGAGTGAAGAGGCGATAATCTCACAGATCAATGAGTTCTGTGTCAAATTAAATCTGTTTAAATAAAGTTGGACTGAAACAGAAAAGAAGGAAATGAAGATGCTGCAGATTCGTCCTTTCTGGTCGACGTATTTCTCACGTAAGAAACTTTAATTTAGTCCAAACTCACCTTCCTGTTTGGTGAAAAGCAGCTCAGACTGCTGCTAGAGGTTTACGCCTCATAGGATTTCTGGGTTTTGTAGTCTTTTACTCTTTTGTAGTTCAGTATTCAGTTTTCTTTTCAGCCTTATCCAAGCTGAAGACCTGGACCTGGAGTTGAAAACCTCCTCACATTTGCTCAGTTTATCATCTGGAGGCTGGGTGTCCAAGCGGTGGGTTGGGGGGCTCCAGGCGGGCCGGGGGACTCTCTCTGTTTGTTATTCAGGTCCAATGAAATGACAGGTTTCAGGACAAACAGCTGCTGGAGGAAAACCTCGTGAGTCCCGTCTACAGAGCTGTGGTGTGGAGATCAGAGAGAGTTTGAGGTCAGATGATTTTCCCTTTAACTCCAAATGAAGGAAGCCATTTTGTTTTGTCCAAATTATGAACAGATTATCTGAATAAAGACGTCATGTCGTCCTGGATGACTCGTGCACACGCACAGAACAGCAGACTATAAGCTGTGACTTGCATGAAGGCAGATTGATTTGTTAAATTAATACAAATTATTGCACTTTAAACTGTAACTCAGTTTATAACAAACATTATACTTGGTGGTTTTTTATACTTTCCAGATGGACTGATGTGGGATTCGAAATAAAAAGGTGGTGTTTCTCCGTTCTGCACTGCGTCATGAGGGCGGCCACCTGCTCTCAGATGATTTGCTGTTGGTATAAAGGAATTCTGTAAAGTTTCATTTATAGTAACATGTTAGATGTGATGATAAAAGTTTTGAGAGTCTGGAAACTTTTGGTGTAGGTACCTCGAAAGTGCTTGAAAAGTGCTTGATTTTGACTCTTAAAAAGCTGCATGAATCCTGCATGAAGCAACGTGGATCAGCTGCATCAACACAACACTGATACGAGACCAAGAACAGCTAAAAGAGAGCGAATACTGGATTTACATTCATCGGGTGACACAAACACGACTCCACATGAAGGACCATGATGCTCTGTGACTGCTGGGACAGGTGAGTCCAGTCAGTGTGTGTGTGTGAGTGGACGGTGAAACACACACACACACAGCGTGACAGCAGCAGCAGAGGTGTGTTTGTATTTGGGGGAGGGGGGTGAAGGTGAAGGAGGTGACTGACCCACCAGGTACCAGCAGCTGCTATTAATAGATCCAGCTGTAGGTTTAGGGACGTGCACGCTGGCCCACTTACACACACACACTCAAACACACACGCAGGTGTAGTTGCTCAATCATCACACACACACAGTGGATGCTTCATGCAGGTGCTCCGTACGAATCCTTCATCCACTGAAAGGCCTTCAGACTCTGACCTGCAGCTCTACAGTGAAATATCTGCAAATACATATAAATATGTTGACATGAAATTTGGCTTTGTATCAAACTTGCTAACGTCACATTGTGAGGTGGAGGCTGTTTCGTACGGAAGCTGTGAAAGGCCGTGCTTGCAATTATTTTTCTTTAATGCCATTATCTCGAGATAACGGGTTAATTTATCTCATTGTCTTCTCCTCAGATGCCCAGGACTGATCTGAATGTTACCTCTAACAGAAAGATGCAACTTCTGCCTGTGTTAAACCTTGATTCAACTACAGTCTGACGCCATGATCAATAATGGGTACCTCCTTGATCAGACATGTTCACCTTAAATCAATTGCACCATCTCTGCATGCTGATCTCTGACAAACATTATAAGTAAACTATTAAGAGGAAACAACCTTTTGTTTTCTCGTGATAATGGGTTGATAACGGTATTTAAATTTTTTTTTTTTTTTTAGCGTGGCCGTTCTCAGCTTCCGTAGTTTCAGGCACTCCTGGTTCTCGTTCACTCCATGGATGTACTGTAAGAACTGGATCTGGACCCAAAGATGGCGCCTATTCAGTCCAGTGAGAATTGCTCACCTGGCGTATACGCCGAAAAGGTTTCTATCCTCAGGGTTTACTTCAGGGTTATGTGGCCCACTGAATATGTGCAGTAGTGTTTCCCCCCCGCTGGCCCCGCCCAGGAGTTCCCGCTCGGCCCACAGACTTTACACTGTGATGACTTCACAGATTTTTAAATCGCTTTTCTTGGCTCGAGGAAAGTTTTACAAATATTAAACCTCCATGGATCAAAAATGCATAACAGAAAGAGTCAAAATGGAGCTTGTTTGCAGGTGGAGGCGTCCTGTCAACAGTTCTACAGACGTCTCTTTTATAATGGAGGTCTATGGGGAAAATGCTTTTTGGGCCGCAGGGGAATTTTTTGCTGCAATACCGCGAGTGGCCACTGGAAAAAACTGGAAAAAGGTTGAGCGGCGGTTTTTATTATACATCCATGGTTCACTCTCTCACAGACAGACGTTTGGATGGACATGAAACTCTCCCGGTTGAATCATCAGTACAAAAGATGTTAGAGAATATCTCTTTTTGAAGGAGAGAAGTCAACTACGACTCCCAAGGTGCATTTCAGCACAAAACACCCAATCACAGAGCTTCAAATTCTGTGACGTGCGCCGCTAATGGCGGGCGGAAGCTAAAGATGACGGTGTCGAGAAAGCAGCTTAAATCAGTTCACTTTGGACTCTGGATCAGTTTCGGATGAATTCAGCAGCTAAGGCTCATGGGTATTGTAGTATTCAGAGCCGTCTGCCAAACTGATACAAAGAACCTGATTTCTTAAATTGCTTGATTTTGCAATTAAATCTGGCAGCAGCAGTTTGCAGCTGGAGAGGCTGAGATCTTGAGATATATATATATATATATTTTTACTCCTGATCATGAACACAAAAACATATTTTATGTGGTGACCATGTGTCTGAGATTATTGCTGAGTGATCATGGCACTCTCGTGGTCTCTACGGCCTCCAGCACAGCACTCTGATTTTTACCTGAAATAGTCTTTTGAAGCTCGGTCGGTGTTGACCGATCAAACAGATGTCGTCAGGTTTGTCAACAGGACTATTTTCAGAGGCGTCGGACTTCTGAACTTTGGCCCTCATGTAAAGATGATAGACAGACAGACAGACAGATGGGAGGACAGACGAGGACCTGGCTGATCTCACGTACAGAATAAATGTTGGCTTGTAAGAGAACTCATTGGATTGATAAGCTGTGTGTTACAGCTGGAAGCCTTTTATCACTGTAAAACACAGAGAGCAAAGACCTTTGGACACCTCTCTAAATGTTGTTTTGTTCTAAATCTCATGTTAAATATAAAATATGAATCTATAAAGTGGTAATTCCACCTGCCAGATAAACGTAGTGCAGTAAAAAGTGCTTCCCTGTGAAATGTTGTGGAGGATCAGTAGAAAGAAAATCTTTTACACAATTCAAAACGACTGCTGATTGGTTCCTTGGTTTAAAATCAACTTTTATTGATTGAGATCACTTTGACAGAAACTGCCATCCTGCACACAATTATTTCTCAAATTCATTTGTTCAGAATAACTGTAGAATATTTTAATATTTAATCGTTCCAAATTCCATGAACAAATTATCTCCTACAGGCTGTTTTTTAAATTTTTTTTTATTTTTTATTATTGTTTTTGGCTGCAGGGCGACAAACCCGGCAACGTTTCAGCATCATGACACTTTAAAGATTTTATCTGAGCAACCACACCAAGAAAACAAATCAGCTGACTGGCTGAATTAAATCTTAAATCTAAAGGACCGGCTGTTTTAAATGTTTTAGCAAATGTTCTTTCACAGATAATCATTTACAAAGCATGCAGCTGCATCTGAGTTACAGTTTCAGAACATCATGTCTTGTCATGAGGTAATGAAAACAATCTGCACTTAAACTTCATTATTGAGCAACAATAATGTAACGCTGATCAAAATGATGTTCAGTGTGATGATCACACGACTCCAGAAACAGATTTTCATACCGTGAAGAAATAAATGGAAACTAATGGCTGGTAAGAATAATTCTAACAATCTATGACTGAAACCTGCATTTAAAAATTAAAAACAAAAATGTGAAGTATGAATAATTTGTTGTTAAAGGGCAAATGTGTTGCAAACTGCAGTGTTATGATCCTTTAAAGCTCAATGGAAGATGAAAGTTTGCACATATAAAGTTCTCTCATTGTGATCATTTCAGCAGAGTTTACAAGCCAAAAATGAAAAGCCACCTTTAATTCTTATTTAGTGTTTCATCAACACAGGTGTCATTGACATGGGTTCTGTTTCTGATGTCAAATGGCTGCACTGCTTTACAGAGTCACAAAAAACAGCTCAGGAATTACAAGCTGCTCCCGTTTACCATAAACACTTTCTACATGTACATGAGGTTTGTGTAGACTAAAGAAAGCACAGAAATATGTTGTTTTTTATTTTGAAAATGTTCCACATCCTTTTGTCTTATCAACAAGTGGAGTCCATGAGCAGCAGTGAGACAGAGACGCTTGTGTTTCAGGTTGTTGACACTGATGCACGTTTTCCTTAGAGCCGGAACAAAGAATCAGTCTGTTGTTTGTGTTTCCAGCCCATCGATCCGAGTGAAAGTTCAGAAAAATATCCATAAATGTCAGGTGTATTGTCCTTTATGAGTTTCAGCTCAGCAGGTTTTGATGAGGCTGTTTAACATTTAAAGTATAAAAAAGGAACAACAGAATGTTTCAGAGGCCGAAATTAAGGAAAACCTAAGATGCATCTGTGTTTCTTTGGATGATCACTGACTGTGACATAAGACAAGTTCCCTGATCTCAAACAGACTCAACACAGAATATTCAGCAGATGGAAAACGGCTGTTGCATGTCAAAGCATTTCTTTCAGCAGACGGTGCTTTTTGCGCACGCATGGAAAGCTTTTACGCACAGATTTATAGGTTTTACGCACGACACAGGCACCGGTCAGGTGGCGTGGAAAGTGGCGCTGACAAAGGCCGTAGTGCTGGGCATGCAGTGGTACCTGAGGGTGTAGTTCTGCCCCTCGTTGTTGTCCCAGAACTCCCCCTCCTCACTCTTCAGGTACACGGCCAAGTGCACGGCCGAGCTGGGGTCCATGAGGGGCGGCGTGTACACGGTGAAGCTGAACCGCTCTCCCACAAAGCCCGGCTGATCCGCGGCCACGGGCAGAGCCTGCGCGTCCACGTAGGAGAGCCAGTCGTTGAAGGTGTACCTCACTCCGACCTCTTTGGCGGTGCGGCCGGTAAAGACCCGGATCTGGCCCCGCACGTCAAACTGGGTGATGGTGACCTTCTCCAGGCAGACGCGAAGCTGCTGGACTCTCCGCTCCGCCTCCCGGGGCTCCGGGAAGCAGGCGACCAGCCGGTCCGTGCCCAGGTTGGACTTGAAGCTCTGGCACAGGTCGTTCAGTATGTCCTGCTGCTGCGGCGGGAAGCTCTTGTGCCTGGACAGAACTTTACTCGGGATCTGCGGCTCCTCCAGCGAGCTGAAGTGCTTGACGCTGGCCAGGTTCAGCCCCATGGAGTCGGCGAACTTCACCCGCTTCCTCCCGTTACTCCCGGAGACGCCGTCCAGGAGAGCTACAGGGTAGGCGGGCAGGGACCTGGCTCTCCTCCTGTCTTTCATAAATCTCTCCAGGTGAGAAGCGTCCACCTCGTCGTCCAGATCTCCCTCCTCGTCCTCGTCCTCGTCCTCGTCTTCGTCCTCCTCCTCTTCCAGACCGTTCTTGATAAACTGCCCCGGGGAGTCCGACTCTCCCCCGGTGCGGAACTGGAGAGGTGATCGGGACATTTCTGCCCGGCAGCCAGGCGGCCCGTGTGCTGTGGCTGCAGGCCGGTCCGCAGTCCGCGGGAGTCCCGGTGCAGGGCAGTTTGTATAGAGTAGCGACTCCCGCCCCCTCCAGAGGACAACGTGGTGACAACAGAGCGCGTAACACTGCAGCTGCTGTCACACGAACACGCGCACCGTCACGTAAGAAACATCAACATCACCTGTTGGCTGATACAGTTTAAATACTGCAGATACCTTTACTGCTACAGCAACTACAGATCCAGATCCGCACAGTCTGTTGGCTAGAAAACAATAAAATGACCTTCACAACGTTAATGTTCAGTGGTGAAAGTACTCAGATCTTTTACTTCAGTAAAAGTACCAATACAACAATGTAGAAATACTCCAAAACAAATAAAAGACCTGCATTCAAAACCCTTCTTAAGTAAAAGTACATCAACTAAACATAATTAAAATATCAAAAGTTAAAGTACTCCTTATGCAGTAAAATGTCTCCTGTAACTGATATATTATTGACTATTAATAACTAGTTTTAGCTAGTTTTATATACAGTTAGCTAGTTTAGTCCAGTGGTTCCCAACCTAGGGGTTGGGCCCCTCCAAAGGGTCACCAGATAAATCTGAGGGGTCGTGAGATGACTGATGGGAGAGGAAAGAAGAAAAAGTTCTGATACACAAATCTGTTTTCAGTTTTTGGACTTTTCTCTCACCTTTGATTTTTTCTCTAAAGACTTTTTGTGAAATATCTGAGAGTTTGAACGGTTATTGAAATGAAACCATGAGCGAAGTTCAGAGGTGAAATGTGATTTTTGCCGACTTTCAATGCATTCAGTTTGTCTTACTTTAGCACCTTTTATACTGTCCTCGCTCTGCATATATGTCCTTTTTTGTTCAGCACAAACTCAGCTAAAAGTTTGACTTCTCATCTTGTCAATTTAACAAAGTATAAAGCTGCCAGGAACCAAAAATACAAGGAAAATGACACGGGCATCTATAAACATGTACAAATGTTTAGTCATAAACACTCAAAAACGAATATTAATTCATCATAGATCAGTTCTAGGTTGTAAAAAAAAATATTGCTTCACTATTTATACACACAAACACAAATTAATGGAAGAAATAAAACTACAATACAGGCTATTTACATGTAAAATGATTGTATTCCAACTGGTTTTGTGCCTTTTTCATTGAAAGTCTATGTAATATAGAAAATATGAATAATTCACAGTTTTAGAAATGAAATGTTTTATGGTTTACAGGCGTAAAGGAGATACTGTGGAAACGCTCCACATGAGCCCTTTGAACTGTTTGTCTCTTCATGATTTATAAATGAAGTTATGTCACTGTGAATAAACATATATTAGACATGTTTAAAATAAAGACAACAGTTGGAGGGAAAAGAGCTTCTGAGAATCAAATCACGTTGTTACGTAACGTCCACGTGGCTCCAACAAGTGCGTCACTCGGCGGCGAGTAAACAAACACGTGTCGTCGTCACCACCATCATCCTGACGTCACGCTGGTTTCTCCTGTCTTTAACCAGCTGACGTCCCCTCACAGAGAGTTCCTTATATGGAGATAAAAGATGGAGCGTTTAACCATTTCATCACCTCTGATACGTCATTCAGCAGATTTATCAGTGGTGCAGTTTAACTAAATATAACTAACTCCACCACACCTCAGAGGCAAATACTGTACTTTAACAATCTTACTGAGGTAAGGTTTTGAATGCAGTATTTTCACAGTGTGGTATTAGTACTTTTACTAATGTAACGGATCTGAGTACTTGTTCCACCACAGTTGGAAACTTTCCCAGCAGCACTTGAACGCAGCTTAAAAACTAAAATCTCAGAAAGACTTCAGCAGCAAAGTGTTTGTGCTGTCTGTCTCCATGTGGACAAAATAACAGAAACGCCTTATGCACCAGCAGCACCACTAACTAACTAACTAACTAACTAACTAACTAACTAACCAGCTAACTAACTAACTAACTAACTAACTAACTAACTAACTAACTAACTACAGCCTTAAAACCAATAACAACAACGTCTTCAACAGTTTTAAGCTCAACAACAAACACACGATGAGTTCAGACAGTAAAAATGTCAAACAGATGAACTGAAGTACGACCTTAAGTGAAACATACGGAGCCTCTAAAGATATTTTATATCTTGTGCGCACAAGTTCATAACTTGTATCAGTGACCTCTTCTTGTTGTCTTTTCTTTAGATAATTAAAGCTTCACATATCTAAAAATACTTTTAAATACTGGTCACGGTATCATAACACATGCTGTAGAATATACTGTAAAATCAGCTTATTGTTACACTACAATCATCCCATAATATATGAATTCATGATTTAGACAAATACGTGATGATTATGGGATGACTGTAGTATGACAATAAGCTGATTTTGAAACGTGAAACATGATTTTTGTTGTTTTAGTGAAGTGAGCAGGGCAGGAAATCACCGTGAGGTTGAAGGGTTCGAGTGCTGTCGGGCTGAAAATATCTCAGCTGGTGAAACAAGAAGATGTTTCAGATCATCAGCTCAACCAAACAGCTTGAACACTAATGAACTGCAGTTTTGGTGACTGTTGTAGCTCAATTAGTAGAATGGGTCAACCAGTAACAGAGAACGTAATGTTAAATGTTTTTAAGGAACGCCTTTTTCCTGAGGAGACCGTTTTAAAACTCTTTCAATTAAGTAATTGTGATGATAGTAACACATATGGTAGGTAATTATTTGCTACATGTTTTAAAGTCAAAAGCAGCAACACGTGTCCTTTATTTTTGAAGTGGTGGTGAAGAGTTTTCACCACTAGATGGCAGCACTTCTCCAGTTTCACTCCATGTGCTTCAGCGAGAATCCACTTCTTCTTTACTACTTAGTTTAGTTTCATCAGTGAATATACACATGGCACTGTTGTCCAAATAAAGACTAAACACACATTAACAAACAGTGGAACATGAACAAAAAATCCCATGAAACACAAAAGGATGTATAAAATTAAAAAATGACACAAGATAAAAAGTTAGTATGTTTTTATGAATGAATCTGCAGATACTGACAGAGGCAGACAGGATGGATTTTACTCCAATTCCTTTTTTATGGAACATCTTGATGTTTTGGAGATCACCTGCCCGTTTGAACTGTTGCTCGTTAAACGTCTGAATCTCTTCTTGTGCGTCTGGATTCATCTGATGTGTTCGCTGAGTGGAAACTGTGGAGCTGCAGGACTGAAGTTTAATCAGAGGGAGTCACATTTATCTGGTGAAGCCAGATAACCTCCAGCAGAGTAAACTGGAGCTCGCCACACCTTCAGCTCTGAAGCACAAACATAGTTTTATCACCAAATTACATTTCAAATGATGATTATTATCATTTTGGATTGAAACTTCTGAAGTTTAAGAGTCAAAAATATGACTGATATCTTGTGGATGGTGTTCAAGTAATTTCTTTATTTTTATGACCTCTCCTCCAGCACCTTGAGCTGTTTCCACCTCATGTACTATCTTGGTTTTTAGGTGACTGATTTTTCTTTTTGCTGTTTTTCTGATAAAGACAAATCCAAATATTTACCAGTTCACAGGACCTTGATGTAACTCTGTTTCTGGCATCAAACCGAGGTAAAGGTGAAAATCCATAAACTGTCAGTTCTTGATTAAAGCTGATAAAAATCAAGACACAAAGTCAAACAAATTCTGCGACTGAATCATTTTTTATTGTCAAAACAAGATGGTTGCTTGACAGCCACGACCTCGACATCTCACATCTGCTCTGCTGTCACACCTCAAGTTACCAAACTCACCTTGAAAAGACACTTTTCTTTTATCCTGCAGTGTGCAGACGGACGAGTTCATCTCTGAACACCTGGACTCTTTTCTCATGAGGATCTTTCAGTCTCGTATTATTTTGGCAGAAAAGGACTTCATGCACCTTTATGCATTTAAAAATATTCCAATTATATACAGTCAAAAAGTTAACTGGTACATTATGTGATTTAAGGTCTCATGGGTGTTTCTGTGTAAAATCTGACACTCAGGTTTTCTGACTTCATCAGGATGTAATCTGCTGATTTCAGCTCCAGATTGCATTTTAAAATCACATTTTCTCTTCCAGTATAAATGTGATAAAATGAGCATGAACTGACCCAGTTAGTCACACTCTGCAGAGCACCTGATGTTAGAAGCAGGTTTCACATTTAAAACTACAGCCATTTTTTTAAATAAATTTTACCCTGTTTTCCTGATAATAACATGTTGTTATAGCCACCGACTCTGAGCAGAATCACATTAACGACAACCCTGAAACATCCAAAGCATTTTTGACCGCGTCCTCTGATGTTACGTCTCTTCTTCTGCAGTTCTGAAGATGACGCTCGGTTTCTTAAAGACGCACTTACTGTAGTTTTGAACGTGAACTCACAGTCGACCCTGGAGACGGATCAGCTGCAGTGTCCAAGGTCAAAAATAACTTGTATAACCACGTGAGATTGTTGCCGTTTGTGGTAATTTGGTGATTTATTTAGGAATGTGCAGCTTTACATTCTGACACAGGGCTCCTCTGTGAGACAGGTAAACACAACAGGTGATGAAGCATCCAGCATCATCTTCAGCTGATAATGTGTTTTGATGGTGCACACACCTGCATCTGCCTGTTTACCTGCACCACAGAGAGCAAAGGTCAAAAGACATTAACACAAAGTTTTTTTGTTGTCTGGGTCGCACATAACTATTGTTTCAACATCACTTCAATAGTTATTAGTTATTAGAACAGTAATATTCATCCACTTCATCAACAATCATTCCACCTTTTCCAGAGGGTCAAGAGATGATCAATTAACAATCTGACACAGATTTTCTTCTAATTTTTGCTTTTTCTTCTTGTGAATTACTGGAACATTTGACCACATCAGGACTATAAATGTAACCTGTGCCAAGAGGTGAAAAAAAGTTGGGAGGTGCTGACTTGGATGTCTGGAAATGTTTCACTTTTAAACCAAATTCAGCTCAGTCTGAATCAGCAGGCCTGAGCTTAAATGTGTTGACACAGAGCGGCAGAGCTGATCAGCTTCTCATCAATAAATCACACGCACACAGTTTACCTTCCTCTGCTAGAAACAGCTTCAAGAGAAAGTTGAGCCTCAGACAAAACTCTGAACAAATCAAAGCTTTAACCAAACGATCAAAAGCAAAAAGCAGAAATTTGGAGATCTAAAAGAAGGCGGATATTCTGAACGTTATTTGAATCCAAAAGCACCTGTAGGTTCATAACAAGAACCACGCTGTTAAAAACTTCATACGTTTTCTTCAAGACAGAATCAGTATTTCATGCTATGATATTCTGCATAAAGGCTGTTAGCTGCTGTTTACATATTTATAAACTCATTTACATTCAGTTACAAAGACATAAAAAGATCCAACAAATTATACATCGACTGCGTTTCTACAAGATCTCCGATCAAAGATTTTATAAAAACATCCGTATTTCAAAATGTCAACAACTTTAAATGACTTCATTAACATAATGCCATGTGATTGGTCGGTTAAACTGCATGAAATGAATCTTGGGAACTGTAGTGCTGTGACATGAGGGAGGCAGCGTAGAACAGATGTGTTTAATCCACTCATCAGATGGTCGTTGCTCCGCAGCAGCCGCTCTACGCTGCCATTGGCTGGTGCAGCTGTCAGTCAGAAGACTGTAGTGCCTGTTGATGACATCACAGCTACACGCCTGATGATGTCACTCGCTCTCTGTGGTGTAGATGCGGTACATCAGCGTGACGATGGCCGCAGCCAGAGCGGGAATCAACCAGTTAGACCACCACCTGCAAGACAGACAGACAGACAGACAGCTAGTTAACTAGCTAACGCCAGCTGGAAGAGAGAGAGACAACTAGTTTCTGTGTGTGTGTGTGTGTGTGTGTGTGTGTGTGTGTGTGTGTGTGTGTGTGTGTGTGTGTACCTGGGCTCCTCCTTCACAGTGGTCACCAGTGTTTCCTGTGAAGCACAAAGCACAGACATCATCAGACTGTCAGTGATGCACCAAAGAAGAAAAGCTCCGTGCACAGCAGGAACACAAGAAAACACACATATAAACTATTTAAAAGCTACAGAACCATTTCTTATTAATATTAATTCGATTATTAATAATATTAATATTATTCAGAGGAAATGGGAACAAGAAAACAAACAGCTTCTTCTACTCTACTTTGCACAGGAGAGACGCATCTTTAAAAGATCTGTGCAGCAGAGGTGGAGGTATCCTGACTTTTAGACCCCTAGTGTGGGTCAAACGCCAAAAACACTGGATCCTACATTTCCCATAATGCCACTGGACAGCGTCTTTCATTAGCCCCTCCCTGCCTGGTAGACGCCCACGTCTTCCAAAACTCCACACCTCCGGTTTGTAACGCAGACTGTCCGTTTTACTGCTTTACTTACCACTTCTGTGGCGATCTTGGCTCTGTCGTCCTGCAGACAGACAGACAGACAGACAGACAGACAGACAGTTAGGTTACAGCACATGACGTCTCCACAGAACGACAGTGAAAGGTGAAGCTACAGATCCGTTACACTCGGACACCGACCGGGTGCAGCTCTCCGATCATCATGCCGCTGGCCATCTCTCTGGCGTCGGAGGAGTGTCCCACGTCCTCGAAGCTCTCGGTGGCGTCTCCTCCCGCCTGCTCCCTCAGCACCTCCTCTCCTCCGGGGTGCTGAGATGGAAAACAAACGCACACTGTGACTCCACCGGAGGAAACGATGACAGTGAATTTATTCTCCTGGAAAAGTTTTGAATATTAAACTTTCTAAAAGCACTGCACAGCCAGGCTTCAGGTTTCTCCACATCGTGTATGACGACAGCATGAATTGGCACTAAATGCAACAAATGATTATTTCCACAAATGCAGGCTTTTTTGATCAATCAATGAGTCATTCAGTTGATCAGCTATAACCAGAAAATATTTGACACAACTGATAAACTGACTAAATGGCCGATGTACTTCCCAAACTACGACTGTGGAGTCATTTTCTGCAGCAAGACGACGACATGAGATGTCAAATGATTCAGTTCCACAAATCAATCACACTAATAATCATGATCAATAACTGTAAGCAAAACATAACATAAGCTGCTAATGTAGATGATGCATCAAAAAGATCCCAGCTCCATCCACCATGTTAACTCAGCTTTAAACATCAGGCTGCTGGTACTTTAGTTTTTTCTTAATGTCAACAAATAACGACTGAAACCAGCAACATGTCAGTCAGTCCGTCAGTCCGGTCTGACTTCCTGTCTGTGGCTCTCAGCTCCGAGCCCATTGGTTCCTGCTGAAGACATAAATTTTTAAAAACACCTCACACATATGTAGTTTTATGTAAATATATATAATCAAACAGGAGGAAATAGTGACTTTGTTGGGGACTATTTCCAGCGGCGGATGAATCCACATGTGGCGCTCTAGTGAGTATTTGGGGCAGCAGGACGGTGTGTGAATAAACTCCAGTGTGTGCGTCGATGGTGATGAGTTTAATAGTTTTTATTGATCAGGCTGTGAGACACTCACTGCTGCTCTGAGTCTGAGCGTGAAGAGAAAAGTAGAAACTATCAGCAGATTTATTGTTCATCCTGTTTGATCTAGTTTTGTGCCCTGACACTAAACCATTCAAGAAGAAGTCACGGTGCATCTTCAACCAACCCTGAAGAAACCTAAAAAGTGTGACAAAATAATCAACTCAAAAGGTCCACTTACTTACTTACTAGCTTTCAGCTGCATCTCACAGCCTTCGTGAATGAATTTCACTGAGATTATTCTGTCACACTTTCTTCACCCAAAGTCAATCATGAACCTCTGTGTTCACCGACGAGACACAGCGACATGTCTGCTCAGATGAATCACTGCAGGATGTCAGAGTGAGTAGCAGCATTTTGTCGAATTATACACACTGAAATAACCGACTGACCCTGGTTCAGCTTCACCAGAGAGTGCTGGCAATGATTTACCAACAACACAAGCTCCTCTCCTGTGGAACCAGATCCCAGTTTGTGTACGGGAGGCGGACAACCTCCTCACATTTAAGAGTAGGCTTAAGACTTTCCTCTTTGATAAAGCTTATAGTAGGGCTGACTCAGGTGACCCCTGAGCCCCCCCTTAGTTATGCTGCTATAGGCCTAGACTGCCGGGGGACTTCCTATGATGCACTGAGCTCCTTTCTCCTCCTCTTCCTCTCCATCTGTACGCCCTCATATCCCATCAATGCTTGTTATTAATTCAACTTCTTCCCGTAGTTGTGTGCTTTCTCTCCTCTCTCTCTCTCCCTCCACTTCTGTTGCTTTCTGCAGGTGTTTCTGCCTCTGGAGCTGTGGAGGTCTGGGTCTGTGGTTGCTGCCGCCTGCTGCCCCCGTGCTCCTGCTCTGCACCCGCTGATGCTATTGCTGTTGTTGCTGTTATTAGTATTGCTATTATAATGTTGCTCTTAGTGTTGTTTCTGTTGGTGTTAACATCAATGCCATTACCATATCTATGCTGTATTGAGCTGCTGTATGTTCTCTTTCCTCCTGCTCTCTCTCTCCCGCTCCCCCCTCCCCCTTCAACCCAACCGGTCGAGGCAGATGACCGCCCACCTTGAGCCTGGTTCTGCTCGAGGTTTCTACCTGTTAAAAGGGAGTTTTTCCTTGCCACTGTCTCCTGGTGCTGCTCATGGTGGGAACTGTTGGGTCTCTGTAAATATAAAGAGTCGGTCTGGACCTGCTCTATTCGAAAAAGTGCCCTGAGATAACTTTGTTATGACATGATGCTATATAAATAAAACTGAATTGAATTGAATTGAAAACTGGGTTAACTGCTGTACACACTCTGAACCGTGGACAGCATAAAACCACGAGTCATTCTGACGTCCTGAACACTCGATCGAGGTGATCGGTGAGAGGTCAAAGGTCCAAACAGTCAGCCATTAGGTAATGATTCATTCTAACAGTCTGTAATTTCCTGTTAGTTTTCTTATGCAAAAAAGAGAAGTGTGTCCACAGGAATGTGAACAACAAATACTGAGACTGAGGTTTCTCATAATAAATGAATGATGACTAAATATTCATCTGCTTTTTTCTTAAAAATACCAAATGTTCTTTTCAGGAAACTTCCACGGAAATCAAGGATCTGTAGCGTTTAAGTAACTAACCTCCTAACCCTGGAGGAGATCTGAAGATCATTTTCTCCATTAAACAATTAATGTTTTGTCTGTAAAATGTCACAAAACAGTGGACAAAAGAGGACGTCTTCACATGTCCTGTTTAGTCCGACCAACAGTCAAACACCCCAAGATCCTCCGTCACATCAAATCCTGACACCTGAGGAGCTGGAACCAGCAGAATTATATTACTCAATTATCAAAAAATCTGTCGATCGACTCATCGATTAATGAACTAATCGTTCAGCTCTATATCCGCTGCGTATAAAAATACTAAATGGTGAATTCTAGTTTATAGAGATCTACTGTCTGGTCAGAGTCCTCAGCTGCACTTCCTGTCATCACATGAACTGTGAGAAAGGTCATTCAAACTGTTCTAATAAAATCTAAATCTGAGACACTGTTTTACTGATTCTGAATCATCTGGTGGTCAGAAGATGGCTGATCTTGATTTACAGGTGTGTTCAGGGCTGGATTAACCTGCTGGGGGGTCCTGGAGCACCTGCAGGGCCCCCTGAGGGTCCGGGTCTGACTTCCTCTCGGGAATTTTTCACTATTTTCTTACATTTTACAGGCTAAATGATGAACTGATTTATACGGAAACTGATTGTCAGATTAATTGATAATGAAAATAATCTTTAGCTGCAGCCCTAAATCATCCAGCCTTGGGTCTGTGGCAAAATTACAAAAGACTGCAGAGGACGAGCATTAAATTACTGTTCGTGGTTTGTTTTCTCATCATCACAAACACAATAATAATAAAAAAACAATCAATACACAATTATTCCACAAAACGCTTTAAATCAGGACAGATTACAAAATAATTCAAACTAATTTTGTGATTTAAAGTAAAAAAAAATAATCTTGTGAAAAATAAAACTTCACTCATGTCGTCTTTGGTCTTCTGAACTTAAAACAAATGTTAGATTAGCATCAAAATCAAACTTTTATTTGAAAGGTATAAATGTTTTATCTCTTTAAAACATGTCTGTCCACTTTACACTGTAAAATGTTCTGATCACTAAATATCAGCTCATTTCTCATTATCAGATTTTTTTTTTAAACTCACAAATATCCATATCAGTATTGACTTTAAAATGTCCAGTATTGATCAGGCTCTATTTATGTCTGAAGTCTGGCACATTTAATAATGCTGACCTGCTTCACAGCTGCATTTTGACCCTTTTAAAAAAGCTATAATCAGCTGACATGGACTGATGGATGTATTTAGAGGAGGTTCCCCCAGGAGCCTCTCTGGGGCCCCGGAGTCCCCGTGTCTCCCACCAGACTCCAGCCAAATAAAGCCACATTTTGCAACAGGCACTTCGGCAGCTAAAGACGCGTCAGTTTAAAGTTATTTTCTACTCAGCAACGAACAACCAAAGAAAACGGTTTGTTTGAATGATTCTGCATGTGAGGTCTGCTTTAGTTCCTGACATAAAACGCCTTAAAAGTTCCTCACCTCCTCCAGAAACTTGGTGACATCGTAGACTTTGTTGTTAATGATGATCCACGTAGATCTGAACGTGTTCTGCTCCTCGACCTCTGACAGTCTGTAGTATTTCTCTCCATCGGGGCTCTTTCCCTCCTGTTCACCCATTTGTGTCCCTGAAAGCTGCGACCGTCTGAAGGCAAAGAGCCGTTGAATGGCCTGTTCGTGGTTATATAATCCCGCAGACTCCGTCAGGACCGAGACTCCGACATCCAGCCCAGTTTCTACCAACAGACCCAAGTTTCAGGCCGTCAAGGCCGCCACGACGCCACACGAGACTTCCGGCTCCTGTTTTCAAAATAAAGGTCCGACGCTTGTCGTCACACAGGCTACACACAGAAATGTGTCAACAAATATTCAATTAATTAGAATAAAACAGTAAAATAGAACAAAGTCGGTTTATTAAAAATGTATATAAAAGGAAGAAATAAAAGAGTAAAACTAAATCATATTTACAAGGAAGATTATACAGTATACTGTATACGTACACATATACATTTATTCATATATGCATAGATAAAGATTTCAATATTTCAAATTAGAATAAATATGTGCAATGTCAGTGTGAGTTATAGTGCAAAAAGCTGCAGGAAGGTATTGGGAATGAGGGTAGTGCAAAGGTAATTGTATGGCAACGTGCACAAAGAGTGTATCTTGTGGCAAATGATAATGCTATTTTAAATAATGCTATTTTTAAAGGCTTTCACAGTCATATCAGTGTGTAGTGGACGTCCGTCTGTCGCGAGTATCAATACATTCACACAGCGTCTGAAAGGTAAATCCCTGGTGAGAGACATTTGCAACACGTGCCACAGAAGGTTTTTCCAGAATCCTCAAAGACTCTTCTAACAATCTGGAAAATAAAAGGTTTTTAACTCATGTTGCATTTTAGGACTTTATTAATCCAGAGGACATATCTCCTTGCTTATTTTGGAATATGGTTATTGTGGAAAAAAATAGAAAGTAATGGAAAGTAACAACAGTAGAGGCCCATTTGTCTTCGTACAGTCAGTTTACGTGGCTCATTGGCTTATTGAATGGGCCCAGTGAGACTGAGGATTTGCTGGTACTCAGTATTGAATTAAATAGATTTTAATTTAATATTACACGGAGCACATATGCTACTGTGAGTTTTTATTATAACCGATGAAGCAGGTTCGATATGTTTGACAGCTGAGTGAGGTCCTTCTGGAAAAACCTTCAAAACGTTCTCAAACGTTGTCAGGGTTTTGTATTTTGGAAGATTAGCTCTGTCACTTGAATGTAAAGATAATACATGACGAACATCTTCCAGAAACTTTGTACGACTATGAATTAAAACTATTGCATCTTCTTCCTAAAGTAAATTCTTTTTTCAAGTGTAACTGTTTGATTGTTTTATTCTTTTATCTAGTTGTTTTATCAGGTGAATCCTGCATTAACACACCGAGCAACTCATTAAAAACAAAGCTAAATTATATCAGGACAAGACAGGCTGCAATAACCATTTTAACTGTGTTAATATGTTGGTGTCACTATTGCAGCAGTTTTAAATGTCATTCTGTGATCCTCGAGTTTGACTAACTTTGATTTTATTTTGAAAGGTGTATTTCCGGTCAGATTGCGTGCGTTGCTGATTCGGGGCCTCAAATTCCTGGCACCGTGACCGGCACCGCCCCCACCGCGCTTCTAGCGCTGCTATTGGTTACAGTTCTCCTCTGGGGCTCTCTGATTGGTCCTCGCCCTGTCAGTCATCAGAGGACGACGATAAAGTTCACGTCAGTTCAGCGGCTTTCAGGAAACGCGCCTCTCACGCGAGGGGGACGCGGTGTCACGCAGCTCAGGGACGCGTGGTTCATGTCGGCCGAGGGTCGTGCGACGTCCTCAACACCCGCTTGACCTGTGAAACTTGTCAGAGGGTGAGATTATTGTGAAGGAAAAGTGTCGTCTTTCCTCCCCCGGCTCTCTGGCGGGAAAACCCGCTGACTCCAGATCAAAGATTGTCAATGGTTAGGCCTTGTCACTCCACAGTAGAAAATATAACCATCCGTTGTTAAGATCCACACGCGTAGTCTGTCTCCTAAATCAGGTTTTCCTCGCACGTTGGCCAGGAGGGTAGGACCCGAGCTTGATCAACATTAAAAATGAAATGAAATGTGCGAAAAGACATAACCTCTGTGTTAACCGTAACTTCGCACCCAGCTGGTTATGACCATAGACTGCGTGGTAACACCCTGGAAGGATTTTTGTTTGTGTAAATGGAAGCGGAGTGAGAGCTCATCCCTGTGTCCCTTCTCAACCATCTTTGGCTAGTTCGACTAGTTTAATTATTCTAAAAAGGTAAATCGTGAAATTGTCTCTTTTCTGTAATAATTCTCATGAAACCAAGATTTGCTCCAGAAAACAGCTACTGTCACGGTCTAGTGTAACTGTAAATGTGTGGTTGGTGACCTGGATATCGATGTACACACTGAAATAAACTAAAGCCTTGTTGCAGCTAACTGCTAACTGCCTGGTTTTGGGGCCTAGGAGATAAAAAGAGGTGAGTTCAACAGATTTAAGGCTTTAACTAGCTATTCATTTTTATTATTGATCATGTTTTGATTTTTTTATAGTCTGTAAGGTGTCAAAACGTTATAAGTTACCAGAGCTCTAAGTGATGTGTAAAAAATAATCATAAAACTATCGATAATATCGTTCATGGACGAAGACATCAAGAAAGGGCTGCAGCTAAAGATTATTTTCATCATTATTTATTTAATCTGTCAGTCCGACTAACTGTCCAAATCCTAAAATAATAAGTTAACACATATATAAAACAGAGAAAAAGCAACAAATTCTCACATATAAAAGGCTGGAACTTGATAATATTTTATATTCTTGCTTGATTAATGACTTAATTGACTAATAAAATAGCCAATTAATTTTTTGTCGTTCAGTTTATGGATTAATTGACTGATGGTTTCAGTTTGTGACCAGCAAATGTTAGTTATACTTGATAGATGAGATGATGGACTGAGTGATTGTTTAAGCTCAGGAAGATCAGCTACCTGTCAAACTAAAATCCACCTGCTGTTGGGATTCTTTATTATTATGTATTATTAGTATTATTTCAATTGTTGGTTTAGGCTCCGAGGAAGGCCTAAAAAGTATTGAAAATTAACATTTTCAGGGCTTGAAATGTTCAGGAATCTCACAGAAGTCGTCGTCCTTTTCACATATAGTTGGTGTGTGTGTGTGTGTGTGTGTGCGTGCGCAGGATGAGTGGAGGAGTCCAGCAGTCGTTGTTTTTCCTCGGGCTCCCAGACCTGAAGAAGCTGTGCTGCATCACTCTGACTGTGCAGGAGGAGGACGAGGAGCCGAGGAGCAAACAGATCAAGACCTGCAGGTGACCATTACACTTATTCATACAGATTCCTTAATATTTTACCTTTCCACACAGCTTAACGTGTGCACTCAACCGTGGATCAATTTTCACAGCATGCAGTGACCTCGTCCTTTTACCACCCTAACTTAAATACCAGCTAAATGTTATGTATTTACTGCCCACTGTAAATGTAATAAAAACCTGAGTTTAGAATTGGTTTAAACATATGAAAAAAGAGGATATTTGAAGTTTTGAGGGAGCACAGGTGTGAGGTGAACTGCTATGTATCTGTAATTATATCAGTTATCGTCCTGCTCAGGACAACTTCAGCTTTTACTGTGAGCTTTCCTGTAGATGTGTCCTCGAGTAAACTGCGTGTGTGTGTGTGTGTGTGTGTGTGTGTGTGTGTGTGTGTCCACAGAGAGCTGGTGCTGCTGTACTCTGATATTCTGGCCTCTCCGGCTCTGGACTCCTTCACTGATATCACAGTGGTCATGGCCGTAAGAAACGCACACACACACACATGCTTGTACTTCTATACTTTTGAGGACCCTCATTAATAAGCCCAGCCCTTTATGTTATACTCCCATCTTGTCTCGAGATCAGTTTAGTCACTAGCTGACGACCTACGGCAGCCTCACTCATTAAATATATCACATTTGTTTTGTGAAATAACACCGCATCTCTTTTCCCCTGAAGGTTAATGATTTATAAAAGTATATAAATGTGTTATAATGTCAGCAGAGGTGGTGTTTGTATGACTTTGTGATCAAGATCTCATTTTGTCAAGAAAGAGCAGAGAGCACAGGAAAGATGTAGTTATAAATAAATATAGGTTTAGTGATACATTCACTTTGAATTTCTTTCGGTGTTCTGTGCCTGTATTTGATTGGATGTGTGTTTGTGTAGTCGTAACTGCAGGAAACACTCGGTTTGACATCGTAAACTCGACGAGAGTGTTGAATGGGTTTTGTCTGCTGCTGTGATCGCCGTGGAAACGCTGCACGCACACATCAGGCCCTGCACGCCACCTCAGGCTGCACACACGCTACATACCTTGGCACACACACACACTTTCTTTCTCTCTCTCTCTCTCTCTCTCACATAAAGACTCTTTCTTCACCTCTGCAGCAGGTTGTATTGTACTGGGAATGTGTTGTGAGTCTGGTAACAGACTTCATGTGATTGACCACTAACAACAGAGCGACCGCACAGTCTGTTTAAATGAAGTTTTTCCCCCAAAATGAGACAGAAAAGTGACAGCTGCTGCTGCGGAGATGCTGCTGAAAATCGACACATCTTTTCCCTGTCTGCCCATCCTGAAGAGGGATCTCTCCTCTGTTGTAGTTTTTCCTGATTCGAATTGGGGGTCTGAGGACAGAGCTGCATAGACTGTGAAGGCCCCTGAGGCAAATTTGTGATACTGGGCTGTATAAATGTTCTTGTGATGGTTAAGGTTAGGGGTTAGGGAATGCGTTATGTCTGTGAGGGTCCTCGCAAGTATAGAAAGTACAAGTATGTGTGTGATACATGTTATATATACTATAAATACAGTAAAGTTTCTGTACTGTATATTTACACTGGCAGGTGTGTTTTAAAGGCGTCTCTGTTCGGGTTACCTGGCATCAGTTTGTTCCAAAGGTCGTTTTCATGGAGGACATTTTAAGTATCGTACTAGGAAAAGCACAGATCACTGGGACTCTTGAATATAACAAAGACATTGTTAATGTTATTAGTAACACCTGTGCTTTTCCTACTATGATAAGTCCAAATGTCTGGTGTGAATGGACGGTAGTGAAGGGGTCGGGGCTGATTCTTGGGCAAATGAAGACCACGATTTGTGTCTTAAGTGTGGTTTACGTGTGGCTACTAAAACACTTGGTTAAGGCTGGAGAAGGATGGTGGTGGACATTTAAAAAGTAAACACTGACTTGAAGCACTTTCTCAATATTGAACCAAGACTTCAGTCTCTCTCGCACCTCATGCAGCTGCTTTAAGACGCCAACACAGGACCATGGAAACATTACAGATGCTTCAGCTGCCAGGAGGAGACAGTAAAGAGAAAACTATTAATGTTCTGTGTGTGGCGTTATGTTTCTTGGGAAACAGAATTAGACTGTGCAAATTAGTTGTATGTAAACATAATTTTTGGGGGACATTTTATTTTATTTTGTGGGACATGGGATTAGATTCCTTTAGATTAGAAGGTTTCCACACAAACATTTTTAGATACATGCTAAGTCAGAAAACTTGGCTGAAGAGGGCAAATTTCCATCAAAAGTACTCCGATATTCTGCTCTAAAGAAATTACTTGAAAACAGCAAGACTTGTTAAAAAAGGATGCAGCGTGAAATTCAACATTTCACTGTTGTCCATTTTATTCCAGCTGATGTAAATTAGATTTCATCTCCATGAATTTTAAAACGCTTCACAGTTTGTTAGATAACTGGCTCATCTGTGTCTTAATCATGACATTTTTTATTTGATTGTTTCTGAGAAACACTCTTCTTACAGATCCCGTTTTTCCAGAAAGGCATCCTGCAGGTGTTTGGACAGAGACGCCGTCTGCAGGTGATGCTAAAGCAGCGCTTACTCTGTTTACTTTTAGTCTTGAGTCAAAAAGGCCACATGAGTTTTTAGTCCCATTTATTTAATCCTGGATTGTGTGTGTGTGTAGCTGGGCTCTCCTCAGTGTGTGTTTCCAGGTGTCCTCCAGTGTTGTCTGTCCTACTCTCTGATCACCAGACTGGCTCCCAGCTGGAACAAAGCAGGACTCTACCTCATCACAGGTTGACATGTTTATTGATTAACTTGCTGGACACGTTCAGGTGCTTAAAGACATGGAGCTTTATATTCTTAATATAATATGTTAGTATTTTTTTATGTTGCACTTTGAGCAGACTTTGACTCTTCCTCTTTGGTCTATTAAACTTCCAAAAAACCCTGAAATTCTCTCAACAGACAGTTTTGGTGAGCCCAGCTCTAACGCTAAAGCTAGCGTCACAACCTTTTCGACTGTAGCAGGACGTGAGAGGAGCTGTGAGCTAGCGTTAGCGTTACATCTTCATTCACTAAAGCTGTATTTTAGGAAAACGAAGGCTTTAGCGTTGGCGCCTGCATGATACAAAACTCGAGGAGGAAGAGTGAAAGTTGGCCTGGAAGCTGCTCACTAAATAAATGGGACCTCTGACACATCAGAAACAACACCAGAAAAGCTAAAAGCAACAGGCCCAGCAGCCCCGAAGCTTCTTATTGTAACTGATTATCAGCCGCGGTCAGTAGATCATTAACAGACGGTCAGTGTCAGAGTGCATCTGCTGTGATTGGCTGTAATTTGTGTGTGTGTGTGTGTGTGTCATTGATCAAAGTGTCAGCTGAGTGTTGCAACACTCAGTCAAGCCTTCACCTTGGACCCAGTCTGACATAAAATGTGTGTGTGTGTGTGTGTAGCTGACTCTGATGCTAACGTTTGTTTTCACTGTTTGTTCTCAGGGAAAGACTTTCTGACTGAGAGGGGGAGACTCAACGCTGTCAGTGAGTTCCCCTGTGGCTCATTCATCTCCAGCACGCCTTATCTTTTACTATTCACTGTTTCACTTCGCACCAGCCCTGCAGATTGTGGATCACAATCAGATTACATTTGTGTGAATGTAATGGAGCATGCGTGGTTGAGTAAATGATAACAGTGTTCTTTTTCATCAAGGATGCAGTACTAGATTTTAGATCACCTCGCTGAAATTAAAATAATTAAATATGTCTTTGTTTCCAACCTTTAACATGAAACTATGGACTTGTGAGGCCTCAGTGCAGGTTTTGGGCTCAGTGTGGGCAGTTAAACCAAATTTGACTCCTTGTTTTAAAGCATCTTAGAGGCCTGAAGAGGTGAAGTGTCCAGTATTTCACAAGAAAAAAAGCAAACAACCTTTTTTTGTGACTCTCTCTCTGACATTTTCGACCCACAAGTTGAGAACCAGTTGTAGATTTGATGAACCGGTGATTGTTATTCACACAGAGTTTATTTATGTAACCTGTGAACACAAAGGTCTTCTGCAGAATATATTTTTTTACGTTTCCAAAAGTTAGGAACCAATTTGTGTGACTGTGAAATAACAAATAAGACACAAGTGACACTGGGAAAATACAAACAGTACTAGATATTTTCATGGAGCCAGTTTGCATCACAGCAAACCACAGAATTTGAATTTCCACTTAACTGATGTTGGCGCTGATTTCTGCGGTGAGATTTTCCTCAGTGGCAGCGTCTCTGTCAGACACTTGAAGCAGCACTAATGACTATTTTTAGATTAACATTGGGTCGTCTCTGCAGCTCTACGGAGCTTTTTAGCCTCTTTTAGCTCCTAGTTTTGGTTTTGCAGCACATTTCCTGTCCACCACCTGCTCAGCAGCAAACAGCAGACAGACACAGTTAGAGACTCGCTGGTGAACATAGTGGAACATTTAGCAACTAAAGAGTCAGATATTTCCCTCAGGAGCTGGTGGAGACCAAACACAGAGCTAACAGAGAGGGAAGACTGGACTCAGACACCAATCCAGTGGGTTGAAGTAGGCAGCTGTTTGCTAACACATTTACAATATCAAGTTAAAAGGTGATGATATGGCAGATGTGTTAAAGTGGCAAAAAATTAGTGACAAAATGAGACCAAAGAGGAGAGTTTAACTGTCGTGGATCCAACTAATCCTACAGAGCTGTGAGGTTAGCGTGTGACTCTAAATATAGTTCTGTTTTCAATAGCATGAAGATACTAATGGATTATATTACTGATGAAATATTTAAAAACGTGTTCAGTTTTTTATTTGTGTGTGTGTGTGTGTGTGTGTGTCAGGCATTCAGCTGAGCACCAGTGAGGGCCAACTGTGCATCAGCATTGAAGCCAGCACAGTCAGACTGCCACCAACCACAGTGAGAGGACAAAGACTTACATTTAACATTTAACTATTTCTTAAAACCAATGTTTAAAAATGAACAAAAGAAGTAGAAAACACTCCGAATCTGCATTAAAATACACACATACATGTAAGAGAGTTTTTTTTCTTTTTCATTAAAGCAAGCGCTGTAGTTCTGGAGGAAATTGCTGCAATATAATAAAAAATCCTTGTAAAATGTTCTGAAACATGGCTGAACTTTGATTTTAACTGGTCAAGTTTGTGCCATATCCTGCTACATGACAAACAAACATGACCAAGAACAGAACCTGAGCAGAAAATCAGAGTTAAATCTGGGAAAAACAAGATGCTATGAGAATAAAGAATGTGTGTGATAAACCAGGATTTCTGTGTGTGTGTATGTGTGTGTTGCAGCTGGAGGACTTTGACCTCCCTCCGTTAGTGCTGAGGAGGTTCTGCAGTGATCCTGACTCCGTCCTCGACCCCACCTCTACTGGAAGAGCCATCTGGTGTCACGTCCTGCCCAGGTAGGACAGCTCCACCTGCTGGACACAACGCAGACAACACCAGAGGGGATTCACTGAGCTACATCTGATCTTTTATATTAAGAAACGTTGATTAAATATGCAGATGCACCATTAATGGGAGTTCTTAAGATACTTGTGGTTCTGTTGGTAAAGTTCACTTTATAATGAGTGTTTTTACCAACCAAACCTGTGGTGCTTTTTCTACAAATTAAAAGATCTGGTCATTAGACAAACATGATAATTAATAATTATGTCATCTTGTTTTGTCTGTCACTGCCTGTCAGGTTTGTGAGAAATGAAATTTTTCTCCACACTGGTTTACGGGTTTACAGGTTTGGATGAAACTGTCAGTATTACACATGCACTATTTGATGCCACCACATCACACGTTTTGTGATAGATTTTCTTTAATCCACAGATAATATTGCGGAGGGTTTTTTGTGTAGCTACATGATTTTCCTCAATTCTTGTCACAGAGCAATTTACTAAATTAACAAATACGCAATACAGAACATATAAAACAATACAAATAAACTAGATAACATGCAAACACAGAGTCGTACATCCAGTGAGGTGAAGGTTGGAGTTAAGGCCAGTGAGATCAGATCAGCTGATCTCCTCCAGTAAACAACATTTCAAGGCTTCAGTTCATTGTTTCAGTATCCTGTTTTATTCTCACGGTGAGAAACTGTGAACTGCTTCAACCTGCTGGTGCATTCTGGGATTTAAAAGAGACTGACGGCCAACAAAGAGAGAAACAGCTTGTGTGATACTGACTGTGAGCATCAGGTGGCGCTGCAGCTCTTCCTGGAGATTCTCCTCTTCTGTCCTGATGTCCTGACGCACACAATCACTCTTTGATGGACAGATTCATTTCTCACTCAGTAGGTCATTTAATGTGTGTGTGTGTGTGTGTGTGTGTGTGTGTTTAGCATGAAGAAAGGACAGATTATCGCCATCAGCCATCAGTTGCCCAGAGACGGACCATTTAGGACCTACAGAGACCTGCAGAACCACTGGAACCGCCTGGTACACAGCACACACACGTGCGCGTGCACACACACACACACGCACACACACACACACACACACACACACACACACACTTCTTTGACCAGTAAATCACATGGAAATCAACTGTTGAGTATTTTGGAATAAAAATAGAAATACCGTCTCTTCTGTCTGTCCTTCTCTGTTATCAGCTGGGCCAGTTATAATTCTGTAGCAGCAAGACTCAAACTCTAAAGTACTGTTTTTTTGTCTTCTTGCACGTTAGCATTGTGTTGTGAGTGTGTTGATTTTCTTTAAAGCGTTAAATGACAATTAAAACTTTTTACTTGTCAAAGTAACGTCTCAACTATACTATACTGTGGTCAATACCAAAACCAAGGTATTATATTGGCACGGATCATTCAGGAACATTTTTAAGAAATGCTCAGGTTTAACTACATTCTCACACAGTGTTGATAGTGTGTGTGTGTGTGTGTGTGTGTTTGTGCAGTATGGTTACAGACTTCCTGAGCTCACAGAGGAAGAGGTGGTGTACTGCAGCGTCTACTTCAGACTAGTGGGAGAGAGACTCTTCACGTATCCTAAAACACTCACAATTAATCAACTGGATTAATTAGCTGTTTTTACTTCAGCGTGGTTTTAAATGACTGTTACTTTACGTCTGACGTGACGGTATAGCTGGAAATATTAAGACAAAAATGTCTTTATAATGCGATAACAATATATTTCCCAGTATGTCTTATTTGTTTTAAATAGTTATTATAAGTTAAAAAATAAGAAAATAAATAGAACTAGACTGAAATTGAACAAGGAATTCTTCTGATAAAATATTGGTTTGTTAAAATATAGATAGAATCAGTCTAAAACCTGATGATTTACTTTGGAAAATGCTCTGTAATGATGTACCGTGTGTACATGATTCAGACCTGCAGAAAGTTCCTTTAACCTCCGTCCTGAGCAGATACCCTCTGAGCTGCATCCGCCTGCAGCCCCTGCAGCGCTGCCCCCGGGCCGACCTGCAGGGGGCGCTGGGCTCCTTCCTGTCTGACGTCAGGGGCAGGCTGCAGAGTGTGTGTGGCTTCCCTGCACGTCTGACCAGCAAACCCTGTTACCGCACAGCCAGTCTGAACACTGCAGCAACAGTACAGGTACACACACACACAGAACGCCTATATGCCAAGACAAAAACACAGTCATCGAGCTTGAAGCACAGGCCGGCACCACACATTTGGCTTCTTGTGTGACCTTCGGTTACCCATAACACCCTTCTCTGCGCAGGTTTTTTATGTGTATGAGGCGCCATCCACACTACTACATTTTCATTTTAAAACTCTAACTTTTGCTACGTTTACGCCTAGCGTCCACACTGCTGCTGCGTTTTATAACCCCTAAAACGGAGACCTTTTAAAACACTGCTGACCCGGTTTCAGTTTGAAAACTCCAGGTTGTGTTTTAGTGAGGACGGGCAGAAACTGAGATGTTTTAAAATGATGATGCAGACACCCACGTTCTCTTCCTGATTGGCTCTTATCAGCCACGACGTGTCCTTCCCTGATTCGTCACGCCCCTGTCACGTGACCCTTTCCCAGAAGAAAACTAACGACATCAGCCTTGACTCTCAGCGGTTAATTCAACATTAATAACAAACAACACTTCCTGTCAGTAACAGTCCCACCTGGTCGTCGGTCCAAGCAGAGAAATCTCAGCTCTGACTTTTCTTCATCGCTGTTCTTCGTTCGTAGTATTTCTTGCAACTAACCAAGTGACCAACCACAGAGCAGACAATCTGCTTCCTGTTTACACCGGCACGTGCATGCCCAGTGCATGTGAATGGTCATGTGATGTGTGTTTTCAGCGTGGACGGAGATGATTTCTGAAACGGTGATACACGGTGACTTGTGTGGATGGAGATCGTGTGGATGTAGCCTTAATCTAAAACTATAGAATAATTCACAGTGCGTATGTTGCGCGTCGAAACCACCAGCACCTATTGTTTATTATGAAAATGTGCTCATCAGTGGCGTCTTTACTCGTGTCAGCTCTCCACAACGTCTTCTGTCTGTACGACGGTCCGGTGGAAGCTACAGGGCATCAAGTGACTCACCGCTGTGTTGCACTGACAGTACGTCTAACCTTAAGTCTAAAACAGCGACCCTCAAACAGCCCTTTGTGCTGAATGTCCTCACTCTCCATAAATGTCTTCAAGGTCTGAAGCTGACATTCAAGCAAAGTCTCTCTGTTTCTGTTTCTTTCCCTTTTCCTCTGTATCTCTCATACTTACATTTTCCAAACCTAAACTTCTTTCTCTATTTTCTTTCTGTCTTTCTTTTCGACACAAACACACTCTTACACGCAGCGTATTTTATGTGTGTGTGTGGAGGGTGATGTGTGGAGAGGAAAAGCGATTATCGGAGCGTTTCCCACCCTGTAAAACCTTCATGGACAGTTTTATGACCATAAAGGTGCGACACTGAGGAGGAGGAGGAGGAGCTGGGAGGAAAGTTCATTTTTATGATACAGATACAGTCAGGAGGAAGCAAACAGATTTTAGGAAGACGTGTAGAAACATTCCTCATCTTCTCAAGGTTTTTTTTTTTTTTAATGTTCTTTATCATCATGTTAGGAAACCTTGTGAAGCACTTTCTTGAAATAATAAATCATACAATTTAACATTTTTATCATCTTTGGGTCCATTTCTTAGAAACAGAAGTTAATTATTAAAATATATATATATATATATTATAGCATTTTAATGAATCTTCTTGAAAGCTCAGTTAAGAAAATAGAATGTTTTGCCCACAAGATAAGTGTAATATCTGTTATCGTCTTTAATACATTTGTTCCTCCACTGGAGAGTTTCCTCTCAGTGAAGTCCACAGATGAAATTATAAATCATAACGCTGTAATGAAGCAGGTGTAAAGCTATTCCTCATCCTGAGAGCTCATTCTGCATTTTCTTCTTCACAAAGTGCAGCTCAGGTGTGTTTTATCAAATTGAGAAACTCTGCACGGGGATCAATTCAGTGCTCACCGAGTGAAGCTAAAATATTTATAGCGTTCAGCAGACATCATCTCCGTGTGTAAGAGCTTTTCTATCCTGTAGTGAAAGCTGAAAACACTCCTGAGCTTCAGCTAAATTTAAGGCTCCTATACATTTAATAAATATTATAATATTGTAGGCAGATAGCATGCAGCTCCTGTGTTTATCCCACATGTTATTTCACACAGGTCCTTCTGGTAATTCTTTTGTATTGACATAATGTTCATACACTTTTCATGAGACTTAAATTTGCCCTAAACAATCCACTGTGTGGATCCTTGAGGTCTGATAAACGTGTTGCAAAACAGATTTTTAAAGTATTTATAATCCTGCTTTGTTTACATCTACGTTCACCTGCCAGCAGTCGTCGTCTTCTTCACTGCCTCTATTATTATAGTATGATTATGTTTCCTGACACCTGTAGATCAGTGGAATAATGTGAAATCATTGGCAGTGTTTTATGTCTAACCCTACCCACACTGTAGTTACCATGAGCAGGGATTTTAGAAAGTGTAATATATATTAACACGGTGTCATTGAGCGTAATGTAGGAGTTTGCAGAATTGTCTAATGTCAATGTTCAGCGAAGAGAAATCTGAGAGGTCACAAAACCATTAAGGGATTTCTTAAGTCTTTAGGCCTCTAAAAATACTTCTTCTGGTCCACACTGAGGACGTAACCTGCATGATGAGAGGCCACAACTCCATATCGCTTCATCTGAACATATTTGAGTCCACGACACCTGGACCACGATCACCATTCCATCAAATATAGTTCTGTGTAAACAAAGCTCTGGTTTATCCTCCACTGAAGCCTCCTCTTCTTCCTCAGGTGCTGAGTGGTGAGCACATCAACTTGACCTCCTCCTCCACGAGGCCGGTCCTCACTCAGCTCCCTGCTCCTCTTCCTCCTCCTCCCAGACCTGTTAAGGCTCCCTTCGGGTCACAGCCTCCAGCCTGGGCCCCTCTCTCCCAGCAGGACGGAGCCCAGGGGCTTCTGGGTAATGGATATGGATTTGGAGGCAGACTGACACAAAGTCAAGGGTGTAGAGGAGACAGAGATTGGCCTTCCTCCTCCTCCTCCTCCTCCTCACATGTTTCTTTTTCCTTTTCTGATTCCTCGGGTTACCAGTCAGCTCCTTCCCTCTCTTCTTCCTTCTCCTCCTCCTCCTCTCTCCCACTCTTCCAGCCAGCTTCATCCCTCAGCTCCTTCATCTCCTCCTCCTCCTCCTCTTCTCTCCCACTCTTCCAGCCAGCTTCATCCCTCACCTCCTCCTCCGTCCTCTCCCCTCTTCCTCCCCCCGGTCAAACCCCCAAACTGGTTCCCATCTTCAAGAACAAGTGTCCATCACGCCACGTCAACGTGGCCCTGCTGCGGGTCCAGAAGCAGAGGGAGCAGCTGGGCGGAGGAGGGGAGGAAAGGGGGAGGGTGACACTACCTGCCTTTAGGAGGAAGACACCGGCTTCTTCTTCTTCTTCTACTGTTTCTTCTTTGTCAGCTGCAGCTGCATCCCTCCCAATCCCTCCTCCGCCAACCATTCCACGCTTCAACCGTCCCCCCAAACCTCGCAGCAGCGCCGTTCCTCAACCAACAGCTCACCCCAGACTCAAGCACCTCCCCAGCCTCAGCCCTGCGTCCAAGCCTAAACCCGGGCTAATCCTCACCGCAAAGCCGGAGATCAAACCTAAACCCAAGTCCAGCCTCAAAACCAGTGTGAGGACCAGCTGCAGCCATAAAGTTCATGAAAAAGCAACAAAACATCCATCAGCTGCAGCAGCGGAGCCTCCTCGACCTCTCACATCTTCTGACAGCTCCAACAAAGAAACCTCCAGCAGCAGCAGAGGGGTGAGTCCACTTTGTTTCTATTGTGTTTATTGACCCGTCTGACTCTGATGTCACCATGTTCCCAGTTCTCAGTGATGAACTCGATGAGTACAGTGTTTTTATAACTGAACTGGACAAAACTACAAAAATCAGACCCAAGTTAAGTGAAACTTGGATTAGTTTAAATTGTAGTTTGTCTGACTGTGGGTGTTAATGTGATGAATAAGCGATGAAGCTGCACTCAGTCATATTTTCAAGCAGACTGAAGAGCAGATGAGACGTCAACGTGATGCATCATCATTAAGCCTGATTGGATGAATCATCATCATTATTGGTCTTTTCTTGTAATTTCCAAACTAGTAAAACATGGAGCCTTTTCCTGGAGAATTTAAGACATACAGCTGCTGGATCATGATTCATTTCTAAGAGCAGCACCTTCCTCTGAGTTGGGAGTTTCGGGAGGTTACGACTCATCACGATCTAAACAGTTAATTGATTTATCCTGCGCCTAACTGAACTTTTTGAGGTTATTGCGCTGTCTTCTTTACAGCTAGTGTAGAAAAGTTATGAACTGTCCAGTTGTTTCATTCAGAATTCACTAGAGCTGCAACGATTAGTTGATTAATTGAAAATTAATTGCGAACTATTTTGCGAATCGATTAATCACTTGCTGGTTCCAGCTTCTTAAATGTGAGGATTTGCTGCTGTTCTTTGTCCTTTCTGACAGTAAATGAAGAGTCTTTGGGTTTCGGACTGCTGGTTGGACAAAAGAAGCAGTTTGAAGACGACACATTGGGAAACTGTGAAACAGACATTTTACTGACTAAATGATTAATTGATAATGAAAGTAATCGTCAGTTGCAGCCCCAGAAATCACTTTTTCTTTGATTCTGTTTGTTTTTATTTTAACAGGTTTTATTAGGATTCAAGGGCTCGATGATGATAATACACACACACACTGTGTTAACTCTTTTAGGAAATACTCTGGCAGCACCACCACTAACGCTCTGCACCACAGAGACTGTTAAATCCCAGTAGAAACGTTATAATAGAAACCAGACTGCTCAGTGGAAGTGCAGGAGTCCACTTCACTGTCCTGCGTTTGTGTTGTTTCAGGGAGTTGTGTTCGAGTCAAAGCCGAAGAAATCCAGATCTGCGATACGAGACGTGGACGTAGAGAAAATGGCCAGAAGCAACCAGGTCAGGAGACACAGAGCCGTCCTCCCTTATCTCCCTTTAATCTATTTGTCCTTCCTCCTCTTCCTCCTCTTCTTCCCACCAACACCTACTCCTGCGTTTGCCTCGATGATTAGCTGACCACGACAAACAGCAACAACCATTCAGTAAATCCTCTAAACATTCCCGTGGTAAGTATAAATCGAGTCTGAGATGTCCTAACATGGCCACCGTACAGAGCATCATCCCTTTTGATTTAGGTGACAGCATGACCTTTCCTCTGGCGCCACCCACAGGACAAACATGACAAAACAAACTTTTTCTGGTGAAGATGTGAAGCACAAATTATTCTTTCTGTGCCCACATGGCCGCGAGAGTCCGCATGACATAAATTTAGCAATTTTCATATGTCAACAAGAGTCCACACAGATGTCTTTGTGGATGTTTTTGTCCAAAATGTATGACAGTGTGGACTGCACAGACAGCCTGTACACACCTGCCTACACATACAGTCAGTGTAGTGAAAAGAGCAGCGAGTGTGTCCTCTGTTTCGGAGGATATCTAGACTTTGAGAAAATCGAATAGAGAAATACGTTTGGTTTTCTGGTGTGTAATGAACCTTGCAGCCTCATGGGGGCGTTAGCGTGGCTACAGCGTTTGTCTGGTTTAAAATATTGGCGTGTGAAGAGGTGGAAGACCTGGTACTTTGTTTCAGAAGAGAAGTCCAGTGTATCCACTCGTAATGTATGTGCAGCTTTAGCTTCCTCATGAACCTCCTTTAGGCGGTCTAAATACATTAACGTGATGTATTAAGGTGTGTTAGTGTGATGAATGGCATGTGCGCTGTTCCGTCAGCCTCAGTTTCCTTACAAACATCCTTTGAGAGGAGGTGAGGACTGTTAAAGTGATGAATGGTCAGGAGGAGGTGGGAGTCTGCAGGGAGCCGAGCACATTAATAACAACATTCATCACTTTTACAGCTCCAACCTGCAACTTTCCTACAACAATACATCAGTTACATGTTCTCTTTTACTTTTATTTACACCAGCAGACACATTGTTCTTTAGGATTTTTACAAACACTTCTAAGTGTTTGCCCACAACAACCACAACACGTCTGCTGGCCGGAGGAAAATACCAGTCCAGTGTGTGTGGTCCAATCTTTTTCAAATGCAGGCTCTCTGTTATTACATGTTCTTAACATTTACTTGTTTTTGTCTCGTTAATTACAAATGTTATAATGTCAGACCCAACAAACAAGAAAAAGCCAGAGTGTGACCGTGAAGTGTGTTTTTGTCTCCTAATGATCCAGTTTGAAAGTGTCTTTATGTTAATTGTTATCTCGCTCTGTGAAAGTTGGTTTCTCAAACCAAACATCACAAACTGTTTCTGCAGAGAGGAGTGTTGAATCCTGGGATTAGAACCAGCAACCTTCCCATCAGAGGTCAGTGAGAGTTTAGAAAATCTCTTAAAGTGTCCTTTAGCAAGGCAGCACCAACATCCTCAAACCAAAACCATGTTCGCTTTCACATTTTTGTTGCAGAAAATGCAGATCAGAAAGTGTTACTGACATGTCAACACTTTTTCATCTAAATTAGAGTTTAACTTAACCGCACAGCGTCTACACTGAAATACCAACATGAAAACTTAAACGTAAAGAGAACAGAGAGCGCTGGCAAGTCCACATTTATTTTTAAATGAGAGAATTAGTTTTTGAAAAGCTCGGTTTATTACATTGTGTGAGTAATGCGTTTTCAATTTTGTCCACAAAATCAATAAGTCACTAATTTAAGCTCATGCAAAAGAAGAAACTTCACATTATTATATTTTATATTTTAAAAAGTGATTTTCAAGTGGGTGGACAGTCTGACCTGAAAAATATCTTGTAGTTTGGTTTATAATTCAAATCTCTGAACCTCTGACCTATCAGCAGTCCTGATTATATTATATTGATCACTCTATGTACCATAGTTACCTTTGTTATTTATTACTTATTTCTATTCTTTATTCTGTTTTACACTTAGTTTTTATTGCACAGTTGTAGCAGCTTGCAGACATACGTTTCACTATGATTAATATGTGACAAACTTGAACTATATGAGACTTTTTCATGATTTTTATACCTGAAATCTGCAGAAATTTAGCAGTAAACTGAAAGTAAGACAATAAATGTGTGTTCTTTCTGGTTTTACTTTGGATGAAATGTATAAATCCAGGGTGAACAGATGTGTTTTTAACTGTACCTGCCTTCACCTGCTGATAACAGACTGAGGACCTGCTGCTCTGCTCTGTGTTTACACTCTTGTCACACACACGGATTAATTTAAATGTACTTATAAGAAGTATAAGATTAAAATGTAAGATAAGCCCTTTCTTTTTGTCTCACTCCATCAGTTTGTCAGTTGAGTCTGTTCTCCACATTTGCTCTCAGTACATTCATTTGCTGTTGCTGTCACGTCGGCAGAATTTGCATGTTGCGTGTTTTTTCTTCCTCCTCGTCTGATGAGGCTGCTGTAGTTTGTTTGTGTGGGCGGGGGCTGGTGGTGGTGCAGGAGTGTTAACTTCAGGAGGTGAGGAGGAGGTTTCACTTTCCTCCCACAGACACATTTATCGTCTGACACCAACAACATGTCAGGTGACACTGATTTGATTCGCTGAAATGTTGGAAAACGATGTTCAAATTGGCATTGCAATGTAGTCTTCTGCACAAGCCTAAAACTGAGACCTGAACACTACCTGTGCCTTTCAGGTCCACAGCTTGTTTTGAGACCAGAACCTGACCTTAGACCGAGGCTATATCTTTATTATTGCATTTTCTGCCCCTCAGTCCAACAACATAACAACTCAAGGTGTTTTGTTGATGTTTTTGTTCTCCTTATTTACCTGCACATGGAAATGTATGGAGGCTATATTGCTGCAGTAACCCTTTACAGCAACGATTCAGCGTTAAATGGTTCACTTCCTGGCGGCGAGTTAGATTGACGCCACTCTCATGTCTGTACAGTAAATATGGAGCTGCAGCCCGTTAGCTTAGCTTAGCATAAAGACTGGAAACGGTGAAACAGCTAGCCTAGCAGCAGCTCGAAAGCTCCCTGATTGACACGTTACATCTCGTTTGTTTAAAACAACAGTTTTGTAGGCGGTCATGTCCTCCTTCCTCTTATCTTCTTCACTGGTTGCCTGGCAACTGGTCAGAGCCATTTCCCAAAATGTTAAACTATTGATTTTTTTTCTCTTATGTGACGTTTTATTGGAGCACAACAAATCTAAAAGTTTCTGTTCCCTCTTTCTCGCTGTTTTCTCTTTTTCCTTCCATCACTGCTATTTATTTATCTTGTCTCTCTCTCTGTCTGTCTGTCTCTCTGTCT